>VXBX01007481.1:625557-726210 GCA_013400415.1 Scytalopus superciliaris
AAAAAGAAGCCAGAAACATCACAGCAAAAAGTACCTATGAAATCCAGAAATGGTGGAACCCAGAGGTAGTCTTTCTGTGTTTGACATCTCTTTCCACATCTCATTTATTTATATAGAAAATCATTGGGCTTAGCATTTTTTGTTCATCTGACTGTTCTCATGTCTATGGAGAAGTGCAGGATCTTATAGGAAACATCTTCTACCAACATGAGAGTGATATCTCCAGGTAATGGGTAGTCATTATGCAATTTCTACTACTGATAATACTGCTTGATCAGTGGAAATCTGAAAGCACAAGCTCCTCCTCTGTGAAGGGGTGGATATTGACTTTTTTTTGCAGGCACCCGTGAAACTCATTTCCAGTAGCTTTCCTCTTTTCTTTTCCATGCTTGACTTCGGAACAGGAGGTCAGGTCAAACTTCTGGCTGGTATAACAGCTAATTACACCCCCTATTTGGCCTAGGATGCAGGGTGAGGCATAAATTAGGACCTGATAGCTTAGTTGGTGCCATGGTGGGTTATTAGATGTGTGTCAGTGAGCAAAGTTGTGATCAAAGCCCGCAGCGAGGCAGCCAGAGGTCGTGAAGCATGGCTGGGGACTAATTGCTGGGCTGTGTGCTGAAAGGAAGTTTGCAATGAAAGGCCATTAAGCTTCAGCCTTCCCAATCCGTGGAGCAAAGCTATGGAGAAATGAGGATTGCTGAGCAGGCAGGCAAATGAGGGGGGTCTAGTGCGGGTCCTGCTCTGGCTGATGGTGATGGTTCATCTCATTTCCAAAGAGTTTTCCTGGGGAAGGATCTGTTCCTAAACATCAGTCCTGACAAGGAACCCGTCTCTTCATTTAAATAGGTTGGTCAAAGGAAACAAGCCTTTTTTAAGAGCTTGCACTTATGGAGAAGTTTGGCTGGTTGTAAAACTTCACTTGTAGAGCAGAGAATGGGGAGGGCAGATGCTTGTAAAACACACCAAGATCTATGAATGACAGCTCTTTGCAGAAAAATATTACAGAGAAAAGAATTGCTTTACATTCTTCAAAGTTTTTTGTACACTCTGCACACCACACTGGATGCATTTAGCCAATTTTGCAAATGGAGAAATTGAGGAAAAATGAAATAAATGTCACTTTTAAAGTTTTTTAACACTCAGATTCCCATGGGTCAGACATTCTGGAGTCCAAATGACATAATTAAGCTGATTTGAAGAAGAATAGACAACCCTTTCCCTATTTTTTTTCCCTTGTGCTGTAGAAACTAATCACTTGTGACCTATCAGTCACTTTTTCAGTCTTGTTTTCTTTAGCATCTTTTTCAGAACTCTGAAAATTTCCCAGTTAAATCTTTTTTTCAGGATGGTGTCCATCTCAATTTCTCTCTTCTCTTCTTCTAGAACTTTGGATAAAATACAATATTTCACAGCTCTTTGTACATTCAATGTAGATGAGGGCAAACACTTCCATTTTCTAAGCATCAGTATAATTTTTATGTATGTGAGTCATTTAAATGTACTAAGTATTTAAGTTATAATATGATGCAAGACTGAAATAGCAGAGACCAAATATTTTCATGTCTGTTTGGAAAGGTCATCTTGAATATAAACAATGATAAATAACTAAGAAGTGTCTGCTGGTTCTGGCCAAATATAGATTATCAGAACCAAAGTTGGAATTTCCACACAGAGAAATTGTCACTTTGTCAACATTTGCTCACTGCCTGGTTTGGGAGAAAATGTCGCATTTTGAGAAAGGGAAAGAATCTCATGAGTGCTTTGGTCAAAAATGCTGAAATGTGTTTGTGTCACTTTGACTTTCAGTTGCTCCCAGTTACGCTCTTGCAAAGTTAGAGGAATTGTAGCTTGGATGAGTCATGTCCAACGTTTTCTCTTGAGTTTTTGGCCACAACTACATTTCTCATGAACCCACGTGTCCCAGCTCAAGGATCAGTTTCTTGATCTGATATCCAGCTTATTGGCTTGTGTCACTTAATCTAAAACGACAATAACTGCAGGAGGGATAAATTCTGTTGCATCCTTAGCAAACCCTTACACAATCTCGCACCTGCTGGGAATCACTTTCCCCCCCTCTCTCCTCCTTTCCTTTGTACCTGGCTCACGTATTCCTTTTTCTCTCCCCTACGTGTCTTTGGGGTGGGATGTGAATTACCATTGGCAATGGTAATTATTGACTGGTACAATGCAATTATCAAGGCATATCACCAGCCTGTCAATTAAGTCATATCTGTTAACTGTACAGTTATTATTTAAAGGCATAAAATGAACCTTAAAAAAAGTAAACTGTGGCTGTAGTTTTCTTTCTTTGGATCAAAGGAATTTTAGTTCCATGTAAACAAATGAATTAAGGGAAAAACACTGAAACAAAGATTAAAATCTCTATGTGGTATTTCACAGGTGAAACAGAAGACCAACATTTAATAGCTTTCCTAGCTGCTTACAACCTGTTTTCCTTTAAAGAAAATCACTCAGTGTTAAAGCAAAAAGGGAAAGAAAAATTGTGTTGCTGCTGGATTTGCCTTTTTCTTTCCCTTGGTATTGAAGAAAATGAGAAATCTGTTTTATGTCTCTTTCTGTGCTTTTTTATACAACTTAACTAGATTATTAGAAATGTTCAGTAATAATCTATAGATGAAAGCAATGTTAACTCTTGAGTCTTTATTATGATTAAGGCTTGAAGTAATTTGAAAATTGTATGTGGAACATGATCTATTACATCTTATGTCAAATAGGAGCTCATATATTTAGGCTACAGCTAAAGAGTAACATCTGCCTATGTCTTGAACAACTAATTGCTAGCAAAAGAGAAATGAATATGTTTGTGACTTTGTATGGTAAACTCAGCAGTAAAGGGAATAAAGTCCTGATGTGGAAAATTGGAAAGTCAGTTGTTCTGCAGAAACAAACCATTCTTCTGTGAGGAGTAATGGAAGAGATCTTTTTCTTTTATTTCCTGAGTCAAAAGGCAGGACAAAAACTGTATGATTTTAAATTGAACTTGCAAACCCATACATGATAAATTGGTTTCAATATTTGCTGTAGTAATACTGCCAACAGCAAAGGTGCTTTGGCAACAGACCTGCTCCTGTTAAAGTCAAAGGTAAAATTCTTTACCCTGTAGTATCCATCTTGGTACTTGTGTATTCCAGAAATAAGCGAAGACCCCAGATTTAGAAGTAGAATTTAAACTTCCCTAAATTCAGGCTTAACTTGTTACCAGGTTTTAGGTTTTGGTTGCTGGGAAAATTTGTAAATTTCAGATCTGAATCCAGTTTTTGATTTAATACACTCTCAACACTTCAAGTTGTTCAGTTCCAAGATTTTAGTTTCAGGTCTTTCTATTCTCAGTTTTATAACATCTTACATGCAGTTGTTTGAAGTCTCTAGAATGATTAATGTGCATGAAACTCTATGAAAACATTCTTTGGTGTTACTCCAATTTGTGGTTTCATACATGAGTATAAGAAGCAATGAAGAAATATTATCCTTTACTTGCACTACAGCAAGCACCACTACTCATGTAAATATAGCCCAAAACACAGCAAAAATAACTGTATTTGAATCACTGTTTGTGGAGCTCAGCTTCATTTTATTACAGCAGCTGTTATAATTCTATGTTTTTAAATAAATAATTCACTTGTTTGAGGTAAAAAACCTGAGTGATATCTTCAAGTAATGTAAGCTGCTATTGGAAGAACTGAAGGAAGCATGCAGGTTTAATACCCAGGGTTTTTTCACCACACTTCGATAATACACATACTTAGTCCTGCTAAATATCTCAGAAAAGGGTGCTTGGGTGTAAGAATCATGGTTAACAGACAGGTAGGCAAATCATATATATCTGGAATGGAGGTATGACATTCAAGAGATACATATGTACACAGTGCATTCACAAATATATGCATCAATAGTCCATAGACATTCTGGAAAATGGTGATTTAAAAAAGACTTCCAAACCACATGAAGATTGTTTTCTGCATAAGACCATTTTCTGTAAAAGTTCCTAAAGTGCAGGATACAATCCCAGCATGTAGAAGGTGATGCTATTCAGATACATGACATCACTAAGTCTGACACTGAGTATACACTATTCTGGTATTCATAATTAAACCAGGCTGCAGACAAATTGAAAAGTGTTGATGACTGCAGAATAGTTTGAATTTAGGTTCCAAAACAAAAATGTCCACTCCTTAGTTAAGTTATTTAGACTGTCTGCTGCAAACACTCATGCATAATGATTGTAGTTGCCTTTTCAGTACTTAAAAGTTGTTGGGTTTTGTTTGTTTGTTTTTAATATAAAACTGCTGTTGATTATTTAGTTTGACATTTGTTCTTCTAGTACAGGTGTATGAGGATGGTCTTTCCAGCTGTTTCTTCTATAACCTGCAAGAATTTTTCCTTCCCTTCCTGTTCTAAACCTCAGCCCTGAAAGTCTTCATATAATCCCTGATCTCCTTTAAACGGAGGCAAAAAAGATGTTTGACAAGCCCATTAATTCACTGACAGTTCCTGTCAATATATTCCATAGATGATGGCTACATGCACAGTCAGAAAAGGGTATGCTGGGAGTGGAGAAATATCCTATCCTATCCTATCCTATCCTATCCTATCCTATCCTATCCTATCCTATCCTATCCTATCCTATCCTATCCTATCCTATCCTATCCTATCCTATCCTAGTATGGGTTGGGTTGGGTTGGATTGGGTTGGGTTGGATTGCGTTGGGTTGGAAGGGACTTTAGGGATCATTCAGTTCCAGCCTCCCTGCAATGGTCCTTGATTTCCAGATTGAAGTAGGCTCTTGCATGTCTAACCTAGAATTAAAAAAAATCACTGGACTCTATTGTATGAGCACACGTAGAGTGTGGGTGGATAAATGGATTCCCAGTGTGCACAAAAAGTGGTGCAATGCTCACATGAAGAACATAGAGAAGTTCCAAACCTATATGAAAATCCTCCTAGTCAAAAAGCATTCCAAATTATAGATGAGTCTGCAAAGAAAAGAAAATCACCATGGACTGCCATCTTCATCTGCAGCCAGTGCAAACCCTGGACCATACCCAGGTGTAAGGTAAGACTGCCTGGAGCCAAAGATATCTCAAAACCTCCAATACAGTCAGCATTTCCTGACCCCACTCTGCTCAAACTCCTTTTCCAGAAAAGGAAGAGCAAATCAATATCTGGTTAGTTTATGCATTTATGCACAACTCTGTAATGTCAGACTATAGACATATTTGTGGCAATGCATTAACATTGACATGGACTCCACTAAAATATTAGTGAAGAGCCAGAGGTATTAAGGACATTTAAATTACACATATCTGACTATACAAAAGATCAATAATTTTAAGCCCATTTAGGGGACTCCAAATATTAGCACAATAAAGCAAGTGGGAACAGACTTTTTAGCAGCGTCTGTAAGACAAGAGGTAATGGGTTATAACTAAAAGGAGGTAAATTTAGATTAGATATAAGGAAGAAGTTTTTTTACAGTGAAGGTGGTGAGGCACTCACACAGGTCACTCAGAGAGGGGGTGGATGACCCATCCATGCAAACGTTCAAGGTCAGGCTGGATGAGGCTCTGAGTAGCCTGATCTAGTGGAGGATGTCCTTTCTTGCTGCAGGGTGAGGGAAATAGGTGACCTTTAAAGGCCGTTTCCACTCCAAACTATTCCTGTGATTCTAAGTGATGTAAACCTTTATTTCCTTCAGCACATCTCTCCTGTGTATAAGTAGTGGATAGCTTTTTGTTCTGTGCTCTGTGCGTTCTGGGTTAAACTGACTACTGATAGGTTATTAGCTTGATAAACGTAGTTGGAAAGTGTCATTTTAAGTTCCTGTTCAGTGTGTGTCATGTCTCTTTCTTAAGAGTAATTATAAATTTGGATTAAAGGCCTGTTGAATTCACTGTTAGGGTGCCATTCTGGATTTACATTTCTGGAAATTACAACAATACTCAATGCTTTGCTACTGGGGGGAGGACAGATCTTTATTTGATGTGAGTATAATTCTGGCAAAATACATGATAAATATCCCTCATTCTGGGTGCCCTCCCTGTTTCATCCCTCCCCTCCTACCCATAAATTCAGCTTCCTTGTTGGAAATTTCCATTTCCCCAAAACACCTGCCCTGCAGGGCTGCACTGGTTTGAAGCATGTCTGACACAGCAATTGAGAGGTTTGTTGGGTTCACATGCACTGGAGAAAGCAATTTGACTTTCATACTTGATGTTCTTGTGCACATCTGACCAGAGTAACTGAGTGCACAAGTTGTAATCTTTCCAAAACCAGTAGGTTGATATCAAAGACTTTGCAGCGAAGCAAGGAATTGTGGCAGTACTTCAAGGAACAGGTTTGCAATTAACTGTTAAGTACAGATTGAAGGAATGCCCCGCTTAGTTGCTGCAGGCTTTCCCTGTGCACCATCAATGACTGAATCTAAAGCACAGAGCATGGCAGGATGATAACCTGTTAACACGGGGAAAAAACACGGGGTAGAGTTACTGAGCAGTTGATAACGTGCAGGCTTGCTTAATGATTTCAGAGTTTTGTTCAAAATAATAAACCGGCCACTCTGAATTACAGTTGTGTTGACAAAAACACATGAAAAGGGAAGGAAAATAACCAACTCACATTGTGTACACGTGATATTTCTTTTGAAAATCAAAGCAAGCTACAAACTGCTCAGCCTACAGACTTGTTCAGCCATTGAGGGATATTGCAGATGGCAGGGCACATAACTTGGAAAACAAAAGAAAACAAAAGAAAACAAGGCACTTTGTTGCCAAAAACCTCCCAAAAAACCCAACCCCAGCTCCTAACCCTGAGATTGTTCTTATATTTGGTGATGTAGTCTGGGTCTAGTGCACTCAGTGGTTCTAGTTCTAGGCCAAGGCATATGGACAGAATATTTTGATTCTGTTTTCTGTTCCAGTCATTAATTATTAGACTTGTACTGTAAACTCCTACTTGAATGGCAAACTCCATTGTGCAAGGGATGTCTTTGGAGTATAATACTTTTTAGCATGACCAGACATGGATTTAGAATGTGATGGCTACTGCATAGGAGGCCATGATTTAAGATATGGACCAGGTGAAACTGAGCTTCCACAGCTTCACTTCCCTAGCAAAAAGAGATAAAAAAACTCAAATTATTTCTATCTTCATGTTCATGGTGATCATTTTCTTTATATTAAACCCCCTGTATTTGTTGCATTTCCTCAGTACTTGTTACAGTGTTTCCCATGCTGCTGCGAACTCCTTCAATAAATGAGTATCCATCTCTATTTTTTGTGGTGTGTCCCAGTGGATGAACATGCCTTTAATAATAATGACCATGGGGGTAACTGAAGGGCTTTGAGATTTTTGGAATGCCATTTTTCTATGTATCACTAATCAAGGGTAAACCTGGATGTGAAGATGTAAAGCAAGAACTTTGATAGCTAAATATTTTTCTGAATTATAAATCATCAAACTCCAGTATTTCTGACTAGCCACTCCTGAGGGTCTCAGAGCCTCAGAGTGTGCACAGCTATTACATTTCACTGGAAAGGAAACATTTGGATATACAACCTATGGATGCATTTTCCCAGAGTTTGTGGAGTATCCTTCTCTGGAGATATTCAAAATCCTGAGGACATAATTCTGAGGAAAGGGTCTAGGGGAGCAGTCTTGCTTGAACATGGAGCTTGAACTAGATGACCTCCAGTGGTCCCTTTCAACCTTACTAAATCTTTGATTCTGTGTGATTGAGAATCTCAGAGAAATAGGACCTGAAACATGAGTCTGTTCTTGTAGATGCTGCTCACCAGACTACGTCAAACTTTGTAGACGGCTAAGGATTTGTAAAGGATCTTCAAACCCAATTAGCATCAGCAGAATTTGCTCAACATGTCAAGTTTTGGCACCAAGTTGTTATGTCATTTGTTTAAGCAAATATTTTTCCTGTGCAGTTTATGATTTGGCATGAACCTGAAGATCAGGACAGAAAAAAATAAGGGAGTTTATACTGAAAAGTATGGTGATTTCTCTGCTTTCATAAGTTGGAAATTACACTGATAAAGGAGGGTCATAGCTGGCAGTGCTTCGACTGGGATGTTGGACCAGACAATTGCCAGTTGAATCATCTCATGACCCTTCAGTTGCAGATAAGATTGTCTTATTATGCCGCTGGCTGACATAATGGTCAGCCTCACCTGAAAAAATCAAGTCAAATTTGAACTTTGAAAGACCAAACCTCCTGCTTTGGCATTCATACCCCAGGAAGTTTTTTTACTTTTTTCCCCCTCCTTTGAGGCAGCAGTCACCAAAAGTTTTATCTGAATGACAGGTTTTGTGTCACTGTTACCACAAACAGTTTGCCAGAGCAATGTTTTGCAAAGATCAGGATTTGATCTCTTCTCATCCATTTTTTGTGTCTTCCATCACCAAGATTTTAACCCAAGCAGCATGTGCCTATAGAGTAAGTAGCACTCACACTCGACATCTCTATTCAAAACCAGCCTAACTGCATAACTAAATGTCAATAAATACTGATGCTTGGAATAAAAACCTATGCAAAAAAAAAAAAAATTGCCAGGGGAATGATTCCATTTAGATTGCAGCCTATACCCTTAATTTCTGTGGAAATACTCACAATTATGTTGAAAATGAGTATTCAGTAAGTTTTGTTTGAAACCTCTAACTTCTAAGTGTTCCATTGTTGTTGGAATCAGGGTTGAAAGACATATTTATCATTTAGCTCAAAATAATATGTTCTAACTTTCAGGTTTTATTTTGTTTAATCAGAGAATTCAGCCAACTCAATCCAGGGAATTAATTGGAAATTGCTAATAGCTAACTTCAAGTTGAATTTTGGAGGTCTTTGGGCTCCAGCTCTTCTGCCTATCAGATCAGATGTTCATCTGCTCTTAAAGGTCCAAACTTCAAAACTGCTTTATATTCTTCACTGGAAAAATACAAATATCCTGTGTGGAGCTCAGGTCTGCTCATGAAGGAAATGATTAGCACAAAGCTTTCATTTTAATTTTGTATGAAGAAGCTCTACAGGATTATCTCCTCTCCTGTGCAAATAGGAATAACAACCTGGCACTGTTTAGAACAGCCCTTGGGTTGTTCTGCCAAAACACGGGAAAATGAAAGGGAAGAACATGGAGAAAGAAAACTGAGGGATGATATGGAAAGAGAACCTATGGGTCAAAAAACCCAAAAAGAGATGTTTAGTATAAGATTACTGTCCTTCTCCATTTGAAGTAACTGTGTCTTGGGCCCTGTGCCAAAATAATTTTGCTAGGTTTTCTGTGTGCAAATGTACATGTGGAAGAGGTTTTATAACCCAGAATTAGTTTTATTTCCTGAAATATTTTATTTATTTATTTTTAATTGTTTATATTACCATCAACAGCAAAACAAAACCCCTCAAACAGACAAACCCCCCCAACTCTTGGCAGATTTCTGTGAAAGATATGATAGTAAATGAACTCAGGTTTTCTTGTTAGAAATTACTGGTCTGCAACACTTTCCCTTTCAAAATGAGATTTTTCCAGCCTTATTTAACCTATAGGTATGGTTTCTTCACTTTTTTTTACGTGGGAGTAAAATAAGGCAGAGACCAACTTTTTAAATGTTTAGCTGCACTGCAGGTATGGAGTAGTCTTAAAAACAGCCCCCACTGTGAACCTTAAAAATTTGTCCCTGAGCACTGTAGAAAATGCAGCTTGTCAAGCAGAGACTTGTCTAAATGCTGGTAAACCAGAAGATGAGGAAGCGGTTTGGCTGTGGGATCCCATGGTCTCACCTCCTGCTCAGATGCAGCCTCAGCAGGGATGTGCCAAGAGGCAGCAGCGTGTACAACTTGGAGGGAGATGCTGTGAGGCATTTGAACTTCTCCTTCCTCAGGCCAGCAATTCCACCTCCAGTAGAAATACCATGAGATGTTTTACTAAATATGTATTAGTTTTTCCAAAGAAACTTTTCTGAGCAGAGGCAGTTTAGATATTAGAAACAATTTCTTCACTGAAATGTTGGTCAAGCACTGCAACAGACTGACCTGAAGTGTTGGAACGACCGTCCCTGGAAGTGTTCATAAAACATCAGGATGTGATGCTTAGCTACAAGGTTTAGTGGTGGACCTGACAGTGCTGGGTTAACAGTTGGACTCGACCTTAGAGGTGTTTTTCAATCTAAGCAATTCTATGATTCTCTCATTCTATGAACCCATCATGGCCATGAAACCAGTGCTGTTAGCAGGGTGGTCCTGGGTGAAAGGCAGTCACTGGAAACTCTAAATTGTGGTATATGTAGCTAAATTGACATGAGGCTGTCAGATTAAAAAACATAGATATCTTTTTGTCTACACACACATGCACACATGCATGGCCAAAATACTTAATGTTACTAATTTCTCTGACTGTCTTTGAAGTTTTCTTAAACTATTTAACTACAAGGTGTCCAAGGGCTAAAGCCAAGAAATTCCTGCCTAAATGTCTGTGCAATGTGTCTGCATTTCATAAAGTCTGAAAAGTGTTTTGTCAACAATTAGCTTGAGATAAATGGGAGGTTGGAGTTTTAGATCATATTCCAAGTCACTTCCTAACTGCAGCCAGTCACTGAATTGTCATGTTCTGGAGATTGCTTTCACATCCTTGTGAATTAGCGTAGCATGTGTCAGCATTCCTGAAGAGGCAGCCATCAGCCAGAAGCTTTCAGCCTGTTATGAGCTCTGTCCTCCTCTGAGGAGGAGTTCAGCAGATGTAGTACCAATTCTTTGGGAAAAGGAGTCATGAATCATAATCATGCCTTAGTCTTTCACCAGTAGAAAAAAGAAGAGAGGTATCTGATGACTAGATTTCCTAGAAGAAAATGAGAAAATTTATTTAAAGACTAGACATTACATCAGAGTAGAGTTGACCTGTTGCTGAATCCAATTTTACCTCAATTTTACCTGTATTGATTTTCTTGAGTCATCTCAAACAATGGTATAAAATAAGGTCCCACAAAATGTGAATGGTGAGATGCACAACACCAAGCTTTAAATATCAGTACTGTTAACATCCACACCTAAGCCAGTCTCCCTCAGCTGCTTTTATTGTCAAGTTGAAAAACTAAAGGAAGTATTTGGACATAATTTTGCACACTGCAAAGTTGCTGCAGGTAACTCCATTGTTTGCAAATGGAGGTTGAGGAAACTAGCTCAGTTGCAGAATTCTAAGTTAAAGAAGCCTAAGCTAGATAAACACACCATCTTATACAAGAAAAGTCTTCCTTCCCTTCCTGAAATCATTCAAATTACTGAATGCATCACTTCTTGTGAAACAGTAACCTTCCATCCTGTGGAACTGCTGTGGTTAGACTGTGTAGAGAAATGGAAAGGGAAAAAAAATGAAGTGTCAGAGAGAAAAACTGAAATGAAGAACAAACCAAACAGAACCCAATTTTCCAGCATCATAATTACAGCACTCTGTGAAATAATTGGGACTCCTAACAGCAGCTTCATGCATGCTGGAATGTTTCTGTCCTCAAGCAAACTATCATGAGTGCAAAATATCATAAATGACATTGGAAAGAGACCTTGGAACAAGACCCAGCATGTTCTTCCCAAATTATCTTCTGCACTAAGACCATGACTTTTCTTTCAGCTTGACCTTGCTATTGCAGGTGCTGCCAAAGATCAGGATGAAGGGCAGAGTATTTCTGTGCCAAATATCTTGTAGCTTGGTTACTATTAACAAATTTCCTGGGAGACGGAAGTAGTAACAAGTTAAAGTAGGAAATGAGCACTTAAGTTTTCCAGTGCTTAGACAAGTGATCTAGCCTAAAAGTTATGTTGTAAATGCCAAGGTGACTCTGCCAGTCACAAAGCAGAAGTCAGTGGTGCTTCTTTCAGGGCTTTTGAGCCTGTTGATTCATGTCAGGAATGCTCTGATGATGCCTGACAGTCTGGCCTCTCCATGAGACCCGGGTAGAGGAGTAACTCATCGTAGACTGTGAGGCTGTCTAGACACAAGCTAGCGTGGTTCTACCCTGCCTTGCCAGGAGAAAAGCAGTTCTGTGCAATGCAGTCTTAAGTGCCCAGAGAATTTAAACAAAAATAAGTGAGGTGAGGCTGAGTGACCTCTAGTGTTAGGGAGATTTTAGGATGACAATTTGGGATTTGGGAAGACTGATTTGGGACTGACTGACTGCATGGAGGTGCACACCAATCTCCACACTGCTGTATGCAGTTGAACTGTCTCTGACAATTGAACTATTCTCTGACAGGGAACAAGTTTATCTCAGCACTGAGTGACTTTAAACACACAAGCCCCTATGATCAGGCAAAGATACAGGGATTATTTTGCCCACTCTTGTAGTAGAATCAAACATAAATAACATTATATACCAGGAAACAGCAGGATGCCCCATGATTGTTTAGAAAGATTGCACTGGAACAACCTCAATAGACTGCAGTGCAAGTACTAGAAACAGACATGACCACCATACACGTTTGTGAAGCCTCAGTGTCCTCTACAACTACTCATGGGCTGGAGGTGTTCACATGGTGAAACATCAACTGTAGTTTGCAACTGCCCTTGGAGCAGTAACAACCCTTTCTATTTCAATTTGTAGAATCATGAAGTCAATAACATTGGAAAAGACCTCCAAGATCATCAATTTCCAACCATTAGCCCAACACTGCCAAGTAAACCAGGTCTCTAAGTACCACATCTGCATGGTTCTTAAACATTTGCAGGCATGGTGCCTCCACCACTTCCCTGGTCAGCCTGTTCTAGTGCCTGACCACCCGTTCAGTGAAGTAATTTTGCCTAATATCCATTCTAAACCTCCCTAGGTGCAACTTGAGGCTTTTCCCTCTTCTACTCCTCTTGTAGGGAGTGGGCCCTGCTGCTTTTTAAAGTATATGTGGGGGTTTTGGGAGGCATAAAAAGAAAAATGTCTGCCAGAAGAGTTTCGCAGGGCTTGTGGTGTGTGCCAGCTGTCAACAAAACCACTTAAGGTTATGTTGGCCTCTTAGAAAAGACATGTTTCACCTTCACCTTAGAGCAATCTTAACCCACTTTCCCAATGAAGAGAAGAAATCCTTATTCCAACATCACAGTACCATAAAGGAATAAATTCAGGGTAACTGGAATTTGTCAACCTCTAGGTTGAAAGTTCACTTTTATATCTGGCACCACACTAAGTTGCCTGATTTTTTTCATTTCCCACATATTTCCAGGTGTAGTGAAAGAGGCTGTGACTGAGATCCAAACCTGATGGACTGTGAACGAGACCATGAGTGTCAGGAGAGAGAAGAAAAACTCACAGCAGCTGCTAGAAGAGAGCTGGGGTCTGAGACCTGTTGGGCTTAGATAGAAAGGCAAAAGGCATGGTTTCTGTGCCAAGTCAATTTTATCTAATGGAGAGAAAAAGGTTCAGCTCCAAAAAAACTAGACTGACATTTCTATGCTTTGGAAAGGGCTTTTTAATGCATTGCTGGGTAATCTGGGCCCTTTGACATGACTGGTTGGCAACTGGGAGGACACAGCTATGCCTAGACACAAGGGACATCAGAGTTTGTTCCTGTCTCCAAACTAAAGCTTCAGCATCTTTCACGGAAGGAAAAAGAGCTTTCAAAATACAGTAGTTGAGGGTAGAAGCAAGAAACATGGAAACAAAACAAAGCAAAAAAATCCAAACCAAAACAACAACAAAAAAAAAACCAAAAAAAACCCTCAACAAATAAACCACCCAACAAAAAACCAACCAAACAAACAAAACCCCAAGACCCCAAAAACCAGAGCTTGGATGGCCTTGCAAGAAATAACTGTGGTTCCAGTCACTTTGATGAAACTTCATCACTTTGATGAAACTGAATGCGCCTATTCCCTCAAACTGATGTACTTTTAATATATGCTGGGATGGAAAAACAGTGGGAGAAGAGTTGTGATCTCATTGTTGCAATAAATCATAAAGCAGACCTTTTCAACCTGACCCTTCAATATTTGCACATTAAGTTTAAAAGAAAAATACCCTAAATTAGATAAGAAAGTTGAAATATCTTTCATATATGATGCCCACCAGAACATTAATTTGTTGATTCATCTGAAATACCATGAAAAGTGCATATTTATGACACAATATTCTCTATCCAATATGCTTCGCACTACCTAAAAGTAAGTTTCATATCTTCTAGTGGAGGTTTGACATTTAGTATATTGTAGTTTTCAAGCCTTTTGCACAGTTTAAGAAGGTGAAGATGAACAGGAAAGAAAGGGAAAAAAAGGGATAAAGATAGGAAAAACCTTAAGATTATGATGAAATCACATGATCTGAGTAACACGTGCATTTTGAAAAATGCCAAAATTTTAATAAAGAAAAAAAATCTCAGAAGCTGGTAGCTCTTACCATGATATTTATGTTTTTCTTGTTGACCAAAATAGGACCTTCCATATAGAAAAATTAAGTTTCAATAAAGCAAAATAAAGTGGTAAATTTATTTAATATTTAATACACAGTGTCAACTCCTATGTCAAACAGGGAAATAAAGCACTGTTAATATAAAAACTTTTTTTTTCTTTTGAGCATGAGTTTTGTTTAGCTTTATTTCAACATTTTCCTAAAAATATAAGATCCAAATTTCCACCATAAGGTGTTATAATGCCTGTAAAGAATTTGAGAAAGAGCTTCTCTTCTCCATTTCACTTAATGTGCAAGGTGGCAAGAGGAGAAAAGTCAGTCTCACAATGGATAAGTCTCAGCATATCCACCATTATCAAGATGAGTCTGAGTTTTGCAGCAGAGAGGTTTCCACCACCTATATTTCATAGCTAAGCACAGAGTAACCAACTCAAACACAAAGAATCTGCCTTCTGCCCGATCCATTCCTGAATTTGGGCTGTTATATGGCCAACAGTGTTAAAGAAAAAATGACTGGGGAGGCGAGGGAGAAGGGACCTTTACTAAGGGAGAATGATCCTTTCTGCATCAATATGGATGGATTTTGGATGTTTTAAAGTGATATTGCAACTACCCAAAACATGTAGGCCCTTTCAATTGATGGGGGACTGGCATCTGTAGAGAACTGGATTTTTTGCTTGAATTGGATTTTCTAAAGATTTACTTGCACTGGGGCACTGTTTCCATCATATTCCATTCCCCCCCCTCCTTGCATGCAGGCCCAGCAGTGCACCCCTCTTCTCCCAGCAACAGGTTTCCAGGAGAAGAGAATGTTTCTGTGGGGTCCACCACCAGCACCTGTGTCCTGGACCCTGTTTTGAGCCATGAGGAGATGGTATCCCAAGACATGCCATGACAGTGTTACTGCTACCAGCTTCAGACAGGGCTTGAAGCATCTCCTGGTGGAGCCCACTCTCTGGGGTATTACTATTAGCACTCTTGATTGCTGTCTGCAGCACCACATCCACTGTTGAAGGACTGTTGCAATGCAATTAAAAAGTCAGTTTATCTACATGTTGGGAATCTGATGTAGGACTGTGTAGTGGGTTGACCCTGGCTGGAGGCCAGGCACCCACCAAAGATGCTCTATCACTTCCCTGTGCAACCGGACAGGGGAGAGAAAGTGTAACAAAGGGTTCATGAGTTGAGATAAGGACCAGGAGAGATCACTCACTGATTACTGTCACAGGCAAAACAGACTAAACTTGGGGATATTAATTGAATTTATTACTAACGAAATAATAATGAGAGGAAAAAGTAATGAGAAGTAAAATAAATCCTAAAATCACCTTCCCCCCATCCTTCCTTCCTTCCTGAGCTCCACCTCCTCCCCCACAGCAGTGCAGGGTGATGGGGAGGAGGAGTTATGATCACAGGTTGTTCCCACCTCTGCTCTGGGAGAGGATACCTTCCCCTGCTTTCTGTGGAGCTCCTCCCATGGAAGATGGTCCTCCATTAACTTCTCCAATGTGAATCCATCCCATGGGCAACAGTTCTTCACAAACTGCTGCACCATGTGTCGCTTTTCCACAGGGTGCAGTCTTTCAGGCACAGGCTACCCCTGCGTGTGTCCCTCACATGACCACAAGTCCTACCAGGAAAACCTGCTCCAGTGTGGGCTCCTCTCCCCATGGCTTAGCAGGTGCCTGCCAGGACCCACTCCAGGACAGGTTTCCCACAGGTTCAGAGCCTCCTTCAGGCATCCACCTGCTCTGGCATGAGCTCCTCTGTGGGCTGCAAGTGGATCTCTAGAGCCCCGCAGACCCCCATAGGATGCAGGGGCACAGCTGCCACACCATGGTCTGCACCAAGGTGTGTAGGGGAACCTCAGTTCCAGTCCTGGAGCACCTCCTGCTTCTCCTTCTCCACTAACTTTGGTGTCTGCAGATGTTCCTCTCACTTATTCTCACTCCACTCTTCGCTGGCCTCAGTTATATGTATGCAATAATAATTTTCTTTCCTAAATGTTACCACAGAGGCATTGCCACCATTTCTGATTGGCTCAGCCTTGGCCAGTGGTGGGTCCATCTGGCTAGCACTGGCTCTTCTGGACATGGAGGACACTTCCAGGAGATTCTCACAGAAGCCACCCCTATAGCCACCCCCTGCTACCAAAACCTGGCCACAGAAACCCACAACAGACTGGTTGTCCTCCTCCCCACTGAGGATTTCACTGTCTTCAGGTCAAACAGATAAACCATCTCCTCCTCTTCTCAGCAGATTGCCTAAATCTCAAGAGAACAGCAAAAGTGTCAGGCTGATCCTTTTGCTACTCAGGAGAGATGGTGCTGCTCCACTTCTCTGTCAGCACTTAGCCATGCTTGAAGTGAAACATCTAGTCCCAAATTGTCATTTCCCTGAAGGCCACAATGCATGTGTGGAATTAACTATATAATTAGATTATCCACCATCATGGCCCTGGCAGGATGAAATATTTTGAGCATAAGTAAAACAGCTGTATTATGAGTTAGGAGTAAGGTAACATTTTACAGACTTTTACGCTACAACAAAGAAAGATAAGTGTGACATGAAAGTAAAAGTCTTTTATCTGTGTATGTCTTTGAAAACTCAGTCTACACAGACTCAAAGCATCTGTTAATCAGATTATGGGCCATATCCTGCTCCCAAAACAGTTAATAGCAACGCTCTCATTGATTTCCTCAGGACAGAAACATGCCCTAAAGGAGCACTCAACTTCTTCATAGGCTTGCTTGTTGGAGAAACATTTGTGATATTCACAAAGGCAAAGCAATTTCCTGGAAGCAGAAACTCCTACCTGCACTTGTAGCAACTCAGGCTATTTTAGGAAGTGAAAAATTCCACCCAGCATTAGGATTACATTTTCAAATGTGTTTCGTTCATATTGCTCATGCTGCTTCTATGCCACCCATGAAGGAGGGGGAGCTGATTTTTTGGCTCACAGGAGTCACGCTTTCTGTGGATCTTTTTTCCCCTGTCAGATCTTCTTTTTCCCACCATCTCATATTAATTGCTGGTCCTGAGACCCCTGTAAGATACACAGAGGAAGGTGAAACATTTGTACTAATCTCCATAGAAGTGATGGACACTGAGAATAGTTGTCCACATCAGACTGCAGCATCGCAGCTCACGTTCATGTGACAGTGTTAAATGCTTTTATTGCTTTTGTTCCCACAACTATTTCTTCAAGGTCATCCTTTATTTTAGCACTTCTGGTTTAGTTTTATTTACATTCCCTTGTATTATATTCAAATCTTCCCCTTACATGTACAGCAGTGAAAAAGAGACAATTGCTCCCCATATGTAAGTTAAATTACTTGCAGGATTTTTGTCATCAAGTAGCAGCAATGTAACATTCATCACCTAAGTGAAGAAAAATCTAAAAGTAGAGATTTGGATATTTCTTTGAAGAATGTATGATTTGGGGTTCCTCCATTACTTGATGCTGCTGTTAAGCCATTGCAAAAAGGAATGATTTGCAGTTTAGTCCCCAGAGTCTTACAATTGGTTCCTTTGAGACACTGCAGTGGTGTGGACACTGAAAATTGAGAAAGATGTGGGAAAACAAGAGCAAGAGTGGCTTGCTCTCTGTGACCTTACCCTCTTGAGGGTAAGGATAGAATGGTACAAAGAGTGCTGTGCCACCTTGGAATGTAGATTGCCTTCCAACCTAGCCAAAATGCAGCTTTGTTAGCTGCTGCCCATTGTCCTGCCCACTGTGACACAGAGGGACACTTCTCCATTCCACTTGCACCAGGATCTTTGCTGTTACAGTTTGGGTTGCCTCAAAAATATGTCAGTAGTTAATTTTAAATCTATTAATTCCCACAGCTCGACAGCAGCAAACAAGATTTCAAGGGCTTCCTGAGTACAAAATCTGGACCGAAATCTCTAGCTATATAATTTCATCAGCAGGAAGTACCTTTTGCAGACCTCAGTGCTACTCAGATAGAAACCACAGATTCTGCTTCTGTTGATAAACCCCCTACATTAAAGACTTCAACAATTTTCAATTCCAAGCAAAAACCCTGACAATTTTATTTCCCATGTGCTTCTCATTTTCCAGGAGAAATGCAATGTCCTCTCCCACTGCATATCAGTTTAACTCAATCCACAACAGCA
Source organism: Scytalopus superciliaris (assembly GCA_013400415.1). NCBI lineage: Eukaryota > Metazoa > Chordata > Aves > Passeriformes > Rhinocryptidae > Scytalopus > Scytalopus superciliaris. The sequence goes on from VXBX01007481.1 coordinate 644,101, forward strand.
GGGAAAACCTTCAGGAGCTCATTTTCCAGAATTCGTGTTGCTTTACATTGACTGGAAACAACTTCTTCTCCTGTCTCTGTCCTGAAACTGCATCTACATTTAGTCCTCTACAGTGTTAATTCACAATCATGCAGAAGCTTTAAACAAAGTGCCTTCAGGCTGCTGTTTCCATATCAGCAGCCCATTTCTGCTACTACAGATCCCTACAGATCGCAGCCTAAGTACAGTCCTATTTATTACATTTATATAGAGCCTGTATTTCCCTACTGCTTAAATACCTGAGGGCTTATGGGGACTGCATTAAGCTGTTTGACTAATATATGTAACATAAAAACTCTGTGTGTGTTGTATGAAGTCCTGCCACAGAATGGGATCTGGTAGCCTTCACTAAAACATTATGAAACATTAAGTTTACATTAAGTTTTTTTTTTGAATCCTACCATTTCTAAACCTGAAGATGATTGACTTATCATTGTCCCATCCAGTTAGGACCCCAAAGGCCTTGCTTGACAAAGGATGGGAAGCATCCCCAGTGTTGATGACTACCACTAGGAAGATGAGTAAGGGTAAATGTGTTTTACCAGGGGTTTAGGAAAAAGAGTTTATTCACTTCCCATTGCCTGGCCTACAATCCCAGTTGGATGAGCTTGCTTCCCTTCATTACCTAGGTACACGAGTCTACGTTCACTGTTGTGCAGTGCTTAGAGCATTTCTGAATGTGTGCTCAGTTCCTGCTGAGGCACAATGTGAATTTCCATTTTGCTGAGAAATGTATTAATCATAGAATTCCAGAATAGTTTGGCTTGGAAGTGACCTTAAACATCATCCAGTTCCATCCCCCATGCCATGGGCAGGGACACCTTCCACTAAACCAGGCATCCCTAAGCTCCATCCAGCCTGGCCTTGAACATTTCCAGGAATGGAGCAGCAACAACTTCTCTGGGCACCTTATGCCATGGCCCCACCACTCTCACAGTAAAGAATTTATTCCTAATATCTAATCTAAATCTCTCCTTTACCTCTTTAGAGAGTTTGAAGTGCTCTGTAGTCTCCAAATATACATTTCTCAATCATGATTTGCTATTCTTCTAACAAGACAACATAAGGGAAAACAACAGTCTTTGGGGATTAGGAGCTCAACTGGATGGGCTCAGTTCCTCAGTTCCTGGGCTGGAGACTGCTTTTGGCATATTCTGTTACACATGAAATGATCAGAAATCTCCCTTGGAATATGCACTACCATCTAGGCTGCCTTCTGATCACAGGAAAGCGGTGCAATTACTAGGCTCTTAAATCATGTCCTTATGTTGCTGCTTAATGAATCTTATGGGGGGCTGTTGAGGTTTTTTAATTTTTTTTTGTTTGTTTGTTTTTTGTTTTTGTTTTTTGTTTGCTTGGTTTTTTTGTTTGTTTGGTTTTTTGTTTGTTTGTTTTTTGTGTTTTTTTCTGCAGGCATAGGTTCTAAAGAAGAATATATCAGCATTCCGCCATCAATCAGTCCACAAGCAATTATCCCATATGTATGTATTAAGATACACATACCTTAAATGATGTGTGTATGGATACACAGAGGGGAACAGTGAATATGGTCTCCCATGTCCAGGACAAGTGGTCTGACAAAAGTGTATTCCACTGTGCAAGGCACATGTGGGTCATCATTCCTTTACTCTTTTGAATATTTTTCTTACTTTCCTTTTCAAGTGTTCAGCTTGGGAATCTTAAAAACATGAAGTTATCCATTCAAAAACATAAGCAAACATCCTAATAATTATAGTCTGAAATGCTGCATACTCAGTGTCTTGGTACTTTTATATATTTAGACCTTCCAAAACATTTTTAATAATGATTAGTCTTGTGGAAATTTTATAAAACTGCCATTTTAGAACACGGGTTGGTTTCTGAAACCTTGAAGTTCTTCTTCTGCAATATTTTTGGATGCTTCATCTTAGCACGGTGACAAATCTGATTTGTTTTTCAATAGCTCATTTACTCAACTTAACAAAAGGAATGGAATTTTTCTGTCTTTCCTGTATATACTAAATGAATGCATGAATGTACCTACAAACAGAAATGTTCAAGGGAGGAACAAGAGAAGGTAATTTATTGCAGAAAGCAGGCTTTCACGTTTAACTTTCTTTTTTTATTATTGACATATTGTAGGAAATCTACCTTTCTTAGACTCTTTCCATTGTCAGTCAAGCAAGATTTTTCTCGAGGGTGTTTCTGAGAGGCCATTTGCTTTGTATGTTTTGAGTCACATTTTGGCAGTGGCACTGTGCATCTCCCACCCATAAACCTCAGTGTGCTTGAGCTGGGCTTTAGGGAGGGTTAAAGCGGCCACATTGCCATGTGTAGGTATCTGAAACCTTTAAAAAAGTGACTTTTCCCATTTTATCATGCTACTCACCGAGCAGAGGATGGTAATGCAGGTTTCATTTTTCTGCTGTCTGCTCAGACATACATGTTTTTCTCTATTTCTGCAAATAAAGTAAAGTTAAAGAACAGCCCCAGAGAGCAGTCAAGGATATAATTTTGATGACTTTTGTGGTCAGTTTTGCACTGGCATTGGAAGGGAGTTGGCTCTGGAGCTGAGTTTTTTTGGTGTTATCACACTTGGGTTGTGATATGAGTTGAGGTAGATGCGGATGTTAATGTCACTATATCTGGTGATAATCTTGGTTTTGAGTGATTTTGTTGATAAGAAATGGGTGTCTTTGGGTAACCTTAGAACAAACTTTAGGTTAGGTTTCTGTAATATTATATTTACTGCTATCTTTGATGAAGTTTTTTGAAAGAAATACAGAATTTTGTGTTCAGAACAGTAATGTCATAAATGGTAATTCGAAGATGGGTTTTGAACTGATTGGTCTCTGGCTTGTCTGGGTGCTGGTTGGCAAATACAGTCCAAAATTTTATCTTCTGGCCTGTTGTAGAAAAACACTTATATCAACAGAAGCCAAAAATACTTATTTGGCCTGAAAGATTTGATATATTTTGTTGCTCAGTTTATATTGCTTTCATGACTTGTGTTGTTGTAAATGCAAAAAAGTCCACTTTGGGGGTCACAGATTTCTTGCGTCATATATTGTGGGTAGGGTTCACCTTCTTTCTCTTTAGTGGTCTAAAGGTAAGGCATCAAAGCTCCCTTCATAGTCTCTGAAAAGAGGTAGGTACGCAGCTTCAGAAGAAAATTTGTACTGCCAATTTTAGGACAAGATAAATGGTTCTGCTGGTGTCCCACTTCTTTTCTCTGGCGTACCACATGATTCATGTAAACTGAAGTTCAAATTATCTCAGTGAGAAGACTGCAGCTGAACTAACCTCTCAATTCCCTTTGTAATCCATGGAGAACAGAAGTGTTCTTGGCATGATTCATCCCATCTATTTGAGACACCTATTCCAGAGATGCTGAAGGAGATGCTGTCAGGAGGACTAGCTCAGGTGGAGGCACTGACTTTAGACTGACTTTCTTAAATAACTGACTTTTTTCCAGTTGAAGATAGGAGCACTCAGCTTGATCTTCTATGTAAATAGAAACAAGGACCACAAAGATACACCTAATCTAAGACAAGAACTAAGACAATGCAATGTCAACCTGAGTGTGGATCATTTGCCAGAACAGCCTGAGTCCATACTAACAATGTTTTTCAGTCTTTTGGTAAATAGGATGAGCTAGGTTGCTACATTTCTATCATGTCAAAGCCTTCCTGGAAAAAAAAGAAAAGAAGTGAATTTTTGCAAATAAATGTTGAAGTGATAATATAATTAGTGTCTTATTACCACACAGCAATTAATTTTATAGCAAACACAGGAAATAAATCACGTATCTTCAGTAACAGACCACCCTTTAATCATAAATCCAGCTTCCTTCTAGACTACCTGGTAAAACTAGGAAGATATTCCTTTCTGGTAAGATAGGCTGGAAAGACATGGTATCAGTGCTCAAAATTATATATTTCTGTTTGTCTTGGTAGAAAAATGTGCATTTTATTGTTGTGTTTTAGGTTCTCTTAATTTTCTTTTCTTTTCTTCTCTTTTACCAACTAAAAACAATGTGGGTTTGTTTGGGGTTTTTTTTAGGGTTTTGGTTTTATTATTGTTTTATTTTGTGTGTGTGTGAAAACATTTTAGCTGCAAAAATACTTTTCCTCCAAGCTAAACTTTTCTTATGTGGAAAACACTGTACAAGCTCCCTGGTTTCTCTCTATCTGGGATATAACTATTCCTAACTGTGCAGGATACTCTTTGGCTTAAAAGTTAGTGTTTGAAGAACCCTGACAGAATTTTCCAGCACCCTTTTTCTGATGAAGGGATTAATTTACACAGGTTTTGGGAGGTGTATCACCTCTGGTAAAGGTGTTGGATTTTTGGAACAAATCCAACACTTTTGTCTCAAAGTACTTGAACATGCATTCACTTCTGTTTGTGTTTCCTGTAAGTCGGGTTGTAGGTGAGGCCTCTTCCCTCCCCCTTGAATGCAGGAATGAAAGGACTTGTCCCATATGCAAACAAAGAGGAAAACTTCCTTCACACTAATATTTGTAAATATGACCACTCCATTTGCATCTATATAGCCATATCATATATATATTTTTTTTTTAAATCCTAATGTGATGGCTTAAACAGCTTTCTATTTGTTTCTCAAGTAGTTGTAATTTACCTCCTTCAGCCATATCAGCGAAACATCACCCTTCAAACTGGTAAGAGAAAAGATGTGTATGTGTACATCTTTAGACGTGTATGTGTACAGCTAAGAAACCCTTGTCTTAAAAATGCACACAGAAGCACAACTTGTATTCTTCCTTTCAACATCCTTGTCCTGTGACCCAGATCAGTGAACACAAATTAAGGATTTAGTCTCACAACAAGGAAATTACATATCTACAATGTTAAATGGAGGTTAGATCCTTTATGGTCTTCTCTTATTTTCATATATCTGCATTGTTTTTCCTCTAGACATATGTTCATTGGAATGTTATAGCAAAGCTTTGCTTTGGCAGAAGTCCCCAGAAATAATCTGTCAATAAAAAAATTAGTCTCATGTTGCCTTCAAAAGGATAGGAGTGTTACCTCACTACAGAATTGGAGATATCAAAGTATGGAAATGTCAAGTGACTTATCAGGTTGCCTAACAGGAATTTTATAGATTTATGAAAGATTTTGGAAGACTAGACTTTCATGTCAGCTCTTTGTCCTTGAAGATTTAAGCTCATCTTTTGGGTTACTAAAACTTATATTTAAATGACATGGTTCTCTAGATCTATTTAAAATCTGCAGAACACAAAGCCAATGTGTAAAGCATGATCTTGGTGAATCTTGCAGCCTAAAAAAATGAGAAGAGCACAACAAAGCAAACACAGAGTGACATGTCAGAATTAACTTCCAGTGTCATGTGCACAATATTATGCAGTATCACTGCAGCTGTAACTGGGATGAGAATGACATTATAGTGACATCTAACCAATAATACTGTTTGACTTTGAATGGCAGGGCTGCACAGGGGAGTTGTGGCATTCTGATCACAGCAAATCCATGACTGCTAATGTTGGTGAAATTTTCAGAGCAGAGGACTTCCCAGAATGATTTAACTATAATAAGGAACTACAAAGTAGGAAGTGAAGCCTGTTGCCACTGACACCATCTTGGCCCTCTTGAATTCAATAGATATTTTACTAATGGTTTCACTGTAGGGAAGAAGCTCACCTCCAGGATGTTTTGGAAAATAGAGTCCCCAGAGGTTGGAGAAAACAAATCAAAGAAGGAATATGGATACAGGAGGTAGATAAGTTAAAAGGGATCATAAGTGGAGGTCTGTAGGGAAGTGAGTACCCCATCCTTGTTTTAAACAGTAAAGTAATTTCTCTTACTCACAGTTGGAGAGAGGAGCCTTTAGAGTGCCAGCAGCACTGTAGGTCCCTAATAAAATAAAATAAAATAAAATAAAAAAAAAGAGTTCATTCAAATTTTTTATTTCTTATATTTTCATTGTTTGGAAGGGGAGTGAAAAGGGGATTTATTCATGACTCTAATGCTTGGATCTGGCAATCATGCTGCAGGGCTTGGGCATAGAATTTGCATTACAGATGCTTAATCTCATGGGAAACCTGCTGAGTACTGAACTCCTTTCAGAGGTCCTCACAGCTTTTGATAATTCATCCAACACAGCCAGAACAACCACCAGATTCCTTAAACCTTCCCTAAGTTTGTGTGTCCTTCAGGATCCTTGCCTTATGTAAATTTTTTGATCTCTGTTTTAAATTTGACAACGCCAAAACCTGATATCACAGGTTTAGCCAGAACACATAAAGCCTAAGGTCATTTCTTGTGATACCCTGCATCACTGGTCAGATTTTCATGCAGAGAAAGGTACATGAATCCTACAGCATCAGATATTAAGGGCAAATTGCCTTCTTCTCATTATGCTCCTCCTCATTTCTAAGAGTTGTGGTCACTCACTGAAGCATCAGATTCTCTGCTTCTCTCTGTTTCAGCTCCAGGTTATACAAAACATCCTCTCCCTTTATCACAGGGTCCTTTTGTCTGGTCTTTTTTTTTTTTTTTTTCATTATTATTTTATTTTGACTTTCACCTATTTATTTTCACTAGATATCCCTTTCCTTTGTTGCAGAAATCACCTGATTATCTGTTCTCTTCAGCTTGTAGGGTCAACTCCAAAGCCCATTTAAGTCAATAGTTTCTTTCCTCTGACATCAGTGAGTTCTGGATGAGGCCCAACATGAACATGAGTTAACTTGGTTTGATAGGCTGAGTATTAACTATACTGATTGCTACTAGAAAAAAAAATTATGAGACTCTCACTCTAGGAGCCAACTACAATAATTTTAATTATGCAAAAGGAAGTATTTCTTGTGCAAAAACATTCCAACTACTTCCATTTCTTTTAAGCTACTTCAAAAGTGGGCAGAACTACAAAGTATTATTGAAAACTCAGGATGGGGTGGAGGGGTATTTCCCTTCCTCTGAAATTCCTCCCCCATATATGCATACTGCTAAACCATCCCTAGCAGGGATTACTTTTATCTCCAGCTCATATAGAAACTTCTGAAGGGTTGTTTTGCTTTTGTCCTTGGAATACACTACGTTGTGCAAAATGGCATGTGAAACTCTCTCTTGAAGGAGCTCGAACAGCTCCTGCCATGTGCTTTCCCTCTCCTTCCTTTGCCAATATCAAAGTTCCTGTTGTGCAGGATATAATATGGGATATGTGCACCTCTGTTCAAGCATTTCAAAGTGAGCACCCCGCTGAAGATCATCAAGCCACTGAGGATATACACAAACCTGCTAAATTGCATATCCTGCATATCAGGTGAGTAGCTACAGCGAATTTATCCATCATCTGTGTGTAGCTATGCCAGTACTTTGTATTGAAAGTTTGTGTCTTCTGGGAACCTGAACAGCTTAGTGTCAATAACCATACTGGTTTGGGCTGAAGGACTGTGTTTCAACACATAAGAGAAATGAAGAGGGATAATTTTCCTCTATCAGCCAAGCTAAGTGTTTCTGTCAGTACTAAGAGCTACACAATCTTTTGTTTGAACAGAGGTTCAGATTACTCATACTCGATTTTGGTAATGACTGACGTACCCTCCAACAGATAACGCAGTGTGTAATACTGCAAATCCCTGCCTTGGTTCCCTTTCTGCATGATGGTGCTCCTGCTTTAGGCTGTAAGCTTGGTGAGAGATTGCTTTTGCATTCAGGAACTGGTTCTATTTGTCGTGGTTGGACTCCAGTCTCAGATGGATCTCTGAAAGTTTCTCTTCCTTTTTGCCTCACTTGCTACTCTCATGACAATGCATGTGAAGGGGAAAGCAGGGAGGAATACGTTTTTCTCCTCTTGAGTCTACCTGCCTTTGTTAGGGTGCATTTATAGGGATAGCAGAAATAGTTATGGTATTGAGGAGTATTTTCTCAAGATGTTTGGTTCAACATAGCACACCACCAAAACATTTTCTATTCCATTCAGTGCAGAAATTCCCATTAAATGGGGGAAAAAATAAATCAACAAATCTGCTCAGGTTCTGTGAAGAGAATCCTACTCCTTTGTACTCCCACAGACCCAAAAGAGGGCAGCTGCCTTATCTTTCATCTGTTGATTTCAGAGGATTTGACAAAATTAAAGCAAAGGAGCATTGTCACGTCCTGGGAGGCAGGCAAGTCTGGGGATGGGGGGTTGTTCCAGTCTCTCCCCCATTACCTGGCACCATGGGACTTCTCAGCAAAAGAAACAACCCTTATACAAGGTGAGCACAGCACCCTCTCCACTGTTCTCTTTCACTTTTCAATGAAACTCAACTCTGGGATCTGCAAGAGATGGGGAAAAGGCAACCATGAAATGGTAAAGACAGCTGTAAGAGGTTAAAGTGCTGGTGGGAAAGCTGAAAGGAGCAGCAAGAGCTTGAGATAAAATGGCTGCACCGTGAGACGGGCAAATACTCTCTTCTCTCTGGTGAAACTAGAGAGGCATCAACATGAGCTTGCATGGAGGAAAACAGGCTGCTCCAAGTGAGTGCAGGAATATACTGCTGCAGCTCTGGAGGCAGATATTTAACACAGATAAGAACAGGAGAGCCCTGTGACTTCTTAAGGTTACACAGGAAGAGGGGAAAACGCAGCTCGAGCACCTTGACTCTTATGATGCTGCTAGATGTGGCCATGCCTGCCAAAACAAACGGAGTGCTCTGACCACTTAAATATATTCTGCCATAAAGATAATATTTTCCACAGATAAAAGTGCCATATACATTATATATGAAGCTGGAACCATCAATAGTCTATTCATGGTTTCCTTCCTCTCATCTAGGTGAGACAACTCTAAGAAAACAATCTTGTAAATGAAAATTAGAAGAGTTATAAGGAGAGGAACCACATAATACAAGCACAGAGGTACTGGTTCAGGAAAAGGTTTTAGCCCAAAGCAGCAGCTAGTGCCTAACTTTCCACCAGAAAAACACTCCCACTTACAGGCTTTTCAGTTTTAGCCTTTGAGTTGTAACAAAACTCCCTGCTGTTATCTTGTTTTGCCAAATGCCTGCACTGTAATAGAAGGAGACATCCACACCAATGGGGATGGAATGCAAGTATGGACTGAGTGGTGATGTTTTGTATAGGAAAAATAAATATAAACATTCTCAGAAGGGAAATATAGATAAGGGAATACATATTTTATGGAGGCTAAGCAGGTGAGCTTAGTTAGACTCAGGAGAGGGACTTTGCTCGTTCCTGTCTTGTGTTCAGTGTCTGCATATGGGATTCTAGGAGGAGGATACAGCCCTAACTTTACCTGGAAATTCACTTGAAGCTGGAAAGACCAACTCTGCAAGCTCAGGGGTGATTTTGATTTCCAATCAGATGTTTCAGTATCAGATTCCCATATAAACCCATGTATAAATAATAGTTTCTCTGACCTAAGAGACTCTGCCAACTCTGGTGGGCTCTGGGGTCTCCATTGCCCCCAGCACCCTTACTAATGGGAGACTAGACAGAAAAAATTCACAGAAATTTCAAATGATGTAATGGAATTTTTACGTGATGTTCCCTGAAATAAATCAGGTCCCTGGCCTTTGCTTTGTCCCAGACTGGGTTGTTGTTGAGGAAAATGCTACATGGCTTCAGACCTAAGTGGTAACCTAATGATGTAGTAGTAGCACCACATTCTTGATACAGCCTTCTAGGATTCAGAACATAAATAAACTCAATTAAAACACAGGGTTGGGATTCAGTCTGAAGTGAAGACACCAGCATTTAAGTGTTTTGATGTAGAGGACTAGATATTGAGGATGTAGATGTTGATAAGTGAATGGACTCCACAGAGCAATTCAATCAATAAACTGCTGGTGTCTATTTACAGAGGAAATGACTACCTCTGTAAGCTCTCCTGGGCATGCTAAAGGCCTGATCTGGTTGTCCACACAGGAGTGTCTAATGCCACTTGGAGTTGCCTCAAAACATCCCACCTGGTCTCCACTTGTTATAATAAATTTGTCTTTCATATCCTTCTTATATCTGCCAAGTCAGTACTGTAAGGAATAAGCCATATTTAGGCACACACAGGACCTTTAATTCATGTCTCAGTATGCTAAGGCTTCTCAAATGCTGTAAATGTCAATGTGGGAGCAGATAAATCCAACATATCTCACAACCATGATGACAGACTAGATTCCCTGCACGCTTGTAGCCTTTTCATATGGAAATTTATCTGTGTATGTCTTGCCCTTGAACTAAAACCTTCCCTACAGGCTGCTGTTCTTTGAAGGCCTCTATCCCAAGGGCCCCATTCCCTCTGGGACCCTTTCCCACCTAAAAAGAGAAGCAGAGGGCCTCCCATACACTCTTGGATGAGCAGGAGCATGGGCTTCATGCCTTTTTGTGATGTCTTCCACTCAGTGGGAGGGGGAAAAACCCAAAACAAAACAAAACAAAAAAATCAAGATGCCTTGAATCAGAATAAAGTACCTACTGGTTAGAGACAGAAAATATAATTCCTTGGAACAGTAAGTCAATGTGCACGTTTGCCCTGGCTTGCAGTGTGGTGATGGCATGGAGTGAGAGGCTGAGTAGCAGAGGAGCTGTGAAGGTATAATATGCAGGGAGGCAGCACTGGGGTATCTTGGTTTGCTGCCTGCTCAGTTTGTGTGCTGTGGCATCCCATGGGCTTCCCACTCTTGAAGTGGCACTAAAGCGAGGACACTTGTGGCACACTCACTCAAGCTCTAATGGGGTGCTCAGGACAGGAAAGGAGGAGGACAGTTTCAACAACCCCTCATTGTTGTGGATATGCTTTAACCCAATGACTGTTTTGATAAAATAGTCTAATTACATTAAAGTTTTGGCAGTACACTTTTTAATGTGTGCCAGTCCCTGTTTCTGGAAACCTGTTTCCTTACTGTGTCAGGACATCTCCTTACAGCCTGAATTAGTCTCTGAGTTTCTCAGGTCAGGTGGCAAACGGAAATAGTAGCAATTTTAATATCTGAGCTTCCCTTGTCTCAGAGGAAGCAAGGGGCCAGCAACTGCAGTAGAGCAAATGGAAGCTTCCCTCTTCCCATCAGGATATCCCATCAGCAGATACTATTTGGTGAGGATATAAACAGTGGGGCATCCTCCAGACATCTGAGGTGCGCTGCACTGCCAGCATGACCTGAGGTTGTCCAGAGGAAAGCAAGAGATTCTCTTCTGTTGCTTTAGTGTCAGTATAGCCAGTAAAACAACAGGATTAGCATGGAATTTTATACCATGTATTTGCTCATTTTACAGTAAAACAGGCCTTATTTGACATGGTGGGTGAAGTTTTTAAGTTCATGCATAGGAAGAACCAATTTCTGTTGTTTATCTGTAAGACCTCATATGGAATTTGGATGAAGGGATTTCCCAGGCTCTGCCTGTTTTGGAATCTTTAAACAGACAGAGAGTCTTGACATTAACCCTGACATAGAACCTGCTGGGTTCTTCTGTTATTTGGATCTGTTCTGTCACAGCAATGAATTCCCACTAGAGAAGCACATGGATTATTATTTATACTCAGAGCTGATCAAGAAAATAAAGGGAGGCTTATATTCTTTTTTCTTTTTGTGTTTGTGTATAGGAAGTGAGAAAAAGGGTTTAATTTAGAATGGCATGTCTCAGGGACTGGAAATTTTATTTTGTAAAGTAAATTTAAGTTATCTTTTAAGGGGGAACAGGACAAGTTATAGAAATTATGTCAATATTCTTTACTGGAAAAGTTTCAGGCCAATTCATATGTAGCCGGATATGGCTGCTTCTTCTTGCATTGCCAGAGCAGTGTCTGTCAATAACACAGGTTATTGGAGGCACATCATGTGGGTGGTAGTACCAGAGCTAAGTAAGAGCATTGCTAGAAAAACTAACCTCCAAAAAATTCTACTCCTTGTCCCACACAACAGATTTTTCCCCACTCCTTTCCCCCTTTAAATACAAACCATGCACTCATCCATAGTGCAAGTTACAGTGAGGCTTTGCAGTTTGCCCTGAAAGTCAGCAAACTTGGTCTAGTTCAGGGAAAGAGATCAGACAACATCAGAAGCAAAAGAAAAAGTTGGCTTTACTTGCAACAGTGCTTTACTGCTTAACAAACATAGCCCTGATCTTGCAGGGAGACCCTTGCAGGCAGATTGCAGAAATCAAGGAGTAAATTAATATTTCAAATGAGCCAGAGCCTTTCATTTTAATCAGAGCCTCATTTTAATTAACTTATTTTGCCAAGAATAAACAATGCCTGAATAGTATTGTAAATTACCCCCCCACACACACTTATTTCAAAACTGTCAAAATACACAGGGGAAATATTCATTAGACACTTGAGGAAGTTCTCATATAGCTCTTACACCATGACCTTTTTCCCATTTCTTCCCTCTCTCTCCTTAGGTGTTTGAAAATTTTAAATCCCAGTAACAGTCGATTCCAGGTGTTCATTTCTGACAGAAGTGACAGCTTTGAACCCTGTGGAGGAAACCAAAGGAGAAAGGGAAAGATGGAAAAAAACCCCAAACAAACAAACAAAACCAAAAAAAACCCAACCAAGAAGAGACAGAAAACCTTTTGCTTAGATTAGGTCAGGAACCTCTTGGCACTGTCCACATACTTCTCCAGCACCTTGGCTTCTTGCTTCATGTCTGAAAAGGAACAGAAAGAGCAGATAATCAGCCAACCCCGGTGCACTTTCACAATTTCTGTATAAAATTTCACTTAATGCAATTGTGGCGCCAGGGCTGGGCGTATGATGGTACCATTCAGAATATGTTTATATAACATGACTGCATGCCACTGCGATCCTTTAAATTCTTTTCTAAGAGCTTTACTCACTCCAGGTTCACTCATCCAAAACCCTTTATAATCTCAAATATCTCTGTTACTTTCTCCTTTGAGCAGCAGGACTGGAGACATGGGGGAAGGGGAAGGGTGGAAAGAAGAGGGGAAATATGTAACTGATGTGGACACTGGGAAGAGTTTGTTCTTCTTCCCCTTTCCTGGGGGATAAAAAAAAATAAATCTGTTTTAATGTAAATTCACTAGGATAGAATGGCCTTTGTGGTAACTCTAAAAAAGTATAAAGGGGGGATTTGAGCTGCCCTGAGAAATTCTTAAAAGCAGTTTCTGGGTTTGTACAATTATTCTGTGGATGTCTAGGGGTTTGGGGAGTTTGAGAAGGTTTGGGACTTCTGCATAAAAGTGTGGAGCAGCCAAGGGGGTCAGAGTGCACAGTGGAGTGGTGGCTTCTCACAGCTCCATGCAAGTGGTATGTGCTTGTCTCTTTCCATTCACTGCTAGGACATCTCCCTCCTCCAGCCCCTCCTTGTTTCTTCTGTGGCACCATTGTGCCTGTGTCTGTGCTTGGGGAAACACCTGGAATCATACTGTAATATATTCTTCTTTCAAGCCCTTCCTGATAATGTCCTTTTTCATGATGCACTGAGAATAAAAAACACCCCTCATGGCAGGGAGGTTGCTGAACTCCCATTATGTCAGACAAGAATGAAGTGACATCATTGCTTCTTTATTTTCCCTTTCTTTCTGCATTCTTACTGTTCTTTGTCCATCTAGCATCCCATAATGCATTTTTCAGTGATATAGGTAGAGCTAAAACATTGTATTACAGCTTGACAGTAAATAAAGACATGTCAAGTTGACTTTTCTTAGGAAAAACAGTTCCTTATAAAGGAATTTTTTTAATAAACATGCTCTTCCAAGCCTACTAATAGGATGTTTAAATGCATATTCCAGCTTTTGACTCAGCTTGCATAATTTCTTCACAGTTTGCTTTAAAACAATATTATTGCCAGACGTGGAAATAAGTGTGTCTGTTTCTAGCAAAGAACAATGAAGGCCTTTCATTTGGATGGTACATTGCTCTGTCATTTTAACCTGGACTTGGGGATTAAGGCTTGCAGTTTCTCATCAAATGTCAAAAAGTACATTAGGTAAGTGAAACATATTACCCTGTGGGGTATGTTACTTATTTGTATAAACAGTTCTTGTAACAACAGCAGTTCTGTATAAATAGGAGTTTTGTAGGGTATGTTACTGTTCTACATTCTCCAAAAATTTGTTGTTGAATGAGAAAATGCTTCTAACAGGCAGGTGGGAATGTAATAATGGCACAGAAAAATAGTAAGCTAAATCAGGATATAAAGTATTACTCTTTTAGAGTGGTACTAGTTATTTCCACAGAGTTACTGGTTCAGGGCAAAGGAAAAATCAATACATGTTCTCACTTTGCAGTCCTCTCCAACTGTTAATTCAGTATGTTGGGACATGTGTGAGTTCTGATTATTGTTTGGCCAAGGTTTTATTCCACTTTATTTATGATGTATGCACAGATCCTATGGTATGACCCTCAGTATCCAGCAGCTGGCTATGCTTGTGAGCATACAAAGCTTCTCACACCCAGATCACAGCAGTATTTTCAGGGCAAAAAACTACAGAAGCTTCATATATAGGGAAGACACCAATATTTAAAGATAATTTCTCTTTTTCTGTTAGCAGGCAAAAAGCTCAAGGCAGTAACTTTCGTTCTGTCTGTCCTAAGGGAGGTATTAACTCTGTCATGGTGCCTTTCCCTGCTCTGCTCCTGGTTCTCCAGTCCCAGGGCACCATCCAGCACACACTTCACCTTAAAGCCATATTCTGTGTGATTTTATGGCACAGCAGCTCTTTTCTTTCTGTTGGTCTATTACGTCACACTGGGGCAGGGATACCTCACACAGAGGCAATTGCAGAGTAGGAGGACATCAGGAGGACAGTTGTCCACTGCCCCAGAAAATGTAACATACTCAGCCCTCTTAAGAGCTGCAACATCTCTAGATTAACAGAGTGGTATGGAATTACAAGAGACTTCTGGTTTTGTGTCTGTAATGAGTGTTGATCAGAACTTTGTGAAGAAAAGAAAATTTTTACTCAGAAAGAATAAGTTCCCATATGTTTTAAATTCATAATTTGAATTTTTCTGCCTCTCAGACTGCTCACCCTGAAATGCTGAAAGGGAAAAAAAAATAATCTCCATCTCGTAGTTCATCATGGCTTTTTAGTTTTAATTTTTTGCTAATAAAAACTCAGCCAAATTAAAAAAAAAAAAAAAAAAAAGGACATATTTAATTTGAAAATCATCGAGTCAACCAGAACCAGAATGTATTTGCTGCCTATTTATTATTTGGTTTTTTGGTTGGTTTTTTGGTTTTGTTTTTTTTTTTAGAGTCTCAAAAAACATTGTTGGATATGAAACTATCATTTACACAACCCGATTTACTGAGTTGTGGCATATTGGAACTGACTGGGAATCCTCCTTTGAATATCTGATTATCTGGATGTGTTGTGAACACACTGAAAATAATATGAACTTTAAATGCATGCCTTAATTCTTATCAGAGTGGTGCAGGAAAAGAAAATTTATTTCCATGCTGTTTTCTTCATGGGCTTTTTGCTTGCAAGTAAACACATCCAGTGATCATTCTGTGGATGTGTATGTTTTAATAGGCATTTTAATAAAGTAATGTAGAATATGTTTACTGCCATTCATTAAGAGTTTGATATCAAAATGTCTTACAACCTGTCTAAATTCATAATAACTGCATACTTGTGAATATTTTAGCTTTGCCTACAACCACCTTGGAGGTTTATCACATTATGCATAGAAAAATATTGTGGGAAAGCACAATAAATATAATCTCAGCAGCTATTCCCTTCAAAGACTTTCAGTTTTATGCATCTTGAATTCTAAATAGGTTTATTGCCAATTATACATGATGATGAAGCAGTAACACGGAGTATATGCCATATTTAAGAGACTCACACCAGCAGATGCTCTTGTAAATATATTTTGCTTCAAACCAAGAAATCAGTATTGTAAAATCCCCCCAAAAGCTTGCCACTGCACTTTCTCAACTCTAAACTTGTAAGTATTCTTACTCTTTGATGGATGACTTCTTATAAACTGGCCAAAAGCTACCATGACACAAAGACATTTTTTTACACCCAGTTTTGCCATCCTGCAGTAGTGCTGGAGGTGTGTGCAAAGCTCAGGACCTACTGTGACAACATCCTATATCAAAACAAAATTTGGAGTCTTGGAAAATACAGACAGTAGGGTTAGAGGTTGGAAGGTCATCCGATGCAACCCATCCTTCCTTGCCCTGCTGACAAGTGCAGAGGTGAACAGATTACTGTTTTCACCCATCTTTTTTTACATTAGCAGATAAATGATAGTTCCAACCCTCCATGGCAGTGAGGGTGTAACTAGATGATCTTTAAAGTCCCTGCCAAACCTAACCATTCCAAGATTCTGTGATTCTGTATCATGTTTCTTCCCTTCTCAACCTTAAGCAAGCCCCTGTTCTGTTATCTTTTCTCCTGTGCTGTGCCACTTATGTTGTTTCTCCAGATACTCACCTGTCTCATCTCTTTTTTCAACCAATTTCCTCAATACTGAAAACTGCATTTCAAATTAAGCCGAGCAGAACCAAAGCTCTGCTTCACAGGTTTTATTTAAATATAGAGTGCAAATAGAGACAGAAGAAGAAGGAAATTTATTAGGCTTAAATTTACACATCTTGAACGGTCACAGAGAGAACTTTAGGTGTAGGTCTGCAAATGTAGATACTCTCAACTGAGTTCACTGACTGAGGTGACCTACGGGATCTTTCCAAGGCTGGGTTGGATGGGGCCCTGAGCAATCTGGTCTGGTGGAAGGTGTCCCTGCCCATGGCTAGGCTGTTGAAATTAGATGATCTTTAAGGTTCCTTCCAACTCAAATCGTTCTCTGATTCTGTGTTTGGTGAGCTCCAGGCATGCATCTAAATATTGCTTCAGGTTTGAAAAGTGGAAGGCTTTCCCAGCCTCATGCCAGAGTAAAGCTGTGTCCAGAATCCAACACTCCCTAGTCTGAATTCAGTGCTTTAACCACAAAACCACAGTTTTTTGTTAACATTTTTTTTTTCCTGTGAAAAAAAGGTTTCAGGCCTTTCAGAAACAGAAAATAATACCTACCTGTCTACTACAGAAAGTTCAGCTTGTTTTATCACAGTGATTTCACAGTTTAGTTTCACTGTTCTCAAAGCTGGCAAGACAGGAACTCGCTCCCTGAGGCCTGTGATAATTTCAAATCTGATATTACATTAATGGTTTCCTTAGTGATTTGGCCCAGGGGTCAAAATGTCCATATTTACAAGAACTCCAAAGAGTTCAGTGATTTTGAGGATATGGGCTAGCAGTAAAATTTCTAATTGACTCATCCCTACCTGTGGTTGTGCAGCCAACTCATAGGGTGGAAGCCCTACACTGCTGCTTGAGTGCCTTAATTCATCCAGATTTCCTTTTTAAAAAAACCAGTTCCTCTCACAAGGCTTGGTAAAGATTAGTCTAGACCTGTGAGACCATATGGCTTTCTATGCCACCGAGTGAATTTTACAGACATTTGGATACTGAAAACCACACCTGGTCATACCTAAACATCTCTTTTGTTAAGTATAGACAGGAATCAGAAAAAATATGGCAAAATTCAGAGTAACAACTATGTGTTATTCATATCTGAAATGTGGGCAAAATTTTACATGGAAATTTCAGCCCAAAGGTATGATTTTTTATTCATCTATGATTCAACCCTTTTGCCCCTACATTGTACCCTGTGAACTTTACTTACCAGGGTCTCTCTTCATTTGTGTGCATTAGCATATGCAACGCTCATATACTTAACATCAAATAAACAATAATGAAAATTCATTCCACATCTGAGAATGTGCTTCCCATTCAGGAAAATACATGGAAATGCCTTTAAGCCTATCCATATTAAGGACAGCATATAAGCAAATAACTTTAATCTTGTACTAAGTATATGCTTAAATAAATGAAGATGCCTTTCCAGCCTATATTTTTCACATTGCCTATAAGCGCATCAGAACTTCTCTAAGCTTCACTTATTGGCATAGGAAGAATCTTATTGTTACAAGCCCGAAGTAGGAGGTCTAATAAAATTTCCTAATCTGATGAACCACACAAAAAGAACCAGAACAAATATAATTTTATATCTCTACTGGGGGGAAAAAACAGATGATGTGGCTTGAAGTTTGCTCCCCTATCTTTTATTAGGCTGTAACTTATACAAATTATATCAAGCACTGCAATAAAATGAAACTGGATTTATTTGTAGGCACAGATCTTCTTAAAAAGACATAATTTTTTTTAAATCCTGTGGGAAATAGAAGCTGTACATAAAATTACACCAGATCTCGAAGGAAAGCAAATAAAATACAGATGATACTATTATGATGTTTTAAAATATGTATTTATCATGTGTTGTCATTTTTCTTTCTGAATGCACATTGTTGTAAGTATTTCAATAAAAATAGCAGTTTGTGTGGAGACTAATAGCAGGAAACTGCATAAGTGAAACCACTACCTGAATGTCCTCATAATGAGGTAAAGCAACAGACAAAAGAATTAAAAAATTCAAAGCGAGAAGGAAAAAGATGATTTTGGAAATCATCCAAGCTTTATGTTTCAAGCATCAGACATTCTCTCACTGATGAATGGGAAGGAGGAAGTTTACCTAGTGGTAATCATTCTGCTCTGATTCATCCTGCTAAAGTTTGGTTGCCTAGGTATCTAAAAATTAAGTGTCTAGTCTTGGCTAATTATCTGTGCTCCTTCTGTAGTCAATAAAGAGAGATAAGCACCTCTAGAAGGTGATTCAGTCTACCTATCTCAGGACATTTATCTTGGGATAGAACGAGCCTCCTCTCCCGCTGCCTATTTCTGTCTGTTCATCACTGAGGCAGCCTAGGTGGTGAGTTTAGATTAGATGCCTTACTTGTAGATAACTAAATTTAGGTGAGGTGATTCCCTCCATAAGCAATTACTCTTAGTGTTGATAGTGGGGATAATTTCCACTGATATCAAGACATGATGTTTATCTGTACACCCTGTGGGATTTAACCAACAAGGTTTTCCATATGGTAATAGTGCTTTCCAGAAATAGAAATTCATGCCTGAATTTGTACTTGCCCAGGTCATCCCTTCCAGTGGCTGTGAACAGCAACCTGTGCCTCCCATCCTAACCTAACATGTACCAGTGGAATGAACAACAACCCCACCCCAAAAATACATGCATTTCAGTGAGGAGTGAAATAATTGATTTATATATCTGCGAATCTAGCAGCACTTATATTTTGCCCACTATTCAATAATGAAGTCTTCTGAATTGTTAGAAAATCCAACTTTCTGCCAAACCTCTGAGCAACCTCAGATGAAATATGCAGCAATATTCAAAGTGTAACATAGACCTGGGGTTCTGCAGGTAGATCCCTGCCTGGGCTTCTTCTCGTATCCTGTGTGGTGGAAGAAGAGGAAGCCACATGACAAGGTCTTTCTCCAACTTCTCAGTTCTTTAGCAGAGAAGACACTGTGCTCTGAAACCCTACCAACAATCCCTGTGACATACTGCAAGATACCAAACCTAGATTCTCAGTGTCATGATGTCCTCTTGGGAAAATTATAAATAGGAAAAAGCCCAACTGTTGCAGAATTTTGTCATTATCTCAGACATTATGAATTAAAAAAAACCCATCTGATGATAGAGTTAGATGCACTACCAGAGGCAGGAGGAGACATGGGCCGAATGCTAACACAGATTTGGCTGGTGCAGTGTAGAGACAACTAATTCTGACCACAGAAGGTGTGAGGTAAAGAGCAGAGGTTGTCCAGAAATTATTTTTTTCTTTTTTTTTGGAACAGAAATGTATTTTTTCATACTAAGGGTTTCTTTTAGTCAGTAAATCCCACAGAGAATTCAACAAAATTGTCTTTTTTCACTTTGCAGAAAAAAATTAGCAAAACTGGAACTGGACATGGTTGGTTAACATATGTCACAACTCCAAATATGAATTAAAAATTGTTCAAAAGTTTTGCATCCACTATGACATTGCCTTTCAAAATGTCCAGATTGGATAAGTAGTTCCTTTGGCCTCCTCAGCTGTTCTAGCACACAGGATCAAAACCTTAGGGCTTGCTATTTAGTGTCTTTGCCAGGGGAATGGCAAGTCAAGACTAGGGCAAACTCCAAGAAATTTCTAAACTCACTACTGGTCTTCATAGTCCAGAGCTTAACTCCTGGTGCCATGGAGGCAGCTGTGTTCAAAGGAGTGATTCAATCTTGGGTTGTGTCCTGCAGCTGAGCATCTTATAGCCCACTGAATTCCTGACCAATATTGTCTATGGATGTAAGGACAGTTTTGAAGAAAGAGATGATGAAATTAACCGAGGGAAAAAGGATTAAATACATCCCTTTCTGATGTACAAGACCTTTGACTAGATGAAGCTCCTTGTGACTCAGAGCTTCATTTTTTTGTTGTTTTTTTTTCCCAGCCATACTGGTAAGTCTAACAAAAGGTGTATCCTCTCTACGGAGCTTATCTGTCTGTACAAAACTGCAGAGAGGTCTGTCTGAAAATAATGTGCTTTAGTCATGGCTTATGAGAAATGAACTCATAAGTTTTTGGCCCATGTCTTCCTGAGTAATGTTTGAGTACTGATTCTCTCATAGCCATGACCTTGGTTTCTGCACAATGGCAATGAACTTTAGAAGCTCAGGGAAGGTTCCAATCTTGGCCATGTTCTTTAAAGAGGATAGTTAAATATTCTGTTGAAGAGAGTTTGGGTGTGTGACTATATGTCTTTCACTCATAAGGAGATTAAGTTATATGGGAATAGTCTTTCTGCTCCAAGTTTAATGGCTTAGAGCAATAAGCTTGTGGCTCTTAGCAACTGCTGAAACACAAAAGGTAAATAAGGGTGTTTAGAGCTTGATCACAGGCCTTTGCTCTACTTGGCAGTTGTTTATTTGGGTGACTCCCATGTACTTTGGTGTTACTGCAGGCCACATTGTCACCTAGGTACATATTGCAGAATTGGCACAGGAAAAAAACAGACAGTGCTACTTCTCATTGCTTTCTGTGACCAAGAGAAAAGATATAAAAATAATATCACCCTACAGGGTTATTATTCTGGCCTTTCTTTGATCATTGACTTCACTTAATTTAAAATTAAAGAAAGATCAGAAAGAATAAATGCATATTAAATTAATAGCACCTATTCAAAAGACTTGCATATTGCAGATAACAAAGTAATGTTCACAGAAAAGATAGAGATACAAAATAGGATGGAATTTCCTCTACTTGTTATCATTTTCAGACGTCCTTATTCATGCTCATTTAATCATTATCATAATCTGTAGAGAAAAATAGCCATGACAATCTGTATTTCACTATGCATACATACACATGTATATTAGTTGCAGAGGAAACACATGACCTGGTCCTTTTCTCCCTTATCTAGGCATTATGTATACAGGGTTGTTTGTCCAGGGTGTGGGTGAGCCTAAATGTCATTTTTTTCTTTATGCAAAGGGTCTTCAAACTGCCAGCATCTTTTGTCCACAGGCAATGCCAAATCACCAGCCATCAGGTAATATCAGAACTGAAACAAAGCAATCTGGTGTTTTCTTGGTGGGTGTTTTTTCTCTTTTTTTAACTGAGGTGGCCAGAGTTGAGGGTTTATAACTCTGAGGACTCTATATTTCTCTGTGTCTGTGGCCCAAGTGTCATGTTCAAATAAAAGGAAACAGTCTTGAGTTTTGGTTCACACTTCTGTATCATTTACTGTTTCACAAGTTGTAGGGTAAGCTTTGGGATGAGCAAACCCTGGAGTGTTAAAATCAGAATCCAGCTTCCTCTCTTTTTTCATTTTGAGTGCTGCTACTACTATGTCCCAGAGTGTCACTCAAGCCTTCTTTGTTATGATCATACAATCATAGAATGTTTGGGGCTGGAAGGGACCTTAAAGCTCACCTTGTTCCAAACCCCCTGCCATGGGCAGGGACACCTTCTACTAGATGACATTTATCAAAGGCCCATCAAACATGGCCTTAAATACTTCCAGGGATGAGGCAGCCACAGCTTTGCTGTTCCTTGATTGGACCTGGCTCATTATTACACCATCAGACTGATATTGTTGTTATGTTTTCTTTCTATGGGTTGTTTTGATGTGTTCCTCCTGTCCCAGGAAAGAAAGGTAAGTGTCACAAGAAGAAAAGCAAGTTCTACTTGTGTCTGCTTTATTGTAGTAGTCTTTATTGGACATTTTACTTCTTTCATTAAGAGATCAGCACCCTGACACCTGGGGCAAATAATCACCTCTCTTATATCTCTGCATTTGGTTGTTTGGTTATGAGATCCATCATCATCTTTCAATGTGAAAGATTGAGTTTGGGCAGTTGAGGGAAATTGTGGCATTGGCTGCATCAGGGAAACAATGCTTCTAACACATCTCCTCCGAGCATGAAGCCCCAGGAGAGCTCACACACTTAGTGGCTTCACAGCACTCTCAGGCAAGTCGTGGAACTATTGGGGATGGTCCTGTTCAGGGCTAAGGGTTGGACTCGATGATCGTTGTGGGTCCCTTCCAACTCAGCATATTCTGTGGTTCTGGGATTCTTGCCCCAGACTGAGCCAATGGGTACTCACAGACAGGGCTGGTGCAGACCAGACTGGGTCACAGGGTGGGAAGAAAACTATGCAGAGGATTGAAACTGGTAGAATCAGGGGTGAAGATGATGTCAGTGGTGTGACCAACTCAGCGTGCAACCTGGTGTGCTTGGGCAACCCTGTAGATCAAATTCACACTATGGATTCAAAGTGACTTGAGCTTCTTTGGTATTCCCAGCCCTAAATCATGCATTTAAAACTGATTTTCACCCCTTGAAATAATGATATTTTGAGGTGTCATGTCAGACATATCAGTGTAGGCTTTGCTCTTGAAATAAATGAAACCAGCATCAGGATGCTGTTGTTTTGCCAGGAGAGATTTTGAATGAGGGTGTTTCTCAAAGGTAGATAGAGGTTCTGTGCAGTTTCATACTGTACAAGCCCCTTTGATTAAGCTCTTTTCATTTTCAAATTACTTAATTACCATTCCTCTTACTTTCAAATCAAAATGTGCAACAGCTTATCTCAGCCATATGAGAAGGCGAGTAAAGAAGGCGATATCTCCAGGAAATTAAAAAATAAAATAATGATAATGCCAGTCAGCCTCAAGAAGAGAATGAAAATTGACTCTTAGTAATGTTATGTATTAATTACACTTATTTAATGTCCCCATTATGTTGCAGGGAGCAGTGCTCAGTAACCCTGGTGTAAAAGAGAGTCTTGTCCGTGGTGTCAGTTGAAGGTTCTATTCTACACTCTGCTGTCTTACAGAGCAAATTTCATTTACCATTTTTGTGATATTACTGTTCCTTGAAAATTACTGTTCCTTCTGAAAAAACAAAAATCAAAATTCATCTGTATGGGACATGTTGTGTCAGATTTCAAGCGAACATAATTTTCAGATCAGCATGGAATATACGCATGCCAGAGTGGGAAGCCAATAGGAGACTAAAGGGTAACTGATCCTAGTTACATTCATCCAGAAAATACAAAATATAATATAAAAAAGTATATATTGTTCATGGGCATATTGTGACGTGTGTTTGTTTGAAAGGCTGTTAAAAGTTTCTCAGTAGCTGTTGGGACATTATACTTTAACATAGATAATTTTGAATACTTTGGAGTGTCTAATTTTTTGGCAAAACCACATTTATTTTTTTTTCCCCCATGAAAAATGCAGTCAGTTGTGCCAAAATGTTCAATGGTGCCACCTACAGTTTGCCAAATTTTCTTTCAATTGAAAAAAATATTTGTGATTAGTATTATAATACAGAAATATCATCATAGCAAATGGTGATGGCTTAGGTTAGAAGGGACCTTAAAGATCATCTCATTCCAATCCCTTACCATGGGCAGGGACACCTTTCATTAGCCCAGGTTGCTCCAAGCCCCATCCAATCTGGCTTTGAACACTTTCAGGGACAGGGCAGCCACAACTTCTCTAGGTAACCTATGCCAGGGCCTCACCACCCTCGCAGGAAAGAACTTCTTCCCTGTATCAGCCCCTCTGCCAGTTTTAAAGCCATCCCCCTTGTCCCATAACTACATTAATAGAGCACTACCTTTCAATATTTTCTATGGGAATGTTGTTTCCAGGGAGGTTTGGTTCTTTTTTCTATAAATTTTCTGCATATTTAATAAAGACAGCATGGGGTAGAAATCTTTCATGTTTGAAAGAAATCTAGAACTCTATCAGAATGAGTGGGAAGCATTGTGAAGCAATTTTTGGAAACATTTTGCTTTGGTTAAAACAAACAAAAAAAAAGCTCTAAACATATAATTTTAATTTAAACCTTAAAAAACACCCAACCAAAAAAGAACAACAGGAAAAAAAAAAAAAAAAAAAACCAAAAAAACCCCACAGTTATTTTTTTAAATTATTTTTGCATTTTTCAGAAACTTAATTATGCAGGTATGCCAACTGACAAGAAGCTCTGAGCCTAAATTTCTACTAAGGAATATATGTGCTGCAGAATGGCTGAGGTTTCCCATTATTCTCACAAATAGTGGTAGGGATCCACCATGCACTGTGAACACAGCTCTTATCTACTTAAGTAAGATCAGTTCAACCTTATTCAGTTAAATAACTCAAGCAATTTCATCACTTACTTGATAAAAAGTCTTTCTTTCTTAGTTTTTCTTCTCTAGAAAGAGAAGATGCACTTCTAGTGAAAATGCACTGTAGAGTTTTAAAAAAATCAATCAGCTCTTCTGCTACCTCATCTTCCATTTTTGCTGTAGAATGGATGGTTCAAAAAATAAATATTTAAGGGCTATAAACACAATTCAAACCACTCTGGAAGGTTGATTTTAGTTGCTAAATGACTTTCAACTGTTTCCTCCAGTCTCTAGAACTGCTCCCTAATTACTTATTTCCACAAAGACACTCCTTTCCCAGGTGATCATGCAGATTTATGTTGAAAGAATAGTAGAGATCAGACTCCTGATGTGAACATCACTTACCAGGGCTCAACTCCTGACCATACAGAACTTTGTGAACATCTTGAAAAGTTACAAGTCCAGTGCAAATCCATATCCTGTTCAGGCTAGCCTTAAAAATCAATAGAGTTGGCAAAGTTTCTCTGTCTGTGACCTCCTAATACTTTAATTACAAAGTCACAATGGATGTAATTGCTCTATAAAACTTCCACATACCATGGAAGTACATAATCACTGAGAATAAGCTTGACAAGGTATACTTTGTACATTATGGGTCTTTTTTTCCCCTTGGACAGTGAGGCTCCACTTAGGGTGTGTTGTGGCAGGAGATCTGCGCATTTTTTTCTTCCTGGAATGATGAAGTGCAAACAGTTCTCTCTTTCAGACCTGGAGGTTACAGGTGTGCCACCACATTATCTGTATCACTCTGCAGCATTCTTCACCACCATCATCATGCCCATAAAACAAACTGGGCTGTTGCTCATGCCTGAGTATATATACTGGTAAAAATTTACTGTCACTTCCTGATTTATGAACTTGCTTGGCACAATTCTGAGTTTAGCAGTGAGTGATGCAGCTCTCTTTGAGTAGTTTCAACTATTCTCTCCCACACCACCACAATATTATGCATGTTGTTTCAAGGAGATCCTGGGCTCATGTCTCCAAGGACTGTTGATTAGGACAGAACCAGCTATAAGAAGTTCAGGGAATGATGAACGTCAAATGGATCAGGGATTCAGGCTGAGGCAAAACTTTCAAGCTTTAGGAGTTTTTTTAAAATATTCAAAGCTTCTAGTTCCTCAGAGCCCATCTCAATGTCTTTTCAGAACTACCCTATTTTTAAAAAATATATTTCTGTTTCCAACTGCAGGAAGAAAGGGCGGATTTTTTTTCCTCAAGTTTTGGGTATTTACAGTGCTTAGTTATGTAAAAATCACTTAACCCTAAATTTGCTTCAAATACTTCCTATTTTACTTTATCATTTTTGGGGACAGGTTTATTTCTTGCTAGTTGTGTTTTTTTTTGACATGTTACTTAACCATTTACTTTTTGAACCATTTCAACAGCAAAAATTAAATCCTAGACAATAATGTAGCAGTTTTGTCAGGGACAAAATCTGGCTTAAAACCAGCGTACATCAAATAGCCTGCAGCAAAGGTACAAAGTGTTGGGAGTAGTTGCTGCTGGTCTTTTGACCAACAGATCAGCCACTGTCAAAACTGACTTTCTGATGATGTACAGAAACCAGTCCTTCTGACTCAAGAATTCTTGAACTTCTTGGTGATGCAGATAATATCTTCCTATGAAGAGAATATCACAAATATCCAAAAGTTTGTACTTGTTTTAATCACATCAGGCTCTCAGTGGAGAGGAAGAGGTACTTTTAGAGGGGAAATTATGTGGCCCAACTCAGATGCTTTTCAGTAAGCTGAATCATCCTCTGCACATGCCTTTCTCTCCTTCTGTGGATATGAGAGAGCTCAAAGTGATCAGCTCACTCAGGTGCCCAACTCTTACATGTCTACATCTACATACTTCAGTCACATAGGTCACTATTGTGACTTAAATTGCATTAGGGAGAGTGATTTTGTGTGTATACTGTATTTTGTCATGATCTGATCATGGGGAAAGAGGACAAAGGACTAGCTCTGCTTGACTCTTGGATGCAAAAATGGGTGCAACAGCACATAGTGGGATCCTGCACTGGAAGGAACCCCGTAAGAAAGGGCAGTCCCCAAGTACGCCTTGATGGATGGCATCTATCAAAGGATCAAAACACCACATGACCGCCTAGAACATGGTCAGACAAGCCTCTTTGAGCTGTGGTATGTTGGCTATATGTTTCCATCCTGTAGCTTTACATAAGGGTTCTTGCACAATTGAAGAAGAAGATAGCAAAAAGCTTCTTTAAGAAAAGGGAAGGCTTGGTAGAGAACCATCTCCCACTGCCTAAAGGATGGTATGGAAAGATGAACCCAGACTCTTTGCCAAGTATCTACTAAAAATGGTCCAGAGGCAATGCTGACACTGCAAGACTGGACCACTAAACAGAGGAACTATGTTTATTAGGGGAGTGGCTAAGGGCTGGAATAGTTTGCCTGGAGAGGCTCTGTAATCTTCCTAAATCCTTAGGGATTTAAAAAATTTTAATGGGCAAGGCTCTGAGCAACCTGATCTACCTTGGAAGTGGGAGATTGAACTGGAGGTCTCCAGTGGTCACTTGAAGTTTAACTGATGTTAAGATTCTGTGACTTTAGGTTGAGGAGTGTGGCAGATATGACATCATCCATGTAATACAACATCTTAGAGCTCTGATCTGGGGGTAAAAAAACCCACAAAGTCCAGTGTTGCCATGGACAGAAAGAAAGTATGGTCAGATCCCAATGGCAAAGAGAGAGGAAAAGATCTGTAGTCTTGCCCACGTCTCTTGCTTCAACCTCAAGACCTGAAGTTACTGCCTGGGTCAGGAAATTCTCCTTGATCTCTGCTCAATCCACATTTGAGTTGGTTCTGTAGAAAGATTTACAAATGTGACCTTTTAAGCCTGATTTTGTAAGGACATGAGGACTCTGAGCCTTCCATGTGTATTTGTGAGATGTCCACAGAAACTTGTGAAACTTGAAGCAAATTTCAACTCATTGGGTAGGTTTTGAGAGTTAAGCTCTCAAAGGAAATGTATTCCTAGGCATTTTTCCCTCCTGAAGATAAATATCTGAATAGATAAAAGAGAACTAAATAATAAACCTATTTGAGGAGTTCTGCAAATGGGAATCCACTTTTTATCTGTTTGTGTATCTATGTATCTATCTATCTAAAACTTGTGTACTGCCTTTATTATAAATAAGCTGATGCAGAGTATATGCCAGGAATAGCAATACATGCATTTCACCTGGATCCCTTCTCTGGTTGCATTCCGCATTTAAGGATTAGGATCTTAAATACATATATGGGAAAATGTGAGCCAATGACTACTTTAAAATCATAGTTATAGAGAAGATTAAAAGTGTTCTCTTTCTATCAAGCACTTTTACCTTCTAACTCTGGTATGCATGCTTTCATATCTGAATCAGTTTCAGTGGAGTGTTCCAGCTTCAGATTTGTTGATATTGCACAGTGTCTGTATCACAATTCATTTTACTTCATATTTCTGGGATTTTTTCTGAGACCTTGGATCAGTCATGATTCTTCTGTGATGACTGGCATAAAAACATCATAAACATTACATTAATTTATTGTATTAATGTATAATTACAAAGATGTAAATAATACTATAACTTTAATTTAAAAAGCTGTGTGGTAAAAAAGTGGGAATGTAACTGGTCTGACAATGCCTAATGTTGGTTATATAAAACTGTAGTCACACAAATCAGAACTTAAACTCTGTATCATCAAAATATTAATGCCTTTGAGAAGGAATTTAAGAATGACATAAAAGCTGGACTCTGCAACAGAAAGATTTAAAATAATCCACAAATGTTTCTTAGGACTAAGGGACTTACACAGGAATGACCTCAGATGAATTTCTGAACTCCAAAATTCCTTCTATAAGCCATGTGAGGGTGTGTGTAGAGATTTGATATTTTTTGCATGTGAGTAATTAATCATTTTTGCAGCTTATCAAGAGGAGTAGAGTCTCAGCCCAGAATCTGGGCTAAATACCATTGTGAAAAATACCCTCATGTTTCAGGAAAAATCATGGGGACTCAGTAAACTTAGCACTGTTGAAATTCCATAGACAGTATCAGGCAGAACTTAGATGAAGTGATGACAATTGTCCTTGTGGGTGTTAATATCTTCAGGTGAAACCTTCACCCTGGTGTGGCCTCTTACTGCCCTTTTGAATCATTTGTTCCATTACGGAGTCTTAGAAACACCACAACAGCTGTGTGACAGAGTTGAGAAAGGGGAATAAGGCAAGATTTTCTCCACCTGGGCATGGTGGAAAGCAGATGTGATATCCAAAAAGTGTCCTTTTGAAATAAAACTGGCAAGATGGGAAGGGACAGACAGGCAGGAGGTAAAATTCAGACCTTCAAGTAGGAGTCATCTGAAGAGCTCTGCCAATGCCCAGGTCTAGTTTCACCAGGAAGAGGGGAACAGTCAAGGGGAGGGAGGCTGGGAAGTCTCTTTAACATGGGTGAAGGAACATATTTCCCATGTTTTTGCTGGCATTTGGCCCTCGGCAACTTTCCTGCCTGGTTGTCTGAGTCACTGCAATTCAGTCTCTGTCCGGAACAACTCTAGCCAGTTCAGTCCCGATTGACCAAATGTCAATGATTTCCTTTTTTATTTTGGAGTGCTTGTTTTGGTAACCTCTGTTCATGGAGGAAGTCTGGATCTGATAGCTTTCCTGTTTCATTTCCTACCTGTGTTTTATGAGTGATCATCTCTCCTTGTTCTCAAGCGGAAAGTCTCCATGTAGTTTCCCTTCTGAAATGGTTTTTGCCATCTATATGAATTCCTAGTAGAGATCCTAAACAGTGAGGGAAAGACTTTTCTGGTGGGTTTGAAGCACAGCTATGACTGGAAGCACAGTCTCTGTCAAAAGAAAAGAAAAAGAAAGAAGCATTTGAAAAAGATCACAAAAGATATTATGTTGAATAGTAGCTTAGCTTCATCCTTGAGATTGTAGAAATATATTTTGATAATACTCATCTAACTCTCGCTTGTATGCATTGAATTTTCCCCCTACAATAACATTGGAATAGAAAAACCAGCTACAAAACAGACAAGAATTGTGTGATTTTTAAGAGAAAAAATGAAAAGTAGTACTGGGAAACAAATACTTCATGTTCATGTTCAAGATTATTTTGTTTTGGTTTGGGTTCAGATGAAATTTTCATAAACATTTTTGAAATGCATTTCTTAGTTTTAATTAACTGGAGAGCAGAGAGTTGTTTTATACTCATAAGTTGGGGGAAGGCAGGCGGCTAATTTGTAGAGGATTCATCCAATTTCACTCTCACTCCAATACAAACCATTTATTTTAGTAGTCTCACTAAAAGTTTGTACTGCTGCACACTAGATAAAAATTAAATTCTCAATGCATTGGCAAGTATTTGTAATAAAAAATAATAGCATGAATCCTTTCTCCTGTGTGTTAAACATGTAACTGTTTGTAAATGTCATCCTGTGCCCACTTTACTGTATCACTCTTTAGTCTACTTTTTAACATCCAGTTATTTCTAAGTGATATCTTAATCTAGGACTTGGAATGTTAAGTTCATATTTGTGTCCACTAATGGAAATAAAAATTTTTAGAATCAGAGTATCACAGAATGGTTTGGGTTGGAAGGGACCTTGAAGATCATTCAGTTCCAACCCCTCTGCCACGGGCAGGGGCACCTTCCACTGGATCAGGTTGATCAGAGCCTCTTCCAGCGTGGCCTTGAACACTTTCAGGGATGGGGAGTGACACTTCCAACTACATTTTTATCAACATTTGTGGTACATGATGACTTCTTCCCATGCAAAGAGATGTTAAGATACTCCTCAATTCTTTCTCACAGTGTACTTTTTTTCTCACAAACAAATACACATTTCAGGTACTCTACTAAATCAAGTAATTATTAATAATTCAGAAAACTTCGAATCTACTAAGATATTTTTGAGCTAATTATATCAGAAAGACACATTTTTCCATGCATTTGTTCCTGTTGCATGGAATCAGAGGAGCCATTTCATATTTCAGATCTGGAATAGCCATTGATTTCCTTCTGGAATGCATATGAAGTTCCTTTTATCACCAGTGGGAGTTATATATTCACATTAAGTTAAGAGTCGGCCCTGATTCATGACCATTTTTCTTTAAGTATAGCTGTAATTTCAGAAATATACCAGATATTTTTTATTTTCTTTTTAAAAAAGATGTATTTCATTGGAAATTTTGCTCAGATGTAATTACTGTTTTTTAGAGCTGCTTGAAAATCTCTCCAGAGACCCTTTTCATTATATTTTTCATAACAAGAAAAACCAGCTATAATTTTCTTAGCTGCTAACCTTTCCATTTTGTCAATTCTTTTCTTGCACACCAAAAATTTTGTCTTACTGATACTTCATCCTATATTCACACCTGAACATCTAAGTTTCTGTCCAAGTGAAAAGTTCCCACTTGCTCCAACTGAGTATGGATCACAATAGACCTCACATCAAAATTCAAAGAATTTTGGTTTAGTAAAGATGTTCCATCTTTTCTGAGAATGAAGCGAACGGAAACCCTACATCTAGATATTTATTTATTTTTGTCTGCCTTGTTGATTTTGTTAGTTGTTGAGTCAGTTTTTCCATTGCTACAGTTTCCCCACACTTCATTAAATTCAGTGCAATTCAGCAATGCATTTGAAACTGTTTGTTTCACATGTTCCCACTACCAACCATATTGGGAATGTTTGGTTATGAGTAGAAAAATACTAAAATATGAGCAGAATTTACTACAGTCTTTGCCCTAGACCAGTAAGATCACCATTAATTTCTGGAGGATAATTTATATACATGCAATTTATAGCATTATACTGGTTTTATTCCACTATTTTATCTTCTGTTCCAATTCCTTTCATTTTAGTTTCTTTTTTGTGTTGTCTCATCAGCTTGCCAGCATGTGACAATTAGACTTGCTTAGTAATATACTGCAGTAGATGTCAAAAAAAATTCTTTTTCAAGTGTTTATCTGGGGTACAGACAACAATCTGGAATTTGGGAGATTCAAGTTATGAGTGAGGGTGAAGCATTTTTTTTGCTCTCAGCATTTCAGTACAGCACTATTTGAATTCAGTCAATACCCAGAGGCCCCACATAACAGTCCATTAAACATGAATTCTGCTTGATGGGTACACACAGTCCAAAAAGATGAGTTTAGTCAGAGAGTACATACAAATTTTACCATGGAAATTGGTGATGGTGATGTTTGAAGAGGCTGCTCCATGGTCACAAAGGAGTAGAGTTGAGGATAAAGCCCAAGGGCTGATCATGCAGACACCATGAGAAAGGAAGGTGTTCAATCTGCATTTGAACTTATAAAGTCGTGTCTTGAAAGGAAACCTCAGCTAAACTGGGATATCAGCACAAATCTCTCCATGTCTTCACTTTGTTTCATTTAAAAAAAAAACCAAAGTAATAAAGTAATTAAGGAAATTTTTATTCATATATATATATATATATATATATATTTCATTCCAATGAAAGTGATAAGCAGGCATCTTCTCTGTTTCTTATTTTTTATTCTGCCTCATTGATTTTAACTGGTTCTTTTCACATTTCATTTCCATTACTGCACTTCAGAGGAAGTGATGGGTTACAAACGGGGTAACATTCTGCAAACGAGCTACACAATCTGCTAATAAATTGCAGTTTCTTCAGAAGCACTAAATGATTCTTCTATAAAGACATACAAGAGAACCTGTATGTTTTATAAACTCATAAACGCAGCAGACTATCATGTCAGAATGGAGTTGCAATGTTTTGTTAATTCATTTTACCTCTATTTTTCTTTTTTTGTGTGTCTTTTAATTATAAAGAAAAATGCTTATGGTGACTATTAACGTTATAAAAGAACCTCTTTCTCTCCTGTCCTTTTTTCTTCCTCAGAACAAATTCATACTTTTTTTTTTTTTCTCCGAGTATATTTCCAGCCTGTCAATGTGTTTTCTACAAAAGTATATGGCAAGTGGCAAAATGCATTAGAGCTATTACTTTCCTCAATTACTTAAATTCTCAAACAATGAAGTTTTAAGAGTTTCATGTCCATTGGGTTATGGAAAGCTTGGTCTGTATCAGAACAGAAGACAAGCTAATAGCACTGTGTTTACCTACTTCTATATCTCCAATTAATCACTCAAAGAGCCCAAATGATAGTCAGCTCTAAACATGACTAAAAGCTACTGGTTGGCACCATTTGTTTTGCTTGGGGGCACTAAAGGAAATGGAGATTTGCTTTTGTAATTTGTTAAAAGATATACCAGAATCAGTTCAACATCTCTCAATCACTGAAGATTTATGGGGCCATATTAAATAATTTATGTAGAAGTGAGCTGTTTGCACATACAGCCCTTCAGTTTTGTGGCAGCAAGTGATAAGAATGGTTCTTAAGCTGCCGTTTTTGCCATGTGCTTTCAGAATGGTACAGGATGTGTCTGTAAAATGTATTGGAGGTGATATTTAAAAACATACACGCAAAGTGAAATGTCAATCATACAAAAATCTTCTTTGGTATTGATTTTAAGGAGACCAGTGCTGTGTGCAGCTCCACTGAACTCTCTGTCTAGTCCCCATCTCTGTGTGTTCAAGCCTGGTGAAAGCATTTGCATGTCCTGCTTGAATACGAACAATTAAGGTTCCATAAAAATAAAAATAATTGAAAGCTGGAGCTCTAGGATGTGAAAAAAGGTTTCAGGATCTGCTCCACTGAGTTAAAAGTTCACCCAACACAGATGAAACCCTTCTGAAACTGATGAGTGTCCCACGTTTGGTGGGAATATGTGGTTGCAAATGTGCTTTTAACCTTTCTTTTTGCATGCATAGGCTCTCCATATTTGATAAGTAATGGGTTTTGGGGAACCTTGGGACAGATGTTTTTGTAACAAGAGTGAGATCATGAGTCTAGTGAAGGGAACAACAAAACCACCACAGGGAAGTCTTATATTTCACCCATCATAACTCGATTTTTTGTTTTCCTTTAAGAACTTTTCATTCCCAATAGCCTTGACCAGGTAAAGTATTATTCCTATCATCAGTGCGCTGGAAACTCTGGGAGGTTATTCACTAATGAATTAAAGACTGTGAAGCATCTATATATGAGTCCCTTGAAAGCTAATTATATATATATATACACACACATACAAACACTGTTTCCCTATATGTTCAAGAAGTCTGAACTTATAAAGAGCAATCACTCAGGTAGTTTTTGAAAACATCAACTGGAATTTCCATTTTGATCCTGTTCGGATTTAGCCACCTGTTCATGCACAAGCACGGAGACCACCTATGAAGATCACACAGTGAGAGTTATAATGGTGATCACGCATATTTTTTAGTTAAATTATGGTATGTGTCATTTCTTCTAGAAACAGGTGCATTTATGCTATCTGTAATCAAATGACTACCCCCATAATCATCCAGAGAATGCCTCTGAGAAACAACATGCTTATTACAAAACCCAAATAAATGATTTCTAAGAAAAAAGAGACAAGAGAACAGATCTTCCTCCATGGCTAATCACACTCCTCAGCTGATGCTGCTGATAAATTCACTGATAAAATCGGGAGGGACTTTCACAGGGGAACTTTACTTTTAAAGCAGCTTTGTAAGACTCAAAGCTCCTTACATTGCAGATCTGCTGATCCCTGTTGTCTAACTGCGGTTACATGTGCTGACTCCAGTTTCAAAAATAATTTCTTAATCACTTTTGGCTCATCTTGGTTTTTCACATTGCAAAGCCGGTGCAGCTGTGGAAGGATGGACCAGATTCCATTCTCCCTCACACCTCATCAACATCAATGTTAATTAAGTTCTAGGTTTGGGGCCAAGTTACACCCTGAGATACAAATGGCCTCCGGACTGGGCCATGGGCTTTTCTCTTTATTTGTGCCATGCTTGGCATGATGTGATTCATGGATCATGTCTGAAATTCCTGGGGATTACTGCAGTAAAGATAATAGAAAGGAATATTATATCTGTTAAGTAAATGGTGATAATTCCTTCACACACAACAGTAGTATGGGGTCAACAGGCCAGTTTTGTGCCTGTATTGTACAGTGCCCTGTTGTCCTGGTGTTCTGACTGCCCAAGCTGGAGAACATGGTGTTGCTCACTATGTTGCTCACTATGTTGCTCCTGTCCCCCTGCAAAGAAAAGCAGAGGGTGCAGAGAAGTGGTTCATGTTCCTGTGTCACTCGGAGCAGGGAAACACTGCCAGACAAGCACATTCTGTGACTGCCGAAACTCTGCAGGCAAGCAAATTCTTCCCTTTTACGTATTATGCCACAAACTGCTTCCTTCTTCTGCAAATCAAAAGAGCTGCTCCATTAAATGCTTCAGACCTGCAATACCTTTCAGAGTTTTGTTTAGTTCAAGCAGACAAGTCCTCATACCAGCACAAACCTGGCTCTCCCTCTCTCTGTCTTTCCCTGCAGTGTTACTTGAGTCCTCATTTTGAAATGCCGTAATAGCACGGAATAACTATTTAGTTGAACACAATCACACAATTGTGTGACAAGACAAATGTAATGTAGAGCACAGGGGAAATGTGATCCTAAACTCAGGACATCCATTCTGCACCAGAACAGTTGAGAGCTATGTAGTTTTTGAAAGCCAGTCTCCTCTTGACAATTACCTTCAATTAATGGTACACTGCACTAAGCAGAAAATAAAAACTATGCCATTAAATCCTTCGATGCAGGCTGGAAGGTTTCCAGGTTGGCTCTAAACTACCCTAAAGAGCCTGTGTTCATATTACATAGTTATAACTTTACAGGCCTAAAAGAATATGAATCAACAGTCATTTATGCTGTCCCCTGCACTTGACAAAGCTTATGTCTGAGAGTTTTAATCCTAGTGTAGCCAGGATATATGGAGGCTGCTTTGTGTCCAAAATATAAACTTGTTCAAAAACAGCCTCTGCTACTTTAAAAGCAAATAGCTACTATGCAGGTACTTTATTCATTGATATATATTTCACAGAAATCTCTATTAAAAGGGTGAAACTGTGCTTGTCTTTTGGAGAGTCTTTACATTTGAATCCATGCACTTAAAAACAGGTCCTTTATTAATATGTTCCCTGATGCATGGGTTTTGGCTAAGCTCTGCAAATGAGACAGTGATCAGCCAGGATTGCTAAGTGTGAGGTGTCCCAGGATGCGCCGACCTACCTCTCCCAGTCCCATCCCACACTGGAGGGAGAGGTGGGATTCTTGGGAGCAGTTGTCACCGCACAGCTGTCCCTCCCTGACCTACCTTGGCTGGCTTTTGGCAATTTGAAGATTTTGATGTACAGCAAGGCCAAGAGGATTGGCTATCCAGGCTAGAGTTCATCCAAAACTTTTGATGAAAGTGTTGAGAGGTGAGAGACCATGCTCTGAAAAAAGTGAAGCCTTTTGATTTAGTCTTTTTTGGTTTTAGGACTTCAGCCTCAGTAAACGAAGGTATTTTCTCAGTTGCAATTTGGCTAAAATTTTTCTGTGAAAACAAGTTGGATGTGAAAACATGCTTACAATTAAGCAGTATCTTTAAAGGGAAACACCTCACTTTAGTGTAAAAATATATTTTCTTCAGTTTTCAGCCAGAATGTTTGTCTTTCAAAGGCAGAGCTGTTTTGGGTTTGCTTTGCATTGTTAGTTTTTAATTAGACTTTTCAATATATCAAACGAATGTAAACACTTTCCTCTTATGTGTTTAGAACAACTCTCAATATCCTATTTAATACCTTAAGAACCAAACTGGAGAAGTTTTTCCTGCTTGTTGCTTGTGTTCAGGCTGATTATGGAGGTGGCCTTGGATCTCAGAAACACCTGCCTGGTGCTCGGTACCTTCCATCACCACAGTCCTCAGTGGCAGAGAAGCTGGAACAGTCTTTGGGCAACAGATTTTAGCACTATTAGTTGGACTAAATACCTGGGCAATATCTGAATATGTGAGAAATGAGGAGGACAATATGGGGCTTTAAACAACCTGGTCTAGTGGAAGGTGTCCCTGCCCATGGCACTGGGTTTGGAACTGGATGATCTTTAAAGTCCCTTCCAACCCAAACCATTTTATGATTCCATATGATTCTAAGATGTGAACCTCTCTGAGGCAAAGATGAGTCCCAGCAATCTGATGCCTCTCCATGTAAGGAAAAGACTCTAGAGGGAAAATGTTTCTAGAGTTACTAAGGGTGACTTGGAGCATGGAGGTTACCACGTTCTCTCCAAACAAAGTATTTGTTATCCAGAAAGCACAGGATTGTTACCACAGCCCAGCTCAGATACCTATACTCCCTCTGAAAAACATGTCTGAGATATACCCAGAGAAATTAAGCACATTTAACTTCATCTGTTTTCATGTGGGACCATGAAGTCCTTCAGGTTGTTCCAGCAAGCATTCTTATATGTTCAGGTTATTGTGACATTCATCTTCTCCAATTTAATTGTTAATAAATTCCTGATGCATGTTTTTACTTCTTTCTTAGTTTAGAGTGGGAATTTTTCAGCCTTTCTTGTTTCTTTTTGGCCACCCATACAATGAATTTTTCCTCATGTTTTTTCTTTCTGTACCACCCAAAGAGTATTTTTGGCAGCTGTGAGGAGAGATGAGTGCGAATCGCATTTCCCTGGGGTATTGCAAGGCTTTACCAACACCCCTCACTATTTTGATATATTTGGAAATTAATCCCTGAAATAAGAAATTCAATAATGAAATATTATCAATAATATCTGCAATGACAGTAGTTTCGTTGTATAATATGATAGAGTCTTCCTTGTTTCCCTAAAACTCTTCAGGCAAACTTTACTTCAGGTTAACCTATAATCATTAATACAACTGCATTTGGCCCCAAAATATCCACACTGTTTTGAGCTTTGCTTCTGAAACACGTGATTATTCAGACCCAAAACCAGAAAGATGTGCTCAATGCACAAGATGCCAAGCTGAGATTAAACCCACGAAGTTCTACAAAGCCTGCTGCAAAAATGATAACTATCTTTTTCAAAATCCCAAGCAAAAACATGTACGTCAAGTGAGATTCTTGATAAAATATGAATATCAGGGTAGGACTAAGTTGTGGGTTAGTTTCAAAGAATTTATTTTCCTCTGAGATGCAAAAATTATCTCAAATCTTACCAATTCTGAACACTGCATTTATAAATTCTGATGACATGTAGTTTCTTTCTATAGCAACACACAATACAAAAGACTTGTTTATTAAAAAGCATCTGTGGTTCACTGGGAGTTTTGGGGTACTAATTTTTTAATCCTAGTTTGTCTGCCATTCATTACGTGTATACCCACAAACCTACAGCTTTCTCACACTGGACATGTTCACTGTGAAAGATGAAAACCCAAAGATGGGACATCTGATTCTGACAGAGACAGCATCTGCCACAGCATAATTAAAAGGGTTTTGTCATGGTGCTATGATGGGGATTTCTCTGCTCTGGAGAGCTGTTCTGAGCTGCAGCTAACACTATTGTCCCAGGGGATCCTCTTGTTAATTGCAGCCCAAATTCTTCCTTGTTCCCCACTGTAACTGTTCATCTGGGATGTGGTAAGGTTTAATTTAAGCATTTCTTACGGGTTTATTTGTTAGGCATTGCTTGTGACTCAGAGCTGTACAACACAAATCACAGAAACAAGCAGTTTTTGCTTTATGGATAATGCAACTGAAGTCATGGAAGCTTATTTATGGGAACAAATTTTATTCCTCCACCACAAAGTGTCATAAAACTACCTGCTGATGACTAACTGATTTTACCCTGGGAATAGCATGAGCTTGAATATTCACCCTGTAACTGTGTCAAAGTGAAATTTATTTTAGATCCTTTGAGCTCTTGATTCATAGACTAAGCAACAAAGGCTCTACAATATTAAGGGATTAGCCTCACTAAGATGTGGTGAGTGGCATGCTGCAGTCAGGGTTAAAAAAACAGGACAGCTTTGGCTTTCAGGCATTTGCTTCCCTTCAGTACCTACAAAAAGTACTGGCATCAGGATCCACCTACCCAGGTGAAGTTTACTGTTTAGTGTCAATGCAAGTGAGGGCACTGGGTTTCTTTTCATGTGCTGAAAAAAGATGGTGTAAGACCACCAAGTGTTTCCTGTATGTGGTCAGATGTCTCTCTGAAGAGCCATATTTAGGCACCAACATAATTTCCTTATCAGATTCCTTCCATGTTCCCAAGATTCTGCAGTATCCCTTCACTCTTAGAGGTCCTTCAGTTGTCAAGGCTTTCTTCCTGTCTTTGTGCTATTCTCCCATATTTTTTAGTCCTCTGGATTCATCACGATCCTTCTCTCTGTTTCCTGGTCATTCTGATTTGGTCTCCTCTATGTCTGGGTAATCAGCAGCAGTAATTAATGACATTGAGATATGTCTGACACTCAAGCAAACATGGACACTTGGATTCCCTCTCCTCTTAAGACTTGCTGTGATTTGGGTTTTCACCATAGTTTGAGGTTTTCACTTTGGATCAATGTATAGCTCTTCACTAAACTAATGCTGAATAATTAATCAGTAGTAAGAATCCCTGTAAGGAGGCAGGCGAAATAGGCAGCTGTGAACATATGTTTTTGTACTTGCCTTTTCATTGAAAGTATTCAATTTTTTGTTCCTTGGGCAGGCTTAGACTTCATTTTAATCAATCCACTTTTGAACTCTACAGGACTTTTTGCCTGAATAAAACCCAAAACAAGACTGAATGTTAATTCCAATATTTGTCTTATGTGACAAAAAGAAAAGACAGCTCTAATTCAGCTATTTTGATGATTCATCTATGAACTGTACAAGTGCTAACACATCCTATCATTATGATTTCTACACTCCCACCTGCTTCTTTGCTTCACCCACCTGTTGCATCTTGCCTTCTAGATTGCAAACTGTTTGGGGACAGTTTGTTTACTCTGTGTATGTTGTACAATGTCTAAGTTCGACCCAGTTTAGGCTTCTAGGCTCTTCTGTAAAAATAAAAGTTGAGTATAATGAACACCAGAGATAAGCAGAGGCAATAGTGAGATACTGATTACTTCTCGGATAGTAATCTTTAAAGTGCATTTTATTTTTTAGTAATGATATACTTAATGTGTGATAGTGATCTTAGTGCAAAATCTGATTGGAAAGTAGACACCTGTTGTTTTTTTTTCTCCAAAGTAGTTAAATGAGGTCAGCACTTTAAGCTTTCTCCCCTCCCTTCCCTCCAGCCCAGAGCTGACCTCGCCTTGGTTAACACCAGATAAAATTGCAGTGTCTGGTCCCACCAGTGCCTAGTGATGGGAAAATTAACATGTGTTAGCTATTCACTGGTAGCAATGTTGGGGTGTTTCAGGGAGGCTATCAGTTGTTTTCTTGTCTGATATTCCATGGACTTCTCCACACAGGCTGACTATAAGAATGAGTTCTTTTATGGTTGTCATTCTTGCTTATTGTGAGGAACATTAGCCCATTCCAAAGGTACCACCAAATACATCTGCTGGTAGGTAAAGAACCTGGCATGAGCTGGATTCAAGCCCTTGCCCAAGAGGATATGGGCTCATCTGTCTGTTGGGCTGGTCCCCTCCACCATGTATCTGTTTGAACAAGAGCGTTGTTGCCTGTTTGGCAATAAAGTATTTAGCAGACACCCGTCATCAATCAAAGCATTATCATTAATAATCACAGTGAGACATTGGGCAGAATGGGAAATTAATCACAAGTGGCAGGTGAAGCACCTCAGTGCAAGAGGAGCTTTTCTGCATGCTGAAAAGGGGCATTTTTCTGTTCAGAAATGGAAACACTGGAATTAATTCAGTTACATCATACATTTCTCTGCTTGTGCAAAGGGAACAGTGTATGATCATTCTATTACCAAACAGTGTAAACTTCAGAGTGGTGTAAAGTGTCCCAGTACAGTCCTACAACAGTGAAACAGGGTGACAATTTCTCGAAGCACTGGGAATTCAAATTTCCAGTGGTTGGCAACATGATTCAGATCATTTCAGGGCTCATTGTGACTGAAAAAAAATTATTGTAATTATTACCTTTCTCCTTCTCACATGGCCCCCCTCATCAAGCACCATGAGACTGCAGTGATTAAAAAGGCAGGGTAATAATGTCGATTTAGTCTGATTAATAAAGCAATAAAACTGATTGAAACCTAAACAATTCAAATGAAAGTCCTTCTCAATATATCAACAAGTTGAACTTACGTCACTGATTATAGCAGCTTTTTGTTACTCTCTCCCTGAAATGGAAAATGATTCATTCTTTCATTATGACAGTTATGATTTGAATATCATGCTGAGCTAATTGAAGCTTGCCTTTATGTTAGAAAAATCTACAAGGCACAGAGATAGTGTGTCTGTGTGTTTTAATAGCTGCTGTCCCAATGCTATATTTTCTTTTTTTTAACCAAATCTTATTTTGCTCCTGTAATTGAGTGACATAAATTCACACAGAATGAAACTAAATAAACATGTATTCAAGTAAGTTATGGAATGTACATTTAAGCAAGAAATGTCCAGTACAGTTTTCAGCTCTCCAACATGTAAGCAATGATGAATATGTTACTGGTAAAATATCGGTACAGGGATCCTTATTGCTTCAGATTTTAGCTTAGGAGAGTATGGGAGTCTCTGGATGCTTATGAGAATGCCAGCTGCAGCCATATAAGTATGAAAAAAGTGATGATGGAAACCACAGGTTATTCAGGACCAGGTCCTTCAGGACACCGTCAGCTGAGAAGAACTGAGCAATAAACACTTATCACATTTGATATAAGACTGCTTTTTCAGAGTAAAACCATTTCGGCTTTCCAGGCTCACATTTCTCTTTTAAATGGAAGCCAAATATTGGCTGACACTAAAATGGAAGAATGCTGTATTCTTTTTGAGGTGCGCTGTCCCTTGGAAGAGAATCAAACTGAAAGAGAGCAGGTTTAGATAAGACATTAGGAAGAAATTCATTACTGTGAGGGTGCTGAGGCCCTGACACAGGTTGCCCAGAGAAGCTGTGGCTGTCCCACCCCTGAAAGTGTTCAAGGTCAGGTTGGACAGGGCTTGGAGCAACCTTGTCCAGTGGAAGGTGTCCCTGCCCATGGCAGGGAGATTGGAATGAGATGATCTTGAATGTTCCTTCCAACCCAAGCCATTCTATGATTCTATGTTCTTATTCTTCAGTATCTAAGACCTATCTCTTTTTGTTGACATTTTCTCAGATGTTGGTAGAGTTCTGAAGTACAGGAATAGGAGTCCATGGTCAGATCCAAATTAACCTTTTCCAGAATCCTGTTTTAACAGTAAATGAATGAAACGTTTGAGGAAAAGAAAATAAGATTAATTAATTGTTTGATTAATTGTTTGAAAATCAGTGTTTCACATCACTTTAGCTGAAACTACTTGGACCATAGCGTGTGGTAACTTTGATAGACTATTCTGCTAATTTGATTAATTTCTCTTTTTTTTTTTTCCTTTACTACATCCTGCTGCAATAAGTTCCATAGCAATATGAAAAAAAAATGTTTTCCATATATTAATAGAACATACAATTAGTAAATATATAGCTCACAATCATTCTCAGCAGACCTTTTTCCAAGGCAGAGTTATATTTGCTTTAGTACTTCCTTAGATTTTCCAAACTCAGCTGATGACAGTGTTGTCCTTCTATAACTGTAGGGAAGAGGATGCTCCAGCCACAAAGACTTACCTTGTTATCACTTCCAGGCTAAATTATATGTCATGATAGCCAGAGAGAAGTTAAACTTGTTAGATCAATCCACATCCAGCCTAACAAACACTGAGACTGTTACACCAAGCCTTCATGCTTATTCTCCTGTGACAAGAGCATTGAAAGGACTGTTAACTCTTTCCTGGATTATAGAAACCCCATGTCTCTCAGAGTGACTCCTTTAAACTCTGGAGCAGAAGTTGGATATGGCAGGACCCTTCAGGAGGATATTGTAGGTTTTCTCTAAATCGCTTTTTGCAGGAGATGGGGAAAAACTTCAGAGACCACAGTTACTTTTCAGCACAAATTCAGCTAAGCCTGTGTACAAATCTGTTTCAACAGCTCCCTCTTTAGCGAGATATACGAGCAATTTCTTAAGGAGTCTACCTCTTCTTCATAATCTGCTCCTACTGACAAATTGTCACCAGAAGCCAGAGCAGACCTTGGTTTCCATTAGAAATCATGATACACATTAGAAACAGATAAGTGGTTCCAGATCTTAAGGGTTGAGTGCTTATGAAATGGTATTCACTTTAACAGTTATGTTCAATAAAAATAAGAGCAATAACTAGCAACCAACCCAGGAAGGTGTTTTTCTGAGGTGCTTATTGCTTTAAAACACTCAGTTGTGTTTCAAGGACACAGAAGTTTGGGCTCATGAAAATACTCAAAATTGAGGCACATTCCTTAACAGGGGCAAGGTAACCCTTGGGGTTGCTGACATTGGGAAAAGTGACTGTTGAAATATATACTGCCTCTAAGTCAATTGGGAATATCCTGCTGAAAAAGAAAATCAAAGAGTAGGGAAGAGGAAATGTACTGTCATTTTCTGTTAAGGAGCTCAT
This sequence comes from Scytalopus superciliaris, assembly GCA_013400415.1. Classification (NCBI taxonomy): domain Eukaryota; kingdom Metazoa; phylum Chordata; class Aves; order Passeriformes; family Rhinocryptidae; genus Scytalopus; species Scytalopus superciliaris. The sequence goes on from VXBX01007481.1 coordinate 687,276, forward strand.
TTTTTGCCTCTTTTTAGAACCATTCAAAATTACTTCTGGCACAATTTAATAATCTACATCAGTTTCCCAGGAGTTAAGATAGCAAATGATATTATGACAAAAATGTCTTAAATAAAATAAACCGCAGTAAAACCAGAAATGTTGCTTTTTCATCAGTTTCCTGAATAATTCAAGAGCCGTAACATCCATTTTTAAATTTTACTTAAATGGGGATATTCTTCCTCCTAAATGACAACAGTATTTTAGTACAAGGCATATGCAGTGGAACAGAATTAGGTTAAGATTAGGTGTTATGTAAGAGATTGTGTAATGTAACTCTTTCACATGTGATTGTGCAATTGTCAGTATTAATTGTACGCAATTATCCATGTTCTTTGGATACTGTTCTCATTCTACCTCCCCAATTCTTTGTGTCGCATTCCAACATGTTTGTGAGGGGGAGAGAGATATGGAGCATGGGGTGGCAATGGTGGAGGGATCTCCTGCCATGTTTCACAGCCAAGGGAGACACAGCTCTTGTCAAACTCATGACGTTGCCCAATGGATGTGGGCTGTGTGATCCTGCCTTAGCAGCCCTGCCTGACTTCCTCCCTTATCCAAGAATTAGGCTTAGCCTGTAAACTCCTGCCCCATGCACAAATTGTCCCTCAGCCATGACACTGTCCTGGTACAATGTGACATGTCATAGATGAGCTTCTTGTGACTCAGGGACCACAGCTTGGACATCCTTGGCCATTTCGTCATGCACATCATGGACCGAATGCATAACAGTGAGTCAGGTTGATTCCAACAGAGATTAAGTGCATGTAGAGGAAGGATCTGACAGGACGGGGGTTGTTTTTATATTCTTTTTGCCCTCAGCTTTTAGCATAAGGAGGGTCTGTTGGTCTCTTAAGTGTTCAGCAGACTGGTGTAGCACCCTTTGATTAGGTAGGAAATAGTGCATGTTTGCAGGCCAGCACACATTTATCTGTTTTAGCATATCTGCTGAAGGCTGTAAGGTAGGTAGGATAGCTTGGGATCAAGGCTGGGAGGTATGGAGGGATGACATTTGGCAAAACCTGCTTTTCATGTGTCTGAGAGGTGGTCATGATAATCATTCTGGAGAAATGCTGCTCCATCACAGACTTCCTGCTTTGTCTTTCAAAATGGCTAGGATTCATCTGATGTTGGTAACAGAGACATCTATGCCTGTGCAAGTCAATCCAGTTTCTCTTTACAGTCAGGGGAAATCTGGCTGATATATCACACAAAGCCCAGAACTATTTATCACATTCACAAAGATTCTTCTCAATTAGGTCATATGAATCATAACCAGAAAGTGCCTGTTTTTTCTCTCCTAACAGTAAAGAGGGCCAGAGAAGAAAAGTTCAATTTCAGATGTCAAAAATGCATGGGTATGCCTGAAATTTGCTGAAATGAATATTATATTTTCTATTCTTCAGTGTCTCATGTGTAAGAAAGAGATATCAGTATAGCCTTACCACTGTAAGGTTCACTACTTGAAAAATATGGTATTTTACCTTTTTTTTTCTTTTGTTACAAACCCACAATTTATACTATAGTCTGTTTGATTTTGCAAATCAAATAGCAAGGAAAATGATCTGCTACTAGGCAAACAAAACCCCCTTCTAAGCTTATTGACACAAACTTTCCTCCCAGCTGATGGTATCTGTTTTCAGATTATATTAGATCATATCTTACCAGGAGAGCAGGCTGGTTAAGTGTAGAACTGAGTTTGATGACACACCAGTTTTACTGCATTTAGCTGCAAAAATTTGAATGAAGATTCTGCTGATGTGATATCACCACGTAAATGGAGGTAGATGCACATTCATGTCTTTGTTCTTCCTCCAGAAAAATCGTGAAGCCCATTTCTAAGCTTGTTGAGTAGTAAAATATAATCCAGTCAGAAAGGAAAGAAGAAAACAAAGGAAGATAGGAAAGGAAATAATTAACTTTAAAACTGTAAATATAAAATTGCTGTTATTGAGACTAAACAGGCAATGTCAAAACCATATTCAGCTCTCTCCATCTGTCCTATGTAATGCCTTGACAGAAGCCCAAGAAATCTGACACCTCCAACCACCATCACATGCCTTTTTTTGTGTTCTCCAAAGCATTTATTACTTAGTGAAAAAATAACACTCTCAGGGGTTGTGCAATAGTCATTGCAATATTTCTAGCCCTTTGTAGTAAAACAGATGACAGTAACAGTGGTTCAATGTACATTGTAGGTTACTTTCACCTAAACTATTCTACTCTATTTGAAAAAAATTCTAGTCCAGTAATTAATATTACACCTTGAAATCAGTGATGACACACAGCCCAACAAAGACCTGAGTTGAGTTTGAAAGTGGCTGGTTCACCCAAGAGGGGACAAACTCCAAACAGTGGAAAATTGACAACAAAGTGTAATTTTAATCCTTCTCAAAGCACCTCTACAGCAAGATGAAAGTAGGCTAGAAAATAAAATAATACAAAACCTGAAAATAAACCCCAAAATATCTGGTTTATACAAGATTATATAATTCAGCTCCTCTAATTTGTGTGCCACTTTCATGACATCAACAAGGACCCCTTTCCAGGAGACTGGTGTACTGAAAACTGCAAATTTCAAGGAGAATCAGCTTTTATAGCTGTACTGACACTCAGGTTATCGATGCATTGAGCTATTGATGTGCACTTTAACTCCAGGAACATAAAGCGTGCCAAAACAATATTGCTTGTGGGAGTTATTCAATAACATGTGGAACGTAAATCTATCCTCTATCTCTTTGTATCAGGAACATTAATTAATCGTGTGATGAGAACGCCATTTTCAACTTGTAGTGAAAGCTGGGAGAAACTGCCAGTGAACCTTCTGGCTTTAATAACTGTGCATTTAGATCAAGAAAGGAAAAATGAATTTAGTCATTAAATTGAAGGATTTTCTTGATCATTATGAGATTGAGCTGTAGGTAGAACTTGCAGTTTTTATATTAGAGCAGTGAAAGTGTGGATGTCCCTTTCAGTGTCAGTATTTTATTTTGTTTGGTTTTTGGTTTAGAAGACTCTGCAAATTCAGGTTCAGATTGTTGGAGAGAGTGGAACAAGGCACTGCATGTGCTCTGGGACACATGGTGTGAGAATAACCATATGGTCTTTCCCATGTCCAGTTAAATCCATCCCTAATTCACCAATTTACAGGCATATGAACCAAAATGGGTCTGATCCTGTAGCTTTTACTTAAAACTCTTCCCCAATGCCATATCCTTTGGTTTGGGAATATCCAGGGTTGACAAATCCAGAGTTTGCTACTGCAGGTCATGGTGATGAGAAAGATAAAGATTATATCACTCTCAAAGAATATGGAGACTGTGAGATCCCATAATACAGTGTGACCTGGAGATATTGTCTGCTGGAAACAGAGAACAAGAGTGCACATGCTTAAGTCTTATGAAAACAGGTCCTCACAATTTATGCAGCAATTCCAAATGTGATATACAATGACTAAGAAATCCAGGGTCATTTATTAGCTGGCAAAACCCTGGCTACGTATCTTTCTTAGAACAGCACCTTTGATGAACTCTCAACGTGCAAGTTAATTTCATCATGTGGTAGCGTGTCTTGTTGAAGAGAAATCTTGTTGATGTCTGGATGATCTTTAATAGTTGGAGATAAGAAATTCTTTGTCAATGTCAATAATGGTACAATGAAATAAACCATATCAATGCATGGGAAGCACGTGCATCTGTAGGGGGAACTGCTTAGGAATTTTTCCATGAGGATGCTTTACAGTGCGAAAAGTGCCAACTCATGTGAGTGCTTTCTTTTTTTTTTTTTTTTTCCTGAAGAGTTATTTTTGTCTAAGGAATTATTAGACTAAGGGAGGATGGGGTAGGGCAAAGAGAATGTCGATCACATGCTATTCACAACAATAAACAAGGAAGAAGCTCATTTGAGTCCCTGCTCTGAATCACACAGTGATGCGGCTTTCTAAACCCAGAATAGATTCAGTAAGTACAAGCCTTTCAATTGGTTTTTAGAAAAGAGACAGAAACTGAACACTTCTGGTGTGGAATAAAACAACAACAAAAAAAATTCCAAATATTTTTCACATGACATTAGGGAGAGGTGTTACCCATAAGTGCACATTCCTATGAGCACGTGCATCCTACAGGTAATTTTGCTATAGTGCACAATTAATGTAGAACCAGGCATAATCTCCCTTTGGGGCTAAAGGATGACCAAAGTCCTCATACAATCCACCTCTCCTGCCCTTTAACAGCCTCTCCTGTTCCCATTGGGATCATCTCTTTTCCTCATTCTGGTATAAATCCTCCATGACAGCCCTGCCTTGAGTTCTAAGGACCTTCACATTTATTGACTTTTGGGTCCACTGTTTGAAGAGGGAGATGGGACACTGGGAGGAAAGCATTGAATCTCAACTAGACTTCTAATCCCTGAGAATGGTTCTCATGTAACTCATTAGATGCATTTGTCAAGGATGTGCAAGTGCAGGCGCCTCAATGTATTTGGGACATTATTCAGCAACTGGGCATTTTAATCAGAGGCACATAGTTATAAAAGAAGTAATGTCAGATAATGAATAAAGACCCTTTCCTATTCTTTGGAAGTTCCTACAAATAATCCAAATCTAATTTTTATGCCCTTAAACATCAGTACAGGAAAATACTAAAAGATGAGTTTAAAAAAAAAGCAACTTAAATCTCTAAGCATTCAAAAAAATTTCTCTATACTTTACAGGAGAAAATTTTTGATCTCTTTTCCCTCTGTCTGAGAATTTTTATGTTCATATAATCTTAGAACTGTTATTTCCTGGTTGTGTATTAATAAAATATTGCCATATTTCACTTAGAAAAACTGATTCTTGTATTTGAGAAAAAAATATTTTCTACTACTCGTGGCTTTTAAAACTGATGGAGATTTAAAAGTCATGATAGTACATGTACAAACATTTTTGAAGGCCAATATCCAACTGATTAGATCTCTGAAAAACTAATTAACTAATTTTCTTGAAACTCCACAGCAAATTGAAGTATTATCCAAAGCTTAAAGCTGAAAAGTTGGAGAAGGTTTCATTTATTAAAAAAGGCCAAATTATTAACACTTAACAGAGTTTGTTAATTATGTCAGTACAGCAGAGCTGTTGTAGCTTTTAATTAATTATATAAAGCAGTCAGTATTTTAAACTAAGTCCATATAAACTTAGATTATCTGAATTGATTCTTATTCCAAGCTCCCTTATTTGAAACTAGTGTAACACTGCTCTTTCACCTGAGTTAATTGTTCCTCAAAATTATAAAAATAATAAAAGTATGGGAGTTAAGGATATTAAAATAGCTTCTTATATCTGAGTTTCATAGTGCAAGCAGTGCAGCTAGTGGCACTTGCAATGTATGTCTTCAAGGGAAGCACAGTCTGCTATGAAATCCAAACATCATAACCTCAATGTTATATGTTAAACATCTGAATTTAGTTTTCTATGTCCAGGAACTGATGGCTTACACTGCTGTTGCTTTTTGGATGCAAGTTACCCCCATGCAGAGGGAAAGGAGGAACTGTCTGAGTTCTTGTATTTCTGCCCTGCAATGTGTCCAGTCATCCACCAGAATCTGTTGGTTCATCCTAGAAAAAAAACAATAGTGAAAAACAGTATTGCAAGGGACAGGGATACTTTTTTTTTTTTAAATGATTCACCAAAATGAGCAAGTTCATCTACAAGATTTAAATACAGAAAAATATTTGTCCTTTAGTTTGCCACAAATTCAAAGATAATTTTACAATTATTTTAATTGGCCTCTTCTTTAGTTTCTCTCATCAGGAATTTGGTCTCATCAGACTTAAGAGTCATCAAGCTCCTTAGAGTAATTAATTAATTTTATGTGAATTATGCTGATTTTTGCTTTTACTGTCTCAGAATCTGCTTCTCTTTGTGATACAGCCTCTTTTTAACACTATACATTTAAAGGGATTTTTGTAGTTTTGTTTTTTTTTTTTTTTTTTTTAATGGTTCGACTTGTCAGTGTTTTTTAAAACATACTCAGTTTTGTTTGGGTTTTTTTGTTTGTTTGTTTTGCTTTGTGTTTTCTAGATGCAGGTAAGAAAAACTACTAAGAAATGTTACATTAAAACCTAACAAAACCAGAAACCCCACCTTGGCCAGCATAAAAATAGCAACAGCATATTTAAGGAAACATCTGTCAGGGGAAACAGAATGAAATACCTTCCTTATAAAACATAATTTTGCTTGTACAAGGGCCAATCTGTTTCATTTGTTGATGTTCACATTAAGATCCATTTGATTTAACCATATCTTTGCTTTGGAGGAAAAAAATTCCAATGTATTATTAATGCTTCATAGTATATGAGAAATGAGTATATGAGTCAATATTGCTTTGGTGCTGTGCATTATTAAGAATAAGTTAAAGTAGGTCAGCACAGCACATGAGGCTAAATAGACTAATAATGCATTCTGCAGTAGACATTCATCTACCAAGGAGTCATGCGTTATGTGCTGGCACCAACACAAGATAAGCACTTTGATTTGTGGATTTTCAAGATCACATTTGTACTGAAAAAAGAAACAGCTGCTTCACTTTCTCCAAAATTCACCCTCACTTTTACTAAAGGGGCATGGATGGGTCTACTTTTGCTCAAAATTTAGGTGTTTGCTGGGGAATTTTTTTGGTTTCAAAAGCAAATTCTAGTTAAGATATATCAAAAAAAAAAAAAAAAGGAGATGAGATGATAAAAGGAGTTCAAAATGACAAGCTAATCACCGAAGTTTTGTGGCAGCTCATGAGTGTTGGGACTTAAAAGAGATCAGAAACTACAATGAAAATAATCACTGTTTTTTTCCCCAAATTAATAGATGTGCTGAAGGAAACTACAGAGGAAGAGCTGCAAAGTGAATGTGCTTGGCTAGCTGCTACTGCATTTTAAGCACAGACCAGTCCAAAAATACTTTTTAAAATTGTCATCAGCACCCATTCAGGGAAATTCCTCCTCAGAAAGTATTGGAAAATAATAATATGGCATTCCATTGCCATTAAGTCTCAAAGTCCACAGACCACATCTGTTCAGGTTACAAGTTAAAACTATGTTATCATGCTCAGGTTTTTGTTTTGTTTCTTGAGTATCATTCATCATCAATACGGGAGATATTATAATTGAAAATTATCCTACAGTTCTGTTCCTGATCTCTGAGCCAAAAGCTGAGTTGTCTCCCCAGAGCTAACAGTACTAAAATGCAGTTAAAATGATCAAGTATGAGTCAAATACACAAAGAGAAAGGTTTATTAAGCAAGGAGGTGCCAGCCTTTGATGGACTTATACTTTAAGCAGTGTGCTTCACTCTCTGCTGGCTGCGTTATAAAACCAAAGGGGAATATCTCCTCTTTTGTTGGTTTTTAGAGGATAGATTTAGAGTCATTAAAGTTAAATTTCAAGAATATTGGCTCTGTGCTTTCCCAAGCACCAAATAATCCCTAGAACTGTGCTCATTTCCATAGCCTAAAAACAGGATACTCTAAGGAAGGAGTGACCACCACACAGCCACTGACCAACCTGCAGCCAAGGGTGGTTCTCAGGCTGGGAGTTTGTCCTCTGGCTTTCTATGCCTGGTGGAGGGACGTCACCCTGTTCAAACTACTGCCGACATTAATTCTGGATGTTCTACCTGGACACTTGCTGCAAATGTGCTTCTTCCCCTCATTGTACCACAAGGAGCTGGTGGACCACCAGAGCTTCTACTGCACCCACTCCTTCAGCTTAACCACATATGAAGCTGACAGAGAGGGGGAAAAGTCCATAAAAGTCTATTTCATATATGATAGTGATGGAATTTATGAATTTAGCCTGTCTTTTAAGTGTCTTCAGTGTCTAAATAACTTTTGCCAGGTACTGCCCATCATCTAGTTTTGCTGTGTCATTAACCAGCCTTGGAAACAGCTCACTGCATGTAATGGGAGCCTGAAGTGATGTCAGGATTTTACATTGTTGTTGCTTTCTGGCCCTAAAACCAAGTGAATAAAGAGGAACGTGCCAAAAGAATGGGGCACTCCCTGGTAGAGAAAAACACAAGATGAACTCGGTGCACTTTTTTAGCAGAACACACTCTTGCATAAGTAATGATTCATGTATATTGCTTAAAGATGAACTACATACAAGAGAAAAACAAGAAATCATGTGGGATTTTCTCCTGCTTTGTTTGTATCAATATATGAGCAAATAATGAAGCACGTTTTTAAGTATATAATTTTAGTTTTGATGTTACCCTTATTTTTCATATATGTGATCAACACATGGCTGGTAGAGAATAAAAAGCAATAACATAATCAAACTCAAGGCAGTTAAAGATAAACATTTTGAATTAATGTTTCTTAAAAAAAAAATTATTTGTATTCTACTGCCTACTGAACATGTTTGATGTTTTAATTAAAGTGCTCCTAAAGCACTCCAGAACCTCAACCCCATGAAAAAACAATTCTAGTGTTTCTAGTATTTCTGCAGTTGAAAAAGATAAGCAGAAAAGTCTTGTATTAAAAAAATCTAAGCCCAGTCTCACTAAATTGTCCCTGAAAGTTCTTTTTCATTAAAAAAAAAAAAAAAATAAAAAAGAAGGTATAAAGAACAATATCTGCATTCTAGAAAAACCTATAGTGAGTTAACCTCATTATGTACAACAAAAACAAAGTAAGCATTGTAAATCTGCCCTGAAATACCAGTTGACTTGTACGTATTATTTTACAAAGCACTTATTTAATCATTTAGGTAAACTTTGCAAAACTATTTCAGCATGTTTGGTTTTTTATTTTCTTAATATACAAAGAAGAATTGTCCCTTTTGAGTATGTCTTGAGAACACATTATTATAAAACAGCTTGGAGAATATGGGAGATTGCTTATCTTGCTATATTTAATAGGAAAATCTTAAACTGTAAACTCTGGTTTTGCAGTAAGAAAAACAGATCTCCTGCCATCATGTGGAATGTAGCAGTATCTCCTTTTTGAAATGATTTGGTGTTTCAATACCATGACAATAATACATCATAACAGCAACATTATTTTGTGTTTCACTTGAAAACTGAACCATGATTACAGACCCTGAGCATTTTGGTGGACAGTGTCCTACACCAACATAAGTGAAACATCCTCTGTGATGAAATGGGGAAGCTCTGCCTAAGAAGCTCTGGTAAACTGAACCCGTTTCTTTTAATTCCTAATGTCAGGAATGTTGAGTTACATGACAGTTTTGAGACTCCTCCTAACAGGATTGTATCTGTATTATATATTTCCCTGATTTTGTTGAAGTTGTACCAGGAGGAGGTTTGGGTTATCCTGAATTTTCATTATCACTATCAGACTGTTTGAAAATATGTCAGGCCTGATACTTATCTACTGGTGTCACTTATACCATTTTAAATCCACAGAGCAGAACAAAGCCAAGCTTGCCTGCATAATATCTTGACCAAATTATGCCTTTATGCATTCAAAATGTGCACCTACAAAAATGTTGCTACCAGAACCACTGTACTTTTAATGGAAATGCACATCTCCTAGGCATACAATTGAAGGCAGATGGACATCCCTGTCCAAAGGGAATGTAGGTCTTCAGTGTGGAGAGACTGGCGTTGATGGGAAACAAAACTAAAGGAGCACATGTCTAATTATCAGATCAAGCACTGAAGCACAGAGAGTGCCTCTGGAAATAATGCAACCAACTTCATGCTCAGGACAATGCTCAATTAAAGCAGATTGCTGAGGGCCGAGTCCAGTCTGGTTTTGACTATCTCCAAAGATGAAGTCTCTACAACCATTGGATCCCTTTCAACCTAGAGCTGTTTTGACCTTTGTTGATCTTAACCCAAATTTTTCATTTTTCTGCTAGTATAGGCCTTTCTCCAAGCTCCTAGAGAAACCCCAAATTATGGAGGATTCCTCACCTTACTGGTCTACTCTGCCCAGTGCTTTAATCCAAAAGAGCTTTTCTTTAGCTTTCAGCACTGAGACATACTTCTCCCCACTATTTAAAATTTTGTTCTTTCCCATCCTCTTTCTGGCACTTTCCCCTTGGAAGTTAGTTCTTCAGTTTTTCCTGGTAGTACCTCATTTACCCTTCCAGTTTACACACTGATGACTTTCTGAGTGGATTCAAAAGGATCTTCTTTGCTCAAGAAGAAGACAATACATGAATCCTTCTGGAAACAGAAATTATTGACAAAATGACAATACTGGCTTCCAGCTACCCCTGATTTTTCACATTATACCCTTTGTTCAAGCTGTCCCTTAAGAAAGTCATGGAAAATCAACATATGGTGATGTATTTGTTGCTACATCAAGTTGCACATCTGGGTGTTGGAAAGCAGAAGACACTCTCATTCTGTGATCTCTCTTTGCACAGAGCTGATCACTTCAGCCTTTCTGCTGTGCAATTGGACTTTATGGAAGGCTCACAGGGTATGGATTTTGTCAGATAGGATGATTTTCAAAACATGTTTGACCTAAAATGGCCAAACCTTGAGTTACTCCATCTTTGAAAACCAGTGCTGCTCACTGCAGTGATTTTCAGTTTTCTAAGACCTGGCTAAGACAGAACCCTACCTCTTTCCTATAATCAAAGAAAACACACTCATTTTATAAAGTAATAAAGGAAATTTTCATTTATCTTAGAAATATCCATCCCTTTTAGACTAAATTCTGGAACGACTTTGTAGACATTTTGATTGCTCTCAGATACAGGGAGAAATTTTTTTTCTAAGTTTTACAGTAATTCCCACAGCAGATAAATCTTCCAAAATAATTTGAGTCTCCGTTGTTTTCTTCCCTTCCTTCAGAAAAGTTTTATTTTTCTTCATAATGACTAATGCATCAGTTGGTTTTAATATAAAGATTTCAAACATTTCTAGGAAAATGCTAATTCATAATATTGTCATTCATTTAACAGAGGTCATTCTTGAAATTATTTGCTTTTTTTTCCCCCTGGACAAATTCAGTTGGCCAACGTGTGCAGGGTGAATACGAAATCTTTTAAAAATCAATCAGTGTTGCCTAAAATTGGGAAAAGATGTAATCCATTATATTCTTCAGTAAAGGTGTTTCCAGGGAAATAAGCACTGAACTAAGAAGAAAGATGTATTCAGCTATAAGAGAACTTGTCTAGCATTAGGTAGCCAATAGATCTTGAACCTCACAGGCACCCCCTGTCCCCATGGATTTCTAACTCCAGCAGCCTATAATATTGTTGCAGTCCAGGCTGTGGTTTGGAGAATAATGTGATTAAAGCAATGTAAGAGTTTTCCAGAGGTACATTTACTTGTCACTAGTTGTATCAAACACCCTTCAATGACAATTTAACATTGGACAAATTTTCTTGACCATGATGTGTTATTTGGTGCTTCTGTGGTCCCTGTAAAGCATTTGCGAATTTTTCATTCATCCAGTGGTAACAATGAATTAGTAGGTGTCGCCTAAGGAGTTTTTTAGCTATGGGGCTTTATCTTTCTTCTCAGTAACATAAGATGATTCTTAGTCCACGAGATTGCTGTGAAGTCTAAAGCAGTTGTTATTCTTGGCTTAGGCTGCTGCCTGAGAGGTGTCCTTGAAGAAGTCTTTCTTATTTATTTTTATTCTGTTAGTGCTAAATATTATGATAATTCATAGGTCAGATCATGAACTCTTTACTCAGACAAAATTTAAATTTACTTAACTTCCGTGGTTATGACTGAATATCAAAAATGCAGGAATATTTGGATTTGTTATTTGCAGGGAGAAATGCAGTACATATTTAGTTGTGTGTGTTTCTTTAACAGAACCTTGTGAATTCTTATCTATTTTTCATGTGTACACTTATTTATTTCAAACTGTTTATACAAGATAACTAAAATGACTAAGAAAGAGAGGGAAAAATTCTTGCATATGTTTAAATACACCAATGTGATGCATTGGCTTTTTACAGATACAAACAATACAATGAATATGTAGCCATCCTATTACAAGTTCAAGTGGAAAAGCAACACAAGACCAAATTAATCAGGTCTAAAATTCTTTCTGCAATCTGTTGCCAGACAAATGAGGTTCCTTATGGCCGATGTCAATGGTATTTTAAAGTTTTAAAATCAATAAACAGGCTGTAAAATTGCATCTGTAATCAGGATAAGGAACACAAACATTTACAGAGTAACATGCAAACATAACAAAATACTGCAGCCGGCTAAAATGGAATGAGACGCCCTGTTCAGATGCCATTATTTTTAAATGCATGTTTAATTTAGCATCTCAGCTGAGATAAAATGCAGACAGAGCCATGCTAAATTGGTATTACCAACTGCCTGGAGATATCTCCAGATTAGCCCACCTATCCACAACCCATCTATAGTAAAAAATAAATTAAAACTATAAGACAGAAGTCAGCCTCTATAGTGTTTTGTGGGGATTTTTTGCTGTTGATTTTTGGTTGTTTTTTTTTTTTTTTTAGTATTGTACATTCATTGTTGAAACATTCAGAGATAAAGTTTAGCATTGCAGAAAGCTGGTTATTATTTAGACAAGCCGCAGGACCAGCATCAGGAAGTTCCCAGGTAAGCATGTGCCTGAAAAGGTCTCTGTGTGTTGCAGTAAGTTGTTGCGAGTGAAATGTTTTGGAGAGCTCTAACAGGTGTTTCGGGAACACATTGTGATTTAACCCAGAACTGCTCCTCTGTAACATGGCAAGTTTTCTTCCAGATCCTGTAAAGTATGACTGATCTTTCAAGAGCTTGGGGGAATAACCCACAGCAGTGTGAGATAAAAAAAACCTAAAAACAACCAACAACAAGAACAACAAGAAGAGATATGGGGAGGAGGGAATAAAGGGAAAAAAAAAGTAAAATGGCAGGGAGACCATGAGGAATGAGGTGGGTTATGTGGCTGTTTAGGATAAAACAGTAAGGGTGAACAAGAGGTAGACCTCTGTGAAAATGAGCTGACACTCTAAGGATTGGGGGAAATGTGACACTTCGGGGTATGCAAGCTTTTTTTTGAACAACAGCTGCCTTTTTTTGCTGATGTCTTGAGGACACGTGTGGCATTTGATTCTTAAAAGAAAATACTGAGTTGGACCAAAAAGAGAATCGAAAAGAAAGGTTGTCTCAGTCTATAGAGACTTACAAACCTACAGATACCTAAATTCTTAAGTTTTCAGGGGAATTGTTATTATAGTTTGTGTTTTATCTCAGCTCCTGGAAGCATGTGATTATGGAAGGATCTCAGATTTCAGTACAGTAGAAATGAATCCCTGAAGTGAAGAGTGGGTTTGCTTTTTGGAATCCTTGCTCTTCCATGGACACAATCATTCAGCAAATTATTTTTTCCTTTCTGTTCTTCAATTCCTAATCTGTGAAACGGGAATGAGTGTACTTGATTTCCTCATAGGACTGATGTGAAGATAAATACATTAAAAAACCTGCAGTGCTCCTATAATCCATTGCATACTTGACTACCATAAAAAAAATTATTAATACAGGACAAATGAAACGACGCTTGATGATGTGCCTGTACCTGAATAGCCCTAAGGGCACAATAATCAAAAGCCAAATGAAGGAAATAATTTGATGTCAATCTCATGCATTCTTGGAACTGGATGCTGGTTTCTTTTACATTAATGGTTGACAAGATTGCCATCAAGAGCTGTGTGTAAGGTATGTCTACACTTTAGTTGTAAGTTTAATGTTGAGATACCTGTGTTAGATTTAAGCAGAGTACTGATCTAACCACTTTAACACAGAAATCTGAGCAAGGCATTACCTAAGTGAAAAATTGTGTAAAAAATGTTACTTTAGTAGGAAAAACATCAAGCAAAATGTTGTTCTTCAATACTAGTTTACTTCTTGTAAGGAACATCTTTGAGGCAGGAAGTTTCCAAATCTGTTTTGCATATTGCAGTAATATGCCCCAGCTATGAACAATAGACTGTGTGAGATAAAGAAACATGCAATCAACTGAGTGACAGGGAGAGAGGAAAGAAATACAAGGGAAAAGATGTATTTGAGGAATGAACTGGAATATATTTGTATTATTAGCAGGGAATAGAGCAACGTACGTGGGAGCCATTTCAGAACACAGCACTTCTTTTGCTCTAACTACTAGAAAATTCCTGTTTAGGGGCTAATGACACATTTGGATGAGTGAGAAAGGAGTGTGGAAATGATGATGGAAAGAAGGAACAAATCTGAGTTCAATGTAAAGGCCTTGATTTGCCCAGTTTACACTGAGCTGTTCATTTAGTCTCTTATGGTTTCTTTCTGTTGTCACCACAGAGTTTTGTGTAGGATAGTCATTCTTCCATAGAGTGATTCAGAAGTTTAAAAGGCCTACAAAGTGTGATTTAACTTCAGTGTAAGCTCTGCTGTGACCTGATGACCTTCACAAGTCCCTTCTAACTTAAGTGTCTCTGTGGTCCCATGATTCTTCAAACCACCATCTGCATGTAGCAACTCTCTCCACTAATAGTCCTGAAAGCTAAGGAGGAGCACTTTCCTCCTTCTCGTAAATTCCAAGTGTATGATGGAACCTGGGCCAAGAAAAAGGAGTATTTTCACAGTGAGTGAGAAAGAAAGGTGGTTGATTGCACATAGGTGGAATCCTCAGATGAGCATTGTCACTCTAGAATGCAAGATATCCCATTACCCTAAAATCATATAGGATGTGATATTCTTTTGTAGAATATCTTCTAGAAACTAAAATTAATCTCAGTTGGGAAAATTTTGAAAAGATATTGGTGGTCTCCTTTGTGCTTCTCTGGAGAAAAATCTTGATATCCATTTCATCTTACAGGAGTTACTTCAGTGCAGATACCAATTACTTGCCAGGACTTGTCAGAGGTAATCAATCTTTAAGACAAGATGAAATCACATTATTTGCTAGTTATATTAGACAAGAGATAGCAGAGAGATGTTGGCTTTTTTGAAACCAAAATTAAAATTTTTCCATGAAACAGGATAGAAAAATATTTATTTTTTAAAATGCCATTGGAAGTTGATATTCAGAAATTTCTCACCGGTTAAGAATTAAAGTTTCCTACAAGGTCTTTATCTTGTTTAATATAACTACTGACTAATAAAACTTATCTTGTTTAATAATGGATGAACTAATTATCCCTATACATGTTTAATCCTTTTTAAAACCTGCTAAGCTCTTGGACTTGCAGCTATCGTGTGGCAATCAGTTCCACAGGTCAATTATCTATTGTGAAAAAATGTCTTCCCTTTTATCCTCTCTGAACGTCTTGCCATCCAGTTCCATAGGATGCTTCATTATTCTTGTAATATGAAACGGGGTAATTGGGAACAACCTATTTTATGATCTTTATCACATCCCTCGTGTTTGTTTATCTTCTTTGTTTCCCAATCTATTTTTCATTATAAGCCATTTTTTGGTGCCTTAAACTTTTCTACTCCCCCTCGCCAAGCCCTTGCTTTGCTCTGTTTTGATGGTACCAATAAGTCAGGCTCAGAATTCTACTATTTTTCTCACTTTTTTTATTGATAATCACATGAATTGCAATGCTGAGCATGTCACTGTCATTGGCTAGTCTTATAAATGTTGCAGCAGTTATAATTAATAGTTTTGCTCACTGTTCTAAGTTGCTTAGCCCATATGTATGCAGCAATTGTTATTAATAAATCACTGTGTATCTACAGTTACGACATTGGGGAGTTGTTATTATTTCCTTTTTCTAATTAAAAGAAAATAATTCAGGTAGTGATGCATTAGCCACTAGAGATGCAGAAAGACTAGAACAGTACATTGCTCATTGCTGCAGTGTCTGACTTTGACTGCTGACTGGTGTATGTAGCTTCAAAGGGAGTTTATGTTCTCCCTAGGCAAACTCAGGGAATAAGGCATGAATCTCCTAAAATTAGTTTCCCAAACCCAGTGCATCATGCTGAGAATATCTGTTAGATAATGTATTAGAAATCCAAGTTTTCCCATTCTGCCTATGTCTAGAGTTATTATCTCTTCCAAAAGCACAATGAATATTTAATTAATGTGAAACAGATTTACTGGAAATGATTGTGAGACCCACAATCTCCTGGACTATCTCTTGGTGGTTAGAGTATTCTCCTGGGAGGTAGAGAAATAGAGATGTGGTTTCAAATCCCCTCAGGAACAAGAGAAACTTGCACCTGGGACTGCCCCTGTTCCAGGTGAAGCCATGAGACTTTTGAATACAAAGAAGTCAGCAATAAATCTTGTTTTCTTGGATGCAATTCTCTGTGCTCTGAGAACATTTCTGGCTTAGGTCCTATGGGCCTGATAGGCAGGAAAACCACCTAGTTTGCAAATGCAGTCCATGGTGGAAAGAGAATAGGTGTGGAACACCTTGGCAATACAAGACTGTTGCAGAAGTGTAAGGGATTCACTGGAAGAACTGTGGATGTGCTAACTCTTAGTCTGGAGTATAATGAGAGGTGAGGTTTGTGAACAGTCAATGTCTTTATTTAGACCAAGTAATATCACTGGAAAAAAGCAAGTGTTTTAGACAAATGAGCACCAAACGATTTTTTTTTTTCCAGGCTTGCAATAAACT
This sequence comes from Scytalopus superciliaris, assembly GCA_013400415.1. NCBI lineage: Eukaryota > Metazoa > Chordata > Aves > Passeriformes > Rhinocryptidae > Scytalopus > Scytalopus superciliaris. The sequence goes on from VXBX01007481.1 coordinate 703,848, forward strand.
CAGAAATATTTAATGTAAATAACAAACTATAATACTTACTATTAGTCTAAATTTAATAACTTTTCTTATGTAATCTAATCTAGAGGAAAGGTAGAAGCTGATGGAATTTTAGGTATCTACAAGGTCAGGCAAAATTAGACCATTTAGAGAGTCTAAAACATGACTCTTGGCTTCCGAAAAGTTTTTCAATAGCTGTGGCTTTGACTTTTTAACACTGTTTTTCAGCAAAAGTGTTACAGGAAGTCGGTAGCTGTACCACTAAAGAACATTAATCAGTTCTGCTCAGAGCTCTCATCCTCCAAAGGGAAGCATTAGGGACAGCACAGAGAGGGATGACGGTTAGAAGCAGATGGTGAGTAAACTGTTAAGAGTCCAACTTCATTAGCATTGCTTTGATAGATTAATGGTGCCCTGAAATCCTGCCAGGCAGGCTTTGCCAAAGGTGCCATCTGTGTGGAAAAGCATGCACATCAAGAAATTCAGCAGGAAAAAAAGAAAAGAAAAAAATAAATAAAAAGAACAACTAGCTCCATCAGTCACACCCCAAGTTATTTCCACCCACCATGTGCTGATGGATAACCAGAAAGCCAATAGGAATTATAAAAATGTGGAATTATATTAAAAAAGAAAAATGATACCTGAATGTCATGCTCTGTACTTTCAAGCAGTGGGTCTTCTCAATTAATTTAATAATATCTTCTATTATCATTATTATACTGTCATCAGTATCATTGTGTATATTATTTTTACCATTACTTGCAATGTGGACACACCTTGAGGGCCAATTGTTGTATGACTTTGCATTTCAGTGGTAAGAGGCAAACCCTGTCCCGGAGAGTTTAGCGAAACGTTTTTCAATTCCACTCTACTGAAACTGTTCCTATTTATTTCCCATTTGAGCCCATACCTGTTTCATAATCGGTTTGTTAACCCTGATTAAATTTGGCGTGGTTTACAGTAAAAAAGTAAAATATATAAAAAGGGGAGAGTCTCAGGTGGGAAAATATGGCCAAGGCTGAACCCCCAGTTCCCCTGACAGATCCTTTGCACTTGTTGTATAAGGTTTTTCCTGGCTCCCTCTAGCTATGTGAGGGGATTGAAAGTTTGGTGCTGCACTGGATTAAGAATGCGAGCGTTATCAGTGTTCTGGTGGGCAGGTAAGAAATCTCCTTTAGAAGAGGTAAATATCTCACAGTTCTCCTTTCCTCCTTGTTCACTCCACCTGCAAGTAAATCTGTTCCTAAACATGATTCATTTCTGTATAACAAGATATAACAGTGAGATTATTTCAGGAACCTCATCAGGCTTGCGGGATTGCAATGAATTGCCTCTGATAACAAGAATCAAAGATCCAGCCTCTTCCCATTGGAGCCAATTTGGAGAGTGCTCACCTCCAGCATGATCAAAAAGCCCATGAGCTCCATGAGCCTTCCTTAGGGTCTGTAAATCTGCCCAGACTCATGGTGTAGAAATAAGGATGAATGTATGGACTGGTATCTCATGTGGAAAACATGGGAAAGGCAGAGGGACAGGAAAATTGCAGTGTGAAGATTGGGCCTTGAAGATAGAAGTGATACAGTTCTGTTGCCTAAACACAGGCATCTACTGCTGTTTGAGATGCCCTAGGGTGCTCAAAGTGGATATCCTGAATGGATCTGTGGGAGGCCATCACTTGAATGAGATGAGGGTGGGATACCCTTGCATATCTCAAAGCACTTCTATTTAAGTAACAGAAACAAGCTCGGGTGAAGAATATCTTGACTTTGGGCTCAGGTTGGATGTCTCCATTCAAGTGTCTATATCAACTGGTGTTTAAAACTCTTATTCTTGTCTGTATGATAGAGATTCAACTGACCAAATGTAAATGTGTGGTCCAACTTCCTAACCATGGGCTTTTACTAGCATTTGTGATACCCAGAGAAGGCTACCAGGAAGAGACAGAGAGGGCTTGAGGGTCTCCTTTAAATCCAAGGTAAAATAAGCAAGGCCTACAAACACATCTCAGATATGCCATAGTTTCTCAAATGACATTTAAATATCTGTGTGGGCAACGCAGTCAAGTCTATGTTCACATAATTATACCTCTAAATTTGGGTGTCTGAATCTGGAGCTGAATAACATCAGCCTTGTGCTGAACTGACCTCTTACAGAAGACTAGATTTTTCAGTGAAATACGGCCCCAAACTCCTGACTTTTGCTCCAAACAGGTTACCAACGTATGCCAACCTTATATGAAGTGCTGGGGAGTTGAACACAAACCCAGCCTACATTTCAGTAGCAACTAAACAAAATTTTAATCAGTGATGGCAACAGACAGAAAGAGTAGATGGAGAGGGAGATAACAGAAAATGAGGGTGGTAATATTGATAACATATAATTATCTGCCATATTAGCAAAGGCTGGGCAGGTGGGGCAGTCTCCATTACAAATGTTGGCTGTGTTTAACATGTTGGTGAAGTCTGAGTCACTTGCACAATGTTGACCGTGACTTCCAGTCAGTTTAGACCAAGCTCAGTTGTGTTCAAGGCTTACCTCTCGATTCTCCACCTTCCTTAAGAATGTTCTCAGATCTCTCCAGCCTCAAACCTGGCTAAATCCATGTATTAATCCAAATTAGCTGGCACGGTGCTGCATACAGTGTTTCAAGAGTTGTGGTGCAAATATCCTTGGATACACTCAGACTTACAAAAAATTTCCCAGGAAAGAAATACACAGAATGTCCAAAGTTCATGTTAATGTTGATTCATGGCATATTGATTTTCCAAGAAAGCAATAAATCTCCTGTGGATTTAATATTTATTCTGACCTATCCTTAAGAACCATGAAAAAGAATTGAATGGAATTAACTATACTCCATTACAGTAATCTTTCTGCAATGTTTTTGCCTTCATGCTAAATTAACAATGTCTGCAATTTTTTTCAATTTATTTTTAATATGGACTAGCCTAGACTAAGTCTATATTTGCAATTTGCATACTCCATTATTTGGCTAAAGAAAGCCTTTTTAATTATTCTTGTGTTTTTACCTGTTAAGGTTCTTTTTATTGTTGGAACATAATGTCTGCACGTACTCAATTTGGTTTGCTAGCAGATTTCCAAAATCATATTATATTGTGAAATCACATAAAAAAAAAAAAAAAGAAAGAAAGAAAGAAAGAAAGAAAAAAACCCTCAAAACACCACCCTAAAGATTCATTAAACTTTAGAGGCAAAGTAGAACTAAGAACAAGAATCTAATATTCTGTATAATACAGGCTATTGAGTTTTCCCTGGTTATTTTACACTGAGTCTCATAACTGTGATAATGTTTCTGTCTATGTGTCACTTTTTTCATGGTCATTGGCAATGCTTACAAAACAAAAGCAGGTGGCTTGGCTTGTTAACAGAACAGGAAGGTACTGATGGTTTATGTTTATAAACTCATGGAATAGAATCTGAGAATGGTTTAGGCTGGAAAAGACCTGAAAGATCATCTCATTCCAACCCCCTGCCATGGACAGGGACACCTTCCACTAGGCCAGGTTACTCAAATCCCCATCCAACCTGGCCTTGAACATTTCCAGGGATGAGATGCCTATGGCTTCTCTGGATAACCAGTTTGACTGCCTCACCCCCCCCACCCCACAGTAAAGAATTTCTTTTTATGTCTGTCCTAAGTTAAAACATTGCCATTACGAGTCAAGTCTGTGAACCACTGGAAATGCTTGCAGTCCTTCAGAAAGAAGTAGCAGCTTGGATAAAATGTTCCCACATCTGTATGACCCTGGTAAAAGATGACACACCAAAGAAACATCAGAAAAATGAAATTCTCTGCAATGCTTTGGAGGCCAAGTCTATCCTATAAACTACTTGTGTATTTTACATTGGCATTTTTATACATCGAAAGGAATGCTAAAATGCCGAGGTATATGACATTATGTGATATGATGTACCTCAGATACCATGTGCACTGTACTGCTTTATGTTTTAATAACTGCTAGTGGTCTTGCAGGATATCACTTATCCAATATAGATTCTTTAAAACCCTCAGAACTAAGGAGAAAACTACCTTTTTTTTTTTTTTTTTTTAATTACTTGAGGGTTCATCTTTCTGCTTCTTCATTTCCCCCGAGTTTTGATGAGAATAGTTTCTGTGCCTCCACCTCTCATTTATTTTCAACTTCTGAAGCTCAGGTTAAGGAGTGTCCACACCCAAACAACAGTGACTAAGACTTAGAAATAACATGAGGCATCTTTAACTTATTCTTCAAACGTGTAGCAATGAGTGAGGTGCTGCCTGAAGAAATTGGGTGAGACAATTTCCCAAGTAATGAATTAATAAATGTTGCAACGTTTGTTAGTGCCAGCCAAAATCTCAACTTGGCGTGCTAGAACGTGATCAGAGCTCTCATTTGCAGCCACCTTTGCTTTGCTAGACAAGATGCTCCTATTGTATTCAACTAACACTAAAAAAAATGAGAACTTGTATCTGAATTATGTTTTAAAATGAGTATTGAGAAGGAAGTTCACAGACCAATAACTTGAATAATACACCAGGATTAAACAGAGGCTGTATGATATAATTCAGGTATGTGCCTGTTCTCAGGAAGAGCAAGACTTTATATCAGTCCTGCTCCAGCTGATATGGGGAGTTACTTAACCACGTAACCTTTTACCATCATCAACCTCCTGTAACAAAGAATAATATACAACTCACATTTGTCTAGCCATCTTAAACTTAAATATTTAGTCTAACTTAGCTATCAAAAGTACCTCTGCAGGAAAGAGAAAGAGTGAGAGAGACAAGCATCTTGCAGGCTATCTGGATTGTGACTTCAGTTCAATTGTATTGGAGGTTTCATGGGTCTCAAAGGACAAGGGACTATAACCAAAGACTTTTGACTAAACAACTAGCACTGAGGTGACCAAAGGCCAGACAGGTTGATTAGAGGGATGGAGCACCTCTCTTATGAGAAAAGGCTAAGAGAATTGGGAATATTCAACCTGGAAAATTGAAGGCTTCTGGTTGATCTAAGTGTGACCTTCCAACACTTGAAAGGAGCCTACAAGAAAGATGGAAAGAGACTTTTTACAAGGGTATATAATGAAAGGACAAGGGGGCATGGCTTTAAACTGAAACTGGGCAGGTTTAGATTAGATATGAGGAAAATAATTCTTTACTGTGAGGGTCGTGAGGCCCTGGAACAAGGTGTAGGGAGAAGCTGTGGCTGTTCCATCCCTGGAAGTGCTCAAGGCTAGGTTGGATGGGGCTCTGAGCAACCTGTTTTAGTGAAAGGTGTCCCTGCCCTTGGAATGAGATGATCTTTAAGGTTCCTTCCAGGTTGGAGGGGGATTTAAAAATCATCTAGTTCCAACCCTCTGCCATGGGCAGGGACACCTTTCAGTAGAGCAGGTTTCTTACAGCTCCATCCAGCACCTCATGTAGGTGCAGTTATGAAACGTCATCTGTCAAATTTTGAGACAGGTGCAGTCTGGTGGTGAGAATGTCTCATTCCCTTCAGTTAAACACAAACTTACAGGAAAATATACCCTTCCATGGAGCTCAGGGAAATATTTTTGTAAAGAAATAAGGAAATGCCACTCACTAGCTTAAGAAAATTCATCATTTTATGAGACTACATATGCCTCACAACAGAAAGTTGGACTTGATGATCTTCGGGGTCTTTTCCAACCTTTATGATTCTATATTTCTTAGACTGTATGGATTAAGCTGAATGAGTAATTTGCATCAGATGATGGTTCAGGGCAGAGTCCCATGAAGTGGTTAAGTATATCTTTGCTGCCTGAGAGGGCCTGACCTTTCTAGGGGACTGGTGGCTTCTCTGAGTGTCTCCTCCCCTGTGTGAGATCATAGGGTCCCAATTCTTTAAACTAAATGGAAACCAGGATCTTTTGAGTTTCTAGTCAGGTTCTGGAAATCAAGGCCCAGGAGTCTGGGATTTTGACTCATCATCTCCCCAGTGGGACTTAGGCACTTAAGCCTCTTTACAAATCTGTCTCTCTGGACTTGAGCCACCAAAGCACTGAGCTACATACATATTTTTCACAGGAGACCATTGGCTTTCCCATGCTATTTATGAATCACATTAAGCATTTGCATAAAGGCCCACCTGGCTTGGGGTCTAAAAAATATATCTCCTAAAGCCAAAGTTTCAACAACAGTCTGTCATAGGGGAGAGAGAGATTCCATCTCTAGCTATCCAACTTCATCTCGTCATATTTGGTGTCAGAGGCCTTCTCATTTGCAAAACAAAACCACAATACTCAGTAACAGGGGCCCTTGACATGCCTGATATTTTATCTTCTCTATCTTTAAGGAAGGGATATTACTCCTCACTTCTCAACTTCAGATGGTTGTTGTGAAGATTAATTAGTTAATGCTTTTACAGTGCAGAAAATGTAAAGTGCTACTATATAAAAGTATTAGTAAGTGCCTGCAGGGTCTTGATGTCTAATGTGGCTGAATGGGAGAGGCTCTGAACCATGGAGATTAGGCAATTTTAGAACAGTTCTTTTCAAATTACATTATTTTTAACTCTTTGTTGTTCTAATATCCTCTCAACAGGGGTTGGAAATATTTACCCTATTCATTGTATTTTTCTATTTTTTTAAACGCTCACTTTTAAAGAAAAACGAGTCCTAGGCTTTTATCTGCATACAGAGTTGTATTGGCTTAAATAAAGGTATGATTTTACACCAATTTCATTTATCCTAATCCTTTTATTTCAATTTTAAATTAAGCTTATTTCAGTTCGGCATAAGCTGATTCAGAACAAGTTTACGATAAACTCAGATAAGCCACTCTAAAACTGAAATTAGTGTGTCCACATAGGGATTTGCTCTAGTTTAAGCAAGCTATGAATTTGAACACAAGTTGTCGTAGCATAAGCTAGAAAATGAATTTACAGCTTGCAAACGATTAAGCAGTACCTACTAATGCACTTAACCCTGAGCACCTCCTCTCCAAAAACCTTACTTTTAATCCAGAGATAACCTAGCTCCAATTACTGTCCTACTCAAAACAGGGTAAAAACATACACATGTGAAACTATTAGATCAAAGAATAGTTTTGGGTTGGAAAGTCATCTAGTTCTAACATCCCTGCCATGGAAAGGACACCGTCCGCTAGACCAGGTTGCTTGGAGCCCTATCCAGCTGGTGAAACAGCCAGGACTTGGTGTGTGTCCAATGAGAATGGGAGAAAGAGGGAATATATTTGGCAAGGACAATCCCATAGCTTGGACTGCCATCCTCTGCCTCACAGGGCTGACAGAGAGGATGGAGGGAGGTTGATTACCATCCAGCCTGAAGATGTGTATCTAACTCACAACAAACTTCAAATTCGCCCTTCTTGTTCAGTCCTATTTATGTGTCTGTGTGCTGCCTTGGCTGCCTCACATCCATGCAAATGTGTGCACAGACACGCTCTGAACTGCTGCTGTCCCAGTGAGTCACTATCACCCCAATCAAAACTGTGGCCATCAACACTGCTTTTGTCTTAATACATGTAATTGCACAACTGGGAGATTGATGGGCAGCTGACGGAAACTCAAATGTAGGCAGGGGTGTTAACAGAAAGGGAAAGAATGTGGCTTGTGTTGCTACAAGAACATGAAAAATTTAGTAAAGAAAAGGAGAAAGCAAAGGAAAAGAAAAAGCAGAAGAAGAAAAATTAAATAAAGAGAGAAAAAAAATTCTCTTGTTCCTTGTGCCAATATTAATAACAGACACACTATGGATAAAAGTAGAGAAAACATGGTGAAATTTCTCTTGCATCTTTAATTGGGATAATATTGGGTGAAAATAACTCATATGAAATACTTCCAAGGAATCAAAATTGGATTGCATACGAAAGATCTACATTTTCCAAAAATATGTATTTTAATTTCTCCTTAATTTTAGTTACCTGGTGTCTGTCAAGCACCGATAAACATGATTAGCAAAACAAATAGGGGTATTAAGAATTTTCTCTTTCATTTCATTTTTTATATCATTCAAACCAGATTGAAGTTTTTAGAAAATCAAAAAAATAAATTTAGTCTCTCAAAACCTTATTTAGAAACTTAAGTGAGAACCTTATTTAGCGAAGATCATAAGCACATGTTTAAATTGATTCTGGTTCAGGAATGTGCTTAAGTATATGCTTTAATCTGATTAAATATGTGTTTAATGTTAAACACATGTTGAAATGCTTTGCTGAATTGTGGCCTGATTTTCAAAAGTGTTAAGTACCTTGAACATCTTATTAAGGTCAAGAAAAGCTGCATGTCTTCATGCTCTTACGCATCAAGACATTTTCTTACATGTTTAAATTCAGATTTAGGAGCCTAGCCATCTTTTTTTTTTTAGTAAAATTTTGGACTCAGTTTTGCTGAAGATAAACACAGTAACATCTGGATTCATACCTTATCTGAACTATCTACCACTAATGAGTTTTCAAAGTTGGACTGAAGGACTGAAAACTTCAGCACAGACTCAGTTTGTTTGGTTTTCTTTTATTTTTGTTTTTAAAATGTAATTTTTAGTGCTCTCTGTTTCCATTTGGAAAGACTCTGCTCTTTCCAGTCCCAGCCAACACCAAGAAGTGAAAAGGTGTGTGAAAAGAACTATTACTACTAACATTATTAAGTGCTGACAGCATTCTTATTTCAGTACAAGACACGAGTGAAGGCAGACACATCTTTGCAGATCTTACACATAGGTAGTCTGGATTAATTTCAAATTCCAGATGGCTTTTCAGGGTGGTTTCTATTTTATCTGAAATAGTTGTCCTTTTTCTAAAAAACCCCAAAGAGGTAGTTTAGGCTTAGAAAGATTTTTTTTCCTTTCCCCTGTTCTAAGATTATAACAAACTGAAGGCTAGTCATGTTTTGGCTTCTAAAACTTCTAAAAGTCTGCTCAATCCTATTGCTCTTTTTGTCATTATTCTTAAGAAGAAACACTGGCTTTTAAATTGCTTCTCACTGCATAAATATATATATATAGATAGATATGATATATATGTAGGCTTTTGCATTTCTTTTTTTCACAAGGAACTTTCCTATAATCTTCACCCACATATTTTGCTTTACATCAATAGCAGCTTTCCTCTTGACTCAGAAAAGCTTTAGATCTCACCTAAAAGCTTTTCTGCAGCTGAGCTTTGCTAAGGGGAGGTAAGTCTTAGCCTGTTCCCACCTGCTTATATTCAGTTTTCTTCCAGCCCCCTCCTTTGCAGAGCTAAGAAGGTATTTCTCACTTCTCGCCCCAACATAGACACAAAACTTGTCATCGGTACAGCAGCTGCCTGGTCAAGTCTTGTTAAAGTGCTCTGGAGGAGAAAAGCCTTCTTGCTTTTAAGCAAACCTGGGAGATGTGATGTAGCTGCACCACGGCACTACTGCAGCACTAAATGTGTGTGTAGCCAAACCAAACACAAGCAGCAGGACAGTGGTGTAATTCTGGCATATGTGAGGCCAGCCTGAGCCCAGCTCTGACTCAGCCTGTACAACAAGGCTTATCCCAGCTGTGCTCTGTGTCTGTCCCCACCACAGCCTCACATCCTCTACCTTTCTTCCTATGTCCTTTGGTTAATACGAGATCTCTCTTAGAGCAGGAGCCAAATTGGGACAAGCTTCTTCTTTCTGACAGAGGAGGATCTTCTGCTGTTGGGTTAATTCTGGAGCAAAACCGAGTTGTTCTCTGAAGAGGGAGTGGGCCTCAGAAGAGAAGAACTGGGGTGGAAAGTTGGAAGTCATATAGGGCACCTTCACTCTGTCAAGGAGCAGCAAAGAAATTCCAGATGGAAGAAACAAATCTTAGTCACATGTTGTGTTAAAGACACTGAAATGGAGTGACTTCTTTCAGGAACAACTCCTGTCCCTTTCCAAAAGAACGGGTCAGCTAGGAAATACAAATTTACCCTAAACACTTTCCCTCTCTCCCAGCTGCCCCCAAATGCAGGATTTCCTTGTACAAAATAATTAACCACGCTTGGATATTGGACTATATTGTGATACTTTTTTGTCTCTTAATTAACAAGAACTTTAAATGATATCTCAAAGCTATCATGTGGTCTTGCTGACTACAAAAGGGATGGTAAATTTTCAAGATTCAGAGAAGTGGTGACAAGCATTTGGGAGCAAACTGGTACTGATTGTTGCTCTGCTCCAGTGTGGGCAGAACATGACAACTGGCTGTAGTCCTTTAAGCAAGTTACCAAATCCTCCAGTTTGGTCTCACATAACATTTAACTATCTAAAATATACCTTGTCTAGTTGTCTGGGCTCCCTCTACAGATAACGAAGGCAATCCACTAGGTGATCCATCCCAGAATCCTATCATTATGGACTCATTTAATGCATGATGTCCATCTACCCACATTTTGACTACACAGGCAATTTAGACAACTATCTTATGTTAAACATTATATTTTAGATGCCTAATGTAAAATGAAGCCATTCCTAACCCTTTATCAAGAAAGCTTGACTATCAGATCAGCAGAAGAATTGCTTTGGTACCTTTACTCCACCTCAGCTGATTCAAGAGCTTGTTTCCTTATCGGGTCTTGTTTTGTGTGTTCCAGATTAATGATAATCATGATAATTCTTTAGGGAGATTAAGTAATCCTCACAGTCACCATGTGTAATAGGTAAATACAGATATCGCTAGTTTACAGATGAGGAAATAGTCAGTGAGAGTTTAAGTGACTTGTTCTATCTAATTTAATCTTGTTTGAGTTAATCTAATCTGTGTTTTATAAATAAATCACACAATCACTGTGATATGTAGGCAATAGACAGTCAAGACAGTGCTGGAGACAATACTCAGGAATTCCTAGCTCCCAGGTCTATCTTTGTCCCACAAAACCATTGCCTTAAGAAATAAGACATAGCAGCAAATAATCTTAAAGGTTTCCATGAAGTATTTCTAGGTCATGTATTTCAATGCAATTGAAGTTCTGAAAACACAGCACTTCTCCTGCTCTCTCTGAGTAGATGGGGATAAGAGTTGTTGCTGCACAGAAGGGGTGGGTATATGGGGAAATGGATGAGAGAATGTATGGTAAGTGCGACATGTTATTCCTTTGGAGTGCTATGTAGGATAAGACATAAATCCGCTTGAGAACTAGGTGAATGTGATTTTCATCTTAACTTCTTCCCCTAACAGTTACAGGGATACTAAAATTAATAAAGGAAAAATATTTGTTTGAATTGTTTTACTATTTTGATATTTTTTTCCAGTTGATTTCTTATTTTTTTAACAATTTGTTTCCAATCAGATGATATTTCCTCCTAAGAATCAAAATATGTTTGTGAGGTGGCCCTTTACAGGCAGTGCCCTTACTGGGAAACAGAAGCTCTGATCTATAAATCACTTTTGACTTACATGAGTGAAAGGATGAGGTCTACTCTGCATGAGTTGCTGCTTCTTGGAGCAAGAAGGATGGAGCTTCAATTCCCCTTCCTAGTTCAGATAAAGTGCAGATACAAACCAGTCTGGAATGAATGTTTAACCTTCAGAGTATTCACTATCTCTGGGCAAAATCTGTTTCTCTGGGTTTTTTAAGTGGTTGGTTAAGGTTGGTGGGTTTTTTGTGGAAATGGGAAAAGGTTTTGGAATCTTACAAAGCCTGTGGAGGAGGAAGCAATTGTTTTATTCAATTTATTCATCTGGTAACACAGATCTGATAGAGCTGCACTGAAAGGGAGCATATTATAGTGCAGTTACGGGACTGCCTTCTGGAGGTTCCCCAAATTATAGGGTGCATTTGGAGAGTGTAGTTTTCAGTCTGTTACACCTGGAAATGATCTCCATTCCCAAATGAATGATTTCTTCCCTGTTTAGTTTTCACTGAGGGTACAGTCAGTGCGGCCTTCTGTGATTAGCTCTATCTCGGAAGTACAGGGCAATCACTTCTCCACAGAAACATGTTCTACCTCTTTCAAAGCCTCTGGTTAAATTTTTATCTAAGTCATCAGATTTAGCAATTTGTAACTGATCTAATCTCTCTGCAAAATCCTTGCTCACCGAAACTGTATCCAACAGCTCTTCACTGTAAACCTTGTTGTTCATATAAAAATAGAACTGCAAATTATGTCAGTGTCTTTTCTTTATTCTCTCTCACACTTCTTTTTTTTTTCTTTTCAACTTCTTATGACCTATCGCCCTTTCTTTTAACCCAAATCAAACAGATTTGCAGATTTGCTTAACAATAGCACTTTATGAATCATATCACCAATTGCCAGCTATCATACAGTGAAACAGCTAATAATGTATAATTAACATTATAGGCAAGTAATGAATCACATCATCATCGCTGTCTACTACATTATTAAAAGGATAGATTTAAGTAATCGCAACTACCTTTTTATTTTCTTCCCTCCTTCCCCTAAAGTGCTGTAAGAAGAAGAGGAAATTCCAACTGTGTATGTCAGCTGTTATTTCCATCAAACAAAATGATTCACCAAAATGATTGCAATAATCATTTACATAGGAAAAACCTAAGACAGGTAGGGAAAATGGTTAAGACTTTCCGTAACTTATATTTACTGTCAGCATGTGCTTTCAAACAAACAATTTGCTGAGGCCAAGAATATCTATAAGCAAGAAGAAATACAAAATTCAGTTAAAAAGCAACATTCATTTACCTGGCAATTCGGAAAATTATTATAATTTACCTAATTTAGCCTGGAGGAAAGGAGGTTCAAGGGAGGCATCCTTGCTCTCTACAACTACCTGACAGGAGGTTGTAGCCACATGGGGGTCAGTCTCTTCTCCCAAGAAACAAGGTATAGGACAAAATGAAATGGCTTCAAGTCATGCCAGGGCAGGTTTCAATTGGATATTGGGATTAATTTCTTCACTGAAAGGATTGTCAAGCATTTGGAACAGGCTGCTCAGAGAAGTGGTTGAGTCACCATTCCCAGAGGTATTTAACACATGTAGATGTGGCCCTTGGGGACATGGTTTAGTGATGGGCTTGTCAGTGCTGGGGTAATGATTGGACTCGATGATCTTAGAGGGCTTTTCCAACCCAAATGATTCTATGACTGTACAGTTCTCAAGGTTCCTGGTGAAGAGTGTACAGTAGCTGTTCTGTAAGAAGTTAACAAGGTAGTCTTTATACTTCCAGGTTTTGGTACAAGTTTTTTCCCAAGTTAGGCAACTTATTCCAACACCATATTTCACATATTCCATACCAAATTATCGTATACTTTTATGGCTTTTTTTTCTCCTCCCCTTTTTTTCTTTTTCCCTTTTTCTTTCTTTCCAGTTTTGGCCAATAATTCTGCCCAAATCTGAGCATCACTATAGTGATTTTTCAGCTGATGTTTCACTGAAAATAGTGATCCTATTGTGCAAATCTTCTCTACTGCTCTCCCCACACAGTTCACCTTTTGTCCCAACCAGATGAAAGTCACCAGGAGCTCTGCCAGAGCTGTTAATACATTCCTCTCAGGCATTTGAGGAGAACCATGTCAATAGAGCCTTATATAATACATGTAGTAGGTCAGGTGCAGAGTGCTTGCCAAGCAGTTCCATTGACCTATTTGCATCGTTCAGTTTGATCAGTGGAAGAGCAACTACTAAAGGTAATGGTAAAGCTGCACAACATTCATTCTCACTGATCCTTAAGTGCAACCCAGGAACTCACCTTGTTAAGACTATTTACACAAAAGTTGAAAATTCATTTACATATAACAGAATCAGGGCCTTTACACTCTTTTGTATGGTCTCAAACATCATGATGAGGATTCTTCAAATATATATTTTCCCAACAACCCTTACATTTGAAAATATCCTTACCTTGCAGGCAGATAGAGAATAAATTCCTTCTCATCCAAAGTTTGTATCAGACAAGGGTATTGAAATGAGGTTATCTGCTTCAGTAACAAATGTTTTTGATACCAAACTATCCTTGCCACAATAAACTTTTTATCGTTATTTCTTTTTTTCAAGTATATTAATGCAAATGTTAATGGGAACATTTAAGCTCTTTCGACATATGCATTACATATATTTTAGCCAAGAAAAGAAATTTAGTTGGTTTTAGTTTTTTAATATTAATATTTTAATATTTTCTCCCTTCATTTCTCCTCCATTCTTCTCCTCTCTTTCTTCTCCCCCTCCCTTTATTTCTACTTTGTTAATGGAAAAAACACAGAAACGCTGGCTGAGGCTCACTGAGTTAATCACTGGAGTCTCACTTTTTCTTAGTGGAAACACCTGCAGAAGGAAGATCCTCTGATTTAGCCTTTACCTCTTCCAAAGATGCCTACAGCTGTCCTTTGAATACAGAATATGCCTATGGCAACTGGTTCATACTCAAACATCTAAGTGTAAAGACATGAAGTTAAATGATAGCAATACCACCCAGAAATGAAAACTTGAGATAAACTTGATATTCCCTTTTCCTTTGATACATTTTGTTTTCCTCCTTTTGCAAGCCAAAGTATAAATAGGAGAAAAAATGAGGGAAGAACTTGAAAAATCAGCAGTATTCATCTTGTAAAAGAAAACTTGGAAACAAATACTTTTGAAGATTTCCATTAGCTACACATTTCAAGAGCTTAATGGCAATAAGAAACTCAAACACACTGTTCTCAAAACGCTCAGTGTGTAAATATCAATTCAATATAGCCCAACAGAGGTGTATATGACTGATTTCTGCACTCTCAGGCAGGGAAAGGGGTCAATCATGAGGAAGGAGAGAGCTTATTCTTTCCCTGAGTTTAAGAACATTTGTACATATAAGACTCACTTCCCACAAGTTTGTATTGACATTATGGAAGAAGAAAAACATAAAGAAAATGGAAAAGAGGATCCTGAGTAGATGTTACAGCTGTTAGGCTGCCTAGCTGAGAAGGACCGGGACTGGATTACGACCTCTGTTCCCAGGCTTGTTTATGTATTTTGTATCAGGCAGTCACTGAATAAAACAAACCTGGGAGCTGTGCCAGGGGTTGTCCACACCCATACAGTTGCAGAACTGGGACCTCGGTCTTTCCCACACTGTCATTTTTTCCACCCAAAAAAAGTAGAATTTTCTCCTGTACTGTCAGTCGTATCTTTTTTCCTCCACTATAACATCTGAAGCACCATAAAGAAGGGTGCTTATTTATGTTGATCTGTGAATTATTTTCCTCACTGGTAGCATTTTAGATATTTTGTTGATATTGTTCCTATTTCCTGAGCTATTTGTCAGGTATGTTTTTCCTCTTGAACTACAGAGTAATTTATTGCTTTATGGAATTAAAACTTCCAAAAACCAAACTAACTGTAGTGACGTTTTCCTTTAAGAGAGGCCTTCCACATGTTACCAAATTACATTTCAGTGTCTCTCACTGAATTCAAGTTGTATTTCTGGTATTGGTCAATGTACAATTGAGTTGCCTGCTGGGAAAAAAACCCAAAACATCAAGCTGGTATAAGTGTCAATTTTGAAGTAATAATTATAGTTTTATGCAGTAACATATTTATTATATTATCAAATTAATACACCTTTTAGCATGTCAGGGTCTGTGGGTAATTATAGTTTAGCATTGTGGTAATAATTTGTATGATTTATGTTACCTATGGAGCAGTACTGAAAGCCAAAAAGCTGTCTGGCATAATTACTGTTAAGAGGTAAGATCAACAGATATCTCCAGCCAAAAGAACACAGCCCTAAGGGTAGTAGACTCAAACAAGAAGAAGTCACCTCAGGTATTTGCTTTGCAGCTTGCCTTTTCTCACCTGAGAGATGGCCCACCCACTATTCCAGGCTACATTAACAAGAATTGGATGCTTTTATGTTCTACTGAACTTTAAATTCTTATTTTAAATTGAGATATAAGAAAGTGGCAGTGAGGGACTCTTTGCAGGAATTAATTCTTCTGAAATGTGGAGAAAAGGGTTTCCCATCAGATGAAAGCGAGTGAATTATTGTGGTTTCTCTTCTTTCCATTGATTTGGGTGCAGGAAAAAGATCTTTTTTTGTGTGTGTCTGTGCTCTTACTTTTATTATTTTTTTTTTTCTAAATGCTGTGCAAACACAGAACAGAAATAGTCTTTATGGCAAAAGTCTATGCAAAGTTAATTCTATACAGTTAAAATTTATTAAAGTTAAAGCAGATTCATGAGTGACTTAGCAGCGTGACTAGTAATAGGCTGAAAGTTGCCATGTGTTCCCCCTAGCTTCTGTGTATTTATGCAAATAAATGCATAGAAATGCAAAGAGTACCCTCATCCCCTTTCTAAGCTCAGACCTCCCATGGCAAATATTTTGCAATGCTTTTTTTTTTTTTTCCCTTCCCCCCCAAAATAAAGTTTCTAGCATTTTGACATAAATATCAATATCTCAGGAACAATCTAAAAATCTTCCCAATAAAATCATGATCGCACTGTTCAGTTAAAACTGTAAACCTGTCTTACTTCCCTCTCTCCTTCATCCTCAGCATCACCCTTCCTAACAGAAAATGTATGACTGGTGTCATGTTCTGTGAAGGTTGCAGACACAGGCCTCAGATGATGAAGGTTATGAACAAAGGCCAAGATCCACAAAGCTATTTAAATACGTAATTCTAATTAATTTATATGTGCCTGATCCTGAAAACATTTATGTATGTACTCAACTTTCACTGGCCAGGTGATCTTCCTGAAGTCAAAGATATTACCTGCTGAAATAAAAGTCTGTGTATTGTGGTTCAGTAAAGAAATATCAGATGGAGAGTGTCCTGCCAGCATGATACTCTTTTATTAAATTACAGAATGTTACAAACTCTACCTGAATTTTGTGAGGAAGAAGTTGGGTTTTTTCCCTTCCTATTCTTGTACTACATTTTTTCTGAAAATGTCCTATTAGAGATAAAAGTAACAAAAAACCCTCCAAGTACTCACTGACCGTGTTCTACATTTTCCATGTCAACACCAGCTGACTGTGAAAGGAACAAAGCCTGAGAGGAGGATATAAGGGTGGGATTCATCTCACCTAATGTTATGTATCAAAAAGTTAAATGTCTCAGTCTGAGCTGGGATCTCCTCAGAGTCAGGAGAGACAAGGGACTGTCATCCAGTCTATCACAGACACATATGATGGGATAAGATGAATTAAACTCTGGAGATGATCGTTTCTCTCCATGAAGGGAGCTTAGTGTGACAAACTCAGACTTAGTTGTTTAGTTTTAAGATGTCCAAGTTAGGACAGATGAATTTTACCTCAAAGGCTTGGAGTGTTTTCCTGAAACTCAAACTAACCTTTTGAAGTTCACTCTTCATCCTTATGGAACACAGGTGTGCCAATATCAAATTTCTCATGTTTTTAATTATATAGGAAAAGAGTTATGTGTGTCTGTATGCGTACTTGTATACTTAATGGCTACACTGTCAAGTTGACCTTCAGCAAATAATTAAAATGCATTCTAATCCTGCTGCACAGTGTTTTTGTTGGCAGGTACCCCAAGGAAGGTACCCTCCCTACAAGGAGGCAGCTGGCAGATTTCTGCCTAGTCTATCATCATTATGCAACAAGGGGGAGCTTAAGTAGCTTATGGGCCGTCCTACAGCTTGATCAGGCTACTATGTTGTACAGGATGTATTAATATAAAACCTTCACCTGAGCAACTGTTCTGCTTTCATCTTTGTTTACTTCCACTAACTACCTCATCTGATGAATGAAATTAGCTATTGCCAATAGTTTTTCAATATCCCATGCAATGATACTAAATCCAAGCTAGTCATTGAAGCTGTGAGGAGGGGAATTAGCTCATAAATGCATGTTCACATATCCATATGGCATCACATATCCATACCTTCAGATAAACTTGACATGTAGACTTGTAAAGGGTCTGATGAGGCAGAAATAGTATTGCACTATCAAGGAATTGAAATGATTTAACAAGTAGGCTCTCTTACTGTCATTTATTTATTTTCTGTTGTTGCTAAATATCCTTCCCATGTGTTTCCCTTACCTGGAAGATGCAGAAACTTGAGTGCAGGAATTGCTTGCCTGAGGAATAATGCCAACAAAATGGAGCACATGAGACTGAAGCAGCCAAGTCAGAATAAGTTGTTTGAGAAGCTTGATGGTTTGGATGACTCACACAGCAGCACAGAGCTGGTTGATTAGGGCCCCTTTTAAAAACAAAAATAAAGTAGTCAATCTCAGACAAAGAATCCCATCATGCTTTGCAATTCTAGTGTTCAGTGAAGCACACAATTATGGTGATATCATTATGTTGCCCAGGCCTGAGGCATCCTGGAGTGGCCTCAAAACAGGTCAAAACCCCCCTGCTCCTTAATAACTGAGTTCAGGTGCTCTTTCTAACATTCACTGTCTCTTTTGGGAGATAGGAGGAGTAACTTAACCTTATTTCCTCAAGTAATAATTGTAATGATATGTATAATGGGAATAATAGTTGTCTCACCTGCCTGACAGGGAGAAGGTGCTGGGAGAATTAATTAGTTTGTGAAGCACTTTGAAGATAAGTGCTACGTTATTAATAAGTAAAACCCACTGCACTTAGATACAACTTGCAAGTGATTGTATTATATTACAGTGCTTAGATAACACAAAGATAGTTGCCTTAGAAATACCAATAGATGGCAGAGAGTTGGAGAGAGAGATAAGCACCAGATTTCTTGTGTTTTCATTTTGTGTCACAATTTCTACCAGATTAATGATATTCAAGTATTGAAATATGTTCCAATAATGGAAATTATTACCTGTATTTTAAAATATGTTCCAATAATGGAAATTGTTACTTGTATTTCAAAAATGTTGCAGGAGAAAGGAAAAGCAGTGGGGAATGGTGAATAAACATGGCCCAAGAGAAAAAACAAAATTACTTCTCCAGGGCCTTTTCCAACCCTGTGATGTGTAATCTTTAAAAATAGTTGATTTAACTCAATTCATACCATCCAATAGAGCTCTGCTCATTGATGTTGTCTACAATGAGCTAGAGACACAGCTCAGGGGCTGAGTGAATAGTGTTCACTAAAAAGAAACATTGCAAATGTGTGGCAAGAACAGTGTCCTCTCAAGAATAATTAAGTCACTGTGTAAGCAACTTCAGCAGCTTCTGGGTCAGCGATGTGATCCTGTGATGTGAATTAATAGTCTGGCAGTGGGAGCTGCAGGGTATTTTAAATCTGGAAGTCTGACAAATTCTCCTTGGAGGAAAAGCAATAAATATGTGAAAATAAGTGAGTTAATGTAGAATTGTTCACACTTAGCTTTGATTGTCAGAGAGATCACTGGTCTGTAACAAATGAAAGGAAGCGGAAAGCTAAAATCTCAGAGGAGGAAGGTAAGGCAGCTGGTCATAGACAACATTTCTGATTCCACCCAGGCATCTTGACTCTTGCTTGTGAGTAAGGAGGTCCTTGAGCAATAACATGGATTTTTTTTGTCTCCATGTGGCACTGCATTATCATGCTGTCACTGAGAAGTGTTCATGTCATGTTTACATTACAAACATGTTTATGTTATGTAGCTTTCCCATCAGGCCAACATCTCAAGGTGGAGATTCACAAAATCATTAAGGTTGGAAATGACTTCTAAATCATCAAGTTCAACAATTAATCTAACATTGCCAGGTCCACCACTAATCCATGCCTCTAAGTACCACATCTACATGCTTTTTGGAAATTTCTAGGTGCAGTGATTCCNCATTTATAAATACTGTGTGAAACTACAAGACCTACAAAATTAGCATAATGTTGGAAACTATGGGTACTCAGAACTGCACAGAGACAACAGGGATAGCTTCCTAATCCTCTTGTTTCTAAAATTCTGGAGAGAAATGGAGCTGTTTCTTGGCTGAGCAACACAGGACCTATGACCCCCACCTCAGCAGCTCTGGCAGCACTCAGAAGGGGATGGTGGCAGACCCAAACAATGACCACTTTATTTGCTTTGAAAACAGGGAGACTGGGGGTCACAAAAATCAAGTGAGAGCAATTTCTGTTCCATTCTTTGCTGAATATGGGGGTGTAGCTGCCATAAATGTTAATGAGTGATCACATGCTTCGAAAGAAGCACATCCTCTTTTGTGAAGGCAAGATGAAAGCCTTTTATAAATATGACCTACTGGTGAAAAAGGCATACGTTCAGATCAAACTTATGGGTTTATACTGATGGGTTAGATTTTTTTTTTCTTAATACAATACATTTTGTTAAGAAGAAGGATTAAAGTATTTGCCAAAATGATTTGTGTTGACAAAATGGCTTAGTACATTTGCAGATTTATTTTATGAAGCAGAATAAATTAAGGTGTCTCGTAAAAAATGTGGGTTATATCCAGTGAAACAATTTCAAATATTTCAGAAACTCTATTCACTTTGCAAACGTGCTTAGTTGAACTGCCAGTCACTGTTACATTTCCATTTCCAAGCAATTAATTAAAATCCCAAATCAGGTTTTTTCTTGATCATGCCAGCAGGAGTTGGTTGCCATGGTAATACGACGATCAGTAGCATTTGGGAGGGAGGAGAGGGAGAAAAAACGTTCAGCATTTGGGTTTTTATTATTGAAACATAAGTGCAGGTTTGGAGGAGTGCGTTGGCTCATCTGTGCAAGCCTGTAGCCCCAGTGGTGACAACTGGAAGTAAGTGAGGGTTCTTGGGATTAGGTTATTGTCAAGGATATCATTTGGTCCAAAGTAGAAATCATTAGTGAAGCCTTTTCAGTCCTACAGTCTATAGGTTAAAACTGTGAATGCAGCTGATCACACAGAGTTTCAGCAGTGGTAAGGAAGATTTTTCTATCTGTAATTACCCACATTTGCAGAGAACTATCACATATAATGGGTTTTCTCCCCCACAGGCCTAAAAACCTTTAGATTGGAAGCTCATTTTCAGACAATACTCTAGATCCATGGCAGTTTCTGAGAGTCATTACAATTAAAGGTTAAAGGAAGAATTAATGATGTAGTAAAGGTGGCAAATTTTTATGGGTTGGTGTCAGGGAAAGGTGATTAGGAGGAGGACAACATCTGGCAAACAGGGAAGGAAGAAAGGGGCAACAAGTTCTTCTCTGAAGCAAGCACAGGAAATTAAGTCCTTCCTGAAGGAGGCAGCAGGTCCAGGATAGGGCAGAGCTTATTTGGAACATTTTCTTTAACTTGATCTAGTGGATGGCATTGCTGCCCAGGGCCAGGGAGATGAAACTAGATGGTCCTTAAGGTCCCTNGTTACTTGTATTTCAAAAATGTTGCAGGAGAAAGGAAAAGCAGTGGGGAATGGTGAATAAACATGGCCCAAGAGAAAAAACAAAATTACTTCTCCAGGGCCTTTTCCAACCCTGTGATGTGTAATCTTTAAAAATAGTTGATTTAACTCAATTCATACCATCCAATAGAGCTCTGCTCATTGATGTTGTCTACAATGAGCTAGAGACACAGCTCAGGGGCTGAGTGAATAGTGTTCACTAAAAAGAAACATTGCAAATGTGTGGCAAGAACAGTGTCCTCTCAAGAATAATTAAGTCACTGTGTAAGCAACTTCAGCAGCTTCTGGGTCAGCGATGTGATCCTGTGATGTGAATTAATAGTCTGGCAGTGGGAGCTGCAGGGTATTTTAAATCTGGAAGTCTGACAAATTCTCCTTGGAGGAAAAGCAATAAATATGTGAAAATAAGTGAGTTAATGTAGAATTGTTCACACTTAGCTTTGATTGTCAGAGAGATCACTGGTCTGTAACAAATGAAAGGAAGCGGAAAGCTAAAATCTCAGAGGAGGAAGGTAAGGCAGCTGGTCATAGACAACATTTCTGATTCCACCCAGGCATCTTGACTCTTGCTTGTGAGTAAGGAGGTCCTTGAGCAATAACATGGATTTTTTTTGTCTCCATGTGGCACTGCATTATCATGCTGTCACTGAGAAGTGTTCATGTCATGTTTACATTACAAACATGTTTATGTTATGTAGCTTTCCCATCAGGCCAACATCTCAAGGTGGAGATTCACAAAATCATTAAGGTTGGAAATGACTTCTAAATCATCAAGTTCAACAATTAATCTAACATTGCCAGGTCCACCACTAATCCATGCCTCTAAGTACCACATCTACATGCTTTTTGGAAATTTCTAGGTGCAGTGATTCCACCACTTCCTGGGCAGGCTGTTTCAATACCTGACCACTATTTCAGTGACAAAATTTTTCCTAATATCCATTATAAAGCTTCCTTGGCATGAATTGATGACATTTGCTGTTCTCCTATTGCTTGTTGTGTGGGAGAAGAGACTGAACCCCACCTCACTATAACCTTTCAGGAGAGACACCTGAAGGACTTTATGAAGCTATGAAGTTTAATTCCAGTTTTGGGTGTGATATGAGGCTTCTGAATCCTTCAAAACCTCTTCTAATTTCTTAAAGAAGTGGTATATGTATCTAATTACGTATAT
>VXBX01007481.1:726623-763753 GCA_013400415.1 Scytalopus superciliaris
ATGCCAGCAGGAGTTGGTTGCCATGGTAATAGGACGATCAGTAGCATTTGGGAGGGAGGAGAGGGAGAAAAAACGTTCAGCATTTGGGTTTTTATTATTGAAACATAAGTGCAGGTTTGGAGGAGTGCGTTGGCTCATCTGTGCAAGCCTGTAGCCCCAGTGGTGACAACTGGAAGTAAGTGAGGGTTCTTGGGATTAGGTTATTGTCAAGGATATCATTTGGTCCAAAGTAGAAATCATTAGTGAAGCCTTTTCAGTCCTACAGTCTATAGGTTAAAACTGTGAATGCAGCTGATCACACAGAGTTTCAGCAGTGGTAAGGAAGATTTTTCTATCTGTAATTACCCACATTTGCAGAGAACTATCACATATAATGGGTTTTCTCCCCCACAGGCCTAAAAACCTTTAGATTGGAAGCTCATTTTCAGACAATACTCTAGATCCATGGCAGTTTCTGAGAGTCATTACAATTAAAGGTTAAAGGAAGAATTAATGATGTAGTAAAGGTGGCAAATTTTTATGGGTTGGTGTCAGGGAAAGGTGATTAGGAGGAGGACAACATCTGGCAAACAGGGAAGGAAGAAAGGGGCAACAAGTTCTTCTCTGAAGCAAGCACAGGAAATTAAGTCCTTCCTGAAGGAGGCAGCAGGTCCAGGATAGGGCAGAGCTTATTTGGAACATTTTCTTTAACTTGATCTAGTGGATGGCATTGCTGCCCAGGGCCAGGGAGATGAAACTAGATGGTCCTTAAGGTCCCTTCCAACCCAAGCCATTCTATGTAATGATTCACTGGGGGAATAGCCTGTGATTTAATAGCCATTTCTACAACATGAAAAGAAGTTAATTCGAGCAGCAAGGAACTTGCCATGCCCATTAGATGGGATCCACACCCCCACTGAAGCTTGTAGAAATACTTTCATGGACATTTTGGGGTCAATTGTGTGTTCAGGGAGGCATCTGTGTCAGCAGACAGTTCAGCTCTGAATGCTGGTGTCTTTTCTGACTTGACTGCTAAGATGCCAAATGACTGGATATGATATTGTATGCTGACCTCTCCATAACTGCTGTTAATTTCTCTCTTAGGTCAGAGTAAATAGTTGAGAGAGGAGAAGCTCTTGCCTCCAAACTGTCCTCGGGACAGTGTGAACCATTTTAACCCAGTTCAGGGCAATTCTATTGCTCTTACATTGTTGGATAGTTGTGGCCGAGTTCAACAGCCTGATCAATGATAGTGATTACAAAGTTTAAGGGAAAATGGCTTTTACCTTGTGCATCATCTCAGGAGGGGCACCAACTAGTCACAAACAGGCCAAATCTTACTGTTAGCACAGTCACACTCTGAAATGACCCCAGAAATGCCTCCAGATTAAATAAGCTCTTTACATTTCAGTTTTTCACTTCAAACTTGATAATTTTTAAACATGATCAGCTTTACTAGGTGGCCATACAAGTGTCCCAGAGGTGGGAGTGTGAAGCAGGAGAGAGAAAATGTGGTGGCAAATGAAAGAAATTGAGTGCCAGCACAAAAAACTTGTGAATACAGAGTGGTGTTTGAAAGGTGGCAGTCAGCAGGACACCAAATCATGGAGCTAACCACTCTCCTTTCCCCACTCTATTGCCCAATGCATCTGGGTTTTTATATGATGTGAACTGGCTTGTGCATGACAGTGTGGTGTCTTAGAATCCTTTTCAGCCTTGAGGACAAAGATATGGGAAAAAACATTTCTTCAGACTTTGATATTGCCATTGTCTGGCTGTTGATGGGGTTGCAAAGCAGGATAGAGGCAGATTCCCTAGATCATTAGGAACATTAATGCACAGGAACACAGTGCTTCACATATGGTGCTTGTTAAGCCCCCCATGAAATCAGGAGATTGGTAACAGAATTACAACATGCTTAGGGTTATAGGTCATGGGCCAAATTTCATCCTTATGTATTAGCTGGAAATTAATCTGAAAATAATTAAGAAAGAATCCAGATATTAAAAAGGAAAGATTTTGAGAACATTAGGATTTCATGTCTTACTGTAGCATAAAATTTCCCGTGTGAGAGGGAGTCTGAAAACATTGCCTGATGGCCTAATGCTTGTGCTGGAGAGGGGAGTGACTTTAATAAAGCTCTTTGAGAAGGTCCTCACTCAGCTGTCATTTTATAAAAGCCTCACCTGACCCTGAGATTTGTTACTTGCCTTGTGCTTGTACTGTCTTGGTAGGGGCTCTGTTGTTGGGATTCTGAGCGAGTTCAGATGGAGTTAAAGAGGCCAACAAGGGATTTATTGATTTGGATATATCAATTTGCACTAGTCCAAACAAGTTGGGTTCAGGGTCCCACAAACTCTAAGGGCAGAAGGGCAAAAGTTGAGCTTTTGATCTTCTATATAGAAGGATGTAGTCTAATGTAATGATTCAGGGGGTTCTCCTGTGTCTCAGAATGGGGTAAGGGATTTGAGAATAGCTGCTTTTTTTTCATTTTCCACTCTTGAGATTTTCAGAAAACTTTCATTACATAAAAATCATTATTACACATTGCCCTAATTTCTGTTCTTTTTCCTGGCATTTATCTAAATCTTTGCTGACCTCAGATACTCATCTTACATCCAGACTCCTATGTATAGACATATAAAATTTAGGGGCTCTGGCAAGTGTATTAAGATACTTGAATCAGATCAAATTACTCAAAACTTTACATGCCTGGTGCCACCTTACTAGGGCATTTTTGAAACAAAGTCTGCTTCCAGGTTGCTTATAGTAAGTGTCTAATGCCATTTGAAAGTGCCCCATAAGTTGGAGATGTTCACATGGGGCTAGTACGTGGGATACAGGACCTGCAAGAGATGACCCTTTGGAGGCAACTGGAGATCAGGCAGATACTAGATTCCAAGTGCACCTCAGATGGCACTTGACACTCTGAGGTGTGTGAGTCAAGCCTCAGGTGACTAGATTAGACAAGATGCACAGTTTTCCTGTTGATGAAATTTGGTGAACTGAGGCTCACAATATTTTCCACATAAAAGGATGTGAACTGGGGTTCTTTTTGAGAAAATAAAGTTCACTGGCAATCTGAGGTTATCAGGCAATGATAATTGTTAATTGAACCAAGCAGGAATTTTACTATAGAGGGGTTTTCAATACAGTGATATCTCTGTCTATCCAGACATTCTTGTTTTTGATTTATTTTTTTTCAGTTTTACACAAAATACTTCTTTTATTATTCAGAATATTCTTAAATGTGAATATGTTAAAACACAGAACCATCCTGAGTACTGGCATTTTTAATTCTCTTCCTTTCTGTTCATTGAAATACTACAGCTATTCAGACTGAAATCATCCTTGGAGTATCTTTTGCCATTCTGCTATTGCTTCTACTCAACAACAGCTACTTTTTCAGCAAGAACTGTCAAACTGCAAACACTTTTAACACATCCTTATGCCAGCACTAGTCTGAGGAAAAAGGTCAGTGATGGCCCTGAATATTTCTAGAAGTCCAAATGACCAAAAATTGATTGCAGACATTCACATAGGCAGAGCTGGGTGAACAGATGCCAGAAGAGATTTGCTCACTAAGATGGAGAGCAATTTTTCACTGGCGAAATTACAGCTGTACTTTGACCACACTACCCAAGTCTGCAAGGTGGCCAATTCTCACAGTGGGCAGAAGATAAAGGAATGGCTTACTCAGCTAGAGCAAGGCAAGATTGATGGAAATAAAGTTTTAGATGACAACCTGAAAATGAAGTTGATCTAAAAAGGGATGCGCCTCAAAAGACTGAAATTTTTTTATGTTCTCAGTAATAAAAAGCTATTAACAAAGAATTTTTAAGAGTATTTTATCTGGTATATCATGGAATAAAGATCTAGATATAGGCAGTAATTAAAGATCAACTTTGATTTTGATAATCCTTTTTAATTGCTTTTTTAATTGTGGTGAAATTTTAAAACATTTCTGTGAAGTGCTCTGTGGAAAAAACGCTGATGTAGAGAGATTAACTAATCAAGATTGCTCTATTCTGTTTGAATAACTAGAAAGGAACTTTGAGTGGGTAAGTGTAAAATAAATCTTCTAACTAATGTATGGCTCCATGTAATCTCATCTCACCTTCTGGGAACAATGTATAACAAATTAAGCTTGGATCATGAAATGTCATACAAATCTGGCAGTGAGATTTCATTTGGAGGGAAGAACTGCTATTCTCTTGGTTCTTAACAGCCATAGAAAATTTCAATTACGTGAGCATCTTGACAAAGTCTACCTCCAGGGTATGGAGGATTTTTAAAAAGTTTTCTTTAACCAGCTACAGTGTCCCAAAGAACACTGACTGGTTTAACCATCTTGAGTGGTACCTATTTGCAGTTTGCCTCATAGATAGGAAACAGACTTGATAGAAGGTGTGTTTATAAAGGAAAATACCAACAGGTCAAAATTTTATGTGGCAGAGTAAACATCCTCAAAAGAATCAGTAAAATAAAGGTATTGTAATAATAGTAAAGAATCCTGTTTTGTCTTCTTCAAAGTCTGATGAACCAGTAAAGGACTGTACATACATCTTAAAGTTGAACATAATTAGACGATTAAGAAAGGAATAAGTGAGATAACAAAGAGAGAGATTTCTAAGGGAATGCAGAGTGAAACAAACTGAAAAGAAAAAACTTATACTGAAGGGTTTGGATTGGATGAAGGAGAGGAAGCAGAAGAGAAAAATTTTACAGAGAAATATATATGTGATATATACCACGTGTATGTAGCAAGATGGGTTTTTTCGCATCTGGTTCTTCTATTGCTTATATATAGATTTGGTTTCATTAGTAGTATGTGCTTGCTTTAAATAATTAATTCCTGGCAGCAGTAAGACAAACATGACTTTATAAGTCAGTGAAAAATATGCTAAATCTGTATGAATTTGGTAAACCCTGGACAGCTTTTGAGAAACTTATCAAATTCCAACGTTGTGAAGTTTAGTGTAAAATTAAAAGTATGCCTCCCATGTTGTTTGTTGCCTCTGCATGCGTCCCTTACTATGCAAACTTGGAAAATCCAGAGGAGAAGGTCTAGGAATAAAGTGCAAGCTGTATTCAAAACAATGAAACTCATTCCTGTATCTTACCTGTAGGTAAAATATACATGATAACACAAAACACAGGTACTTTTTCTATAATCCTTCTTCTTTGAAATAGAAGCCTAAAAATCATCTTAGAAATACAGATAGAAGTAGAGCAGAGGAGAAAAGCTTCTTGTCATGTAAACATATCTTAAAGAAATAAGTTGGAACCTTTCCAAAAGAGATGTACACTGTGTCCTTGTTACGCTGAGCCCTTGAAAGCATACAGTGATCCTTCACTTTCTAGTTCTTAAAGCCTGTAACAAGAAATCATGACGTGGTCTCAGCAGAAGTTCTATGACTTCTACTCTGCTGAATATTTAAAAAATACAATACAACTGAGTTGGATAAACTAATATATTGATAATCATAATAATCATGGCTGAGAATGCAATCACTCACTAAAGCCTTTTACCTCTTCATCAAGAGCAGTGTAGAGAAAGTTCTGCTTGTGTGAGACTGTAAAGCAATAATGTTTCAAGAGACAGATGTCATGGTTTTTATTTAAAAGGTGACATGAGGACTTGGAATCACAGCTTGAAAAAGAAAAGCATTTTTATGAAGTAACACAAGAAGGGTTAATATTTGAAAAATATAAGTTAAAAATCTTGTGGGTCCTTTCCAACTCAGCATGTTCTGGGATTCTGTGATGATGCATAACAGCACGTGTACCTTTCAAAGAGAATTACACAGAAAAAAGCAGATGTAAAGCAAAATAGAGAGACAGCTCTTTAGGTGATGGACAGAGATCGACTGTAGCAGATAATTAACAGTGCCAAGGAAGAACCCACAGGAAGAAAATCCTGTAAAAATGGTGCTCAAAACAGGATTTATTTTAGACATAGTTATATTAGTGCTACTACTGTCATGCCTACTTTCTCATGAAGGTGTTGTGAGTAGCCAAGTAGCTGACCTTTTCAAAAAGGTCACAAACCCCACATCTGAGTAGTTCCTTCTATGTCTGTACTGCTCTTCCATGTTGCAGATGAGCATCATCGGGCTTCACCCTTTTCTAGAGAAGGCTTGACATGAGTTATGTCATGTGAATCTCATTTTCCCAGCTTACCTGTGACAAAAATGAAAATCACAACTCTGCTATGTGTGGTTTGGTGGCCAGAAGATGCTCAGATACTGCAGTGTCTGGGGAACATGTTGGTCCTTCAGGTTTGAGTAGACAGCTACTGTAATTAGCTACAAGTAAAGCTCAAGCTTGTGAAAATAATGTATCCAAGCTATTCTCAAACCTATCTAACTCACCACTAACTCAAGTATTATTCCATGTGTGTCCTGCAAGCAGAGCATAGGAGCCACTGACATGGTGCATCCCTGCCTGTCTTCCTTGAATCCAAAAGACTGTGTCCAATAAATAGCTTGGACCAACCTGTCAATGGTTCGGCAAGACGATGTCCCATCTAACTGTTGCATGTAGGTTTTTTATAAAAGCCAGTACAGCATTCTGCGAGCAAATAAACTTACACCAAACTTCAAATATCATTGTTATTTAAAGTGCCAGCACACACTTTTAGTTTTCATCGGTAAAATCAAGAAGTTTTCATTATTAATTAAGCAGCTAATTTTCTCATGTTGTACAAAAGAGGGAGAAGCAGCTAATTGTGTTTGAGATTCCCTTCAGCATAAATAGATCTGGGCAGCTAGATTATTCCCTTGACACCAATAGCATGCATCAGACTGTTTTTAAAGCAATCACTTCATTTGGGAATATCACACCTGTAGTAATTAGGCAAATCATCTCATTCTCCTAAGGAATTATTTGGGTAACACATGGATTACCTTGAAAAATGGACAAAATGAAACATCATTTGTGAAAATAATAGTATAGTTGCCATTATTAGTGATAATATATTCTATTTTAATTTTCAAATATAAGCTTAAAATACAATGATAAAAATTATAGTTAGACTAAAATATTCAGGAAGATAAATTTTAGGTCAATGGATTTAACTGCATTTGCTAACAGTTACACCATCTTAAGCAGCTCTTTGAACTGAAAATTGATTCATAGACTAGGGCAAGGTTCACTAGAAATTAGTTTTTAAAATAAGTGGTTTTCTGACAATGCAAACCATTGAATTTTACCATTCCTGAATAATTATTTTTTTTTTAATCTTTTGGGTTTTTTTTCTAATTGTCTTTTCATTTTGAATTTATCATTAATATGTGTATTGTAGGTGTGTGGTATAAAATAAAATGTAAAAATAAAATTTTGAAAAGCTTAGAATACATCTTTTTCCAGTTTTTTTTTTTTTCTTGAGAGTTCAGAAAAATTCATTTCTTCCCTATTTAAAAGAACTTCATCAGTCTTCCCCATTTCAGGTTAAAATACCTCTGTGTGTGTGTGTGTGTGTGTGTGTGTGTGTGTGTGTGTGTGTGTGTGTGTGCATGTTTTGAGGGTGGAGGGGTATAAAGAAAAACATGGAAGAACAGTTCTAATGACAGAAAAGGATGTCCTTACAAGCATAAGATATTAAATGTGAAATTATCTCTATTAGGTCACATTAGTTTACTTCTCTTTGTGGCTGCACTAATTCTGATACGTCAGGTAGTTTACCACAGGTAGTGTTGCACAGGGAGCCTGAGAACCCAAGACGTTTCTTGCCATCAGGCACTCTAATTGCTTCATGTTTAAAGATATTTTGCATCCAGACAGAAAACCTGTTTTCATTGAGGTTAAAATCACTTTGCTAGAGTTTTTCAGTTTTCCAATCTCAAGGAGCACATTGAAAAACTCTGATAGAGTCAACCTCAGTTGTACATTTGAGAGACTCAGCTGAGTAAATTGAAGGATAAGTGAAGGTTGAGGTATGTTTGGGACAACTCAGTCAAAAACTGCACTGCCTTCTGGACTTTAGATTTTAAGCATTTTTTGATTAGTACTTGATAGCACTTATATGATAATTTTTAACAGTAGTCAGGGATTGAGAAAAACACAGTAATTATCATAGGTGGTACTGATCCCGCACTAATAAACAAATACATATTTTGCAACTGAAAACCTCCCTAACAAAAAGAAAAATGAAAGCAAATACCTGTTAATTAAAAATCACATTTTTTCAACAAAAAATATTACAGAATCTAACTACTGATATCTAGGCAAAAGCTCGGTAACAGACAGAACTGATGCATAGAATATCTATTCCTGTATCTTGTAATCAGTGCATGTTAGACAATAGCAAATATTACTAAATACTACTGTTGCATGTTCTGTGTGCCATGACCATCTGACTTGAAAGAAGACTTTTAAGAGTTATTAAGTGATGTTGATCCATCAATTATATTGTTGAAATTTCCACCAGCCAAGAATCCATAATTCTAACATTATTCTAGTGCTATGTCAAATATATCCCCAAAATAAGTACCACTGAGAGAAGAAAAGGAAGCTTTAGTTTGTTTTGTCTTTTTTTTTTGTGTGTGTGTGTAAGGAATTTGAAACTATTAACATATATAATCTCTCCAAAATGCAATGTTATAAATTAAAAAGAAGAACAATATATAGAAGATTTCCTGGCTTTGACAATACAGAACTTTCACAAGGTTACAGAGAAAAAAAATGGTCTCACAGACTTCAAATGAGCAGCAACTAATGTCACCTGATCTTTAGATGATCTCAATGGGATTTGAAGTAAGCTTCTGGAAAATAAACATCTTAAGGCAGTATAAATAAGAAGAGCTTTCAATTTAATGAGAAAAACAAAAATCTCCAGAAAAAAAGCATTTTCAGCTTGGATTAATCCAAAACAATTTTTTTCTTTTTGTGTGTGAAACAATTCTCCAGTTTTAGTGGACATGTGTTTTGTCCAATGCCTTATGAAATGTTTGGCTTGTTTATTATTTATCCTCCTTTTAAGATTCTTCCCTGATGCAAGTTAATCTCTTTGTGAAAATGGCATTTTGAAACACAATAGAATGATGATTTACTTTTTCTTTTAGTTCCTTTTCCACTGCCTACCTTTGTCCTCTCTGAAGTTATTTCTAAATTTGTATCAAACAACATGAATAGCTTTGATTTTTACAGAAGTTTGTTCTATTCAGTGAGGTTATTATTTCTCATATATTTTTTTTCCCATGTTTTGCATAGACACCACTCTGGAGAGTTCAGCAAAATCATTGTGCTCAATGAAAACCAGAACTTTGGGATAGGGTGGAGGTGGTCTCACCTTAACATCAAGTTGGGACATGGCCAATGTATCTACTCAGACCTTAGAATTCCTACGTGTAATAGTGTAGACACAGCCAATACATCCCACCTTTACCACCAAGATCTGAGCCTCATAAGACATGTTCAATTCAAACTTATCCTGTAAATATGAATACAAGCTTTGCCACAACGTGTTTCATTAATACAAAACAGCCGCCCCAATCATTCATCACTTGGAATGATACACACAGGTGCTCAAGTGAAGTGCAGCTGTCTATAAAGTCTGATGCCAAATTATTATCCCGAGGTGAGTTGGCTTTCAGTTATGCTGAGTTTTTGTTTTCGTCTCTTTTAGTTTGTTTTGGGTTTTTTTTCCCAATTTTTTAAAAGAAAGTGGAGACGAAGAGAAGGTTTGAGATTTGAAATATATTTTTTCCCCTTTTCTTTAAATAACAATGTCTGTAATTGTCTTTTTAATCATCAAAGATGCTTCTGGTCACTCAGTAGTTTGTGAGGCTGCACTCACATTATGGAAACATGCTGCTGTTCAAAAGTGGTGGTGAGAATCTCGGGTTAAAACTAAAACAAGGACTTCCCAAGATGTGAAAACATTGGATATAATAACTTTAATTTCTGGTTTTGATTCCCCCCCCCCTTCTCTATTCTACATTGGGACAATTGTTTTTTTTTAAATTTGGGGGGAAAGATGTAGATGTCCATCTTGACATGTTTGAGCCTTGTGGAACTCACTGAGAAAGGAAAGAATCTAACTTCAAGTCCTTCTGCTGTGAGGTGTAGAACTCAGTCTTGTATTTCCACAGTCCAGATAAGAGCCACAAACACAGAGGATTGGCTGAGTTCCTGTGACAGTGACAGTATGGAGGCAGGTGTCTCTCAGAACTTCCTATTGAAGTGCTTCCATTTTCTATAAATAATTAAACAGTCATTAAGGGCAAGACTTAAAATATGATATTCCATATGATCTATAGAGAGGCATTAACTACTTAACCAGTTTGTCTCTTTGTTCTAATGAATATTTAATTATTTAATATTAAGTGGAGAAAAATTTCCCTCGATTTTCTGCATGAAGCATTGTTGTGGTTAAACCCAGCAGGCAGCTGAACAGCAGAGAGCCACTCGTTCACTGCCCCTCAGTGGGATGGGGGAGAAAATTGGGAAAGAGGTAGAACTCATGAGTTGAGATAAAATTTAACAGGACAGAAGAGGAAGAGAAAATAATAATGATTAGTAATAATGGTTCTGAGAGAATACAGTAAACAAGGTCTGCACAATACAATTGTCACCACCTGCTGACTGATGCCCAGCCAGTCCCCAGGCAGTGGCTGCCACCCCCTGGCCACCTCCCACCAGTGTTATTGTTCAGCTTCATGCTGTATGGTATGGAATATCCCTTTCACCAGTTCGGGGGTCAGCTGTCCTGGCTGTGTCCCCTCCCATTTCCTTGTGCCCCCAGCCTCCTCTCTGGCAGGGCAGTATGGGAAGCTGAGTTCTTGGTTTAATGTAATCTCTGCTCAGCCACAACTAAACCATCAGTGTATTATCAGTGCTATTCTCATTCTAAATCCAAAACACAGCCCTTACCAGCCACTAGGAAGAAAACTATCCTAGCCAAAAGCAGTGTATGAGAGAAGAAATCTATTGTAGGCTGCCTGTGTCATCTGTCATATATGCTGTCAGTTCTGGTTGGTTTTCCACTGGTAAATGACAACAATGCTGCCTGTTCCAACATGACTTTGTGCATAAAATGGATCAGGTTCACCATCTCATCACTGGTCAGCTGGAAGTCAAGGTATGAATTTCAGCTCGTCAACAAGGATCCCTCTTTCTTCCTCTGAGCAGAGCTGGAAACTTCTTGAGGGTGGTTTATGTTACTCATTTTACTAAAATATCTCAGGACAGAATGAATTTCTTCGTATTCTCTCTCCAATTTCCTGTCCAGAGAGAAAATCTAGACAACAAGCTTCAACTAAGCATTTCAATCCTAGATATATGAAGCAAACCTCTATTTTTTCACGTGGTAAGCATAAATGGTGTATCACAGTACACCAATGGCCGTGACATTAAACTAGACATTTTTAGTTTTGCAATGAAGATAAAACAGTCAAAGCAAAGCCTGGTCAAGGCATATCGAGGCCTGAAAGTCAGATAATTTTGTGGAGATGGAGAACTGATGCATATAAAGCCAAAAAGAGTAATCGACTTTATTAGTTAATTCAGTTTATTGGCTAGTATTTAGGTGGGGAAAAAAAAAAAAAAACATAAACAGCCCCAAGCTATGTCAGGAGAGATTTAGATTGAATATTAGGAAAAAAAAAATCTACATGGAAAGAATCATCAAGCCTTAGTACAGTCTGCTGAGGAAATCAGTTGAGTCATCCTCCCTGGGGGTATTCAAAAGGTGTGTAGATGTGGCACTTGGGAACACAGTGGTTTAGCTGTGGACTTGTCAGTCTTAGTTTTGTGGTTGGACTCCATGATCTTGAAGGTCTTTTCCAACCTGAATGACTCCATGATTCTGTGATTCTATGAGGATTTCTGTTTTTTCCCTATTTGTATAAAACTGATCCCCAGCAAGGAAAGGCTGTTCTGCTAATTGTCGCTTGTTAAAATATGTTTTGCATGCTTCTTCTCATTTCTCTCTCAGCTGGAAAAGGTGCTTGCAACCTCTCCCATTTAATAGCACATCCTGGCTAGAGTCCTTGGAGGCTTTTGTTTCCCTGTTAATTGAAGACTTTATTTGGAGATTGCCAGAAGCCAGCACTGTTTCAGGAAAAGCCGGTGGGCCGCAGCATGACACAAGAGACTCCCAAAGGAGGAGGGTTATGGCCCTTCCTTCCTCACATAAGAGTAATCCCACAGCTCCCAGCTCCTGCGCTCGTGAGGGTGGAAATCTGGCTGGCACGTCCTAGCCTCTGACTCCTATTAAAACAGCAACAAAGACGACCCATGCCGGTGTGCCAAGTGAACATCCAAGTGCATAACAATTCAACCCCTCCTTCCTCCCAAATTGCTAAAGCAGCTTGAGACAGTCACTTCCATGACCTTGTGAAATGTCTGCAGTGTTGCAGAAACAGCCAGTTCCTCTTTGTAGCAGGAGAAGAGGGTTTGTTTGGTTTTTTGTTTTGGTTTTTTTTTTTTTTTTGGAAGGAGGGGTGTTATTATTTTATTTTCCCACCTCACCCTCCCTCCCCCTTTCCTTGAGCAAATCCCCATAACAAATAAAGTTACACTTCAAGACTGGATTACGCAGACTGTTAGGTTTGCATGCCAATGTTTACTTTAAGTTAAAAATGATACTTCTGAGAATTCAAATAATATGTTTAAAGTATTTCCAGGCTATTGCTTTGCTTGTATTTGTTTTGGCACTGTTTCCCTCCACGAGTATGTCAGTTTTGAAGGAGAGATGAATGCTGTTCAGTTACAGCCTTTGCCTATTGATCATATGCTTAACATCTGTTGACTTTGTTTATGTGCAGTTTTGGAG
The DNA here is from genome assembly GCA_013400415.1 of Scytalopus superciliaris. Lineage (NCBI taxonomy): Eukaryota > Metazoa > Chordata > Aves > Passeriformes > Rhinocryptidae > Scytalopus > Scytalopus superciliaris. The sequence goes on from VXBX01007481.1 coordinate 739,381, forward strand.
GGATTCATGGCAAAATTAAGAGTACTTGCAGAAAAATTTTGTTGATGAGACCTTGCCTCTTTCAAGGCAGATATTCTGGGATGGCAGAGTATGATGGGGGTGTAGTAAAGAGCCCACAGCATTGCTATTCAGAGATCAGAGTGGATAATCAGAATAGTCCTTTTTGACCTCAAAATTTATATATCTGTCAAAAGGTTTCACTTCAATTTTTCATTGTAATGGCTTGTCTGGGACTCAGATGAAAAGACTGCAGAATGCCTGTCTCACCTGAAACCTTCTGGAAGATATTCCTTTCCATGACTGTCTTTTTTTCTGAAAGCCAGCTTGCCTGATATCCCTGAAAAACATGCTGGATCCTGTCCTCTCAGCCTTGATTCAACTCCTCCCGAGGCATGCCTATCCTGTGGCTCCATACACTTGAGTTGGCTCCTCATAAGTTACCTCTGGAATCAGACCTGAGAGGAGATACAGGCCAGGGACAGCTGAGCTGGCTGCTTGAGCCAGTTGTGTGTGCATTTACAGCTTGTTAACTCAAGTTGAAAACAGCACAAACATGGCTGATACCTGGTCTGATGCTGCAAGCAACAGCTGGGATTGTCTTGGCAGGAAGATCTCCTTAACCCCCTCTATTCCACTTGAATGGACTTGATAGGCCTTATTTATTTTCTTTTATTTATTATTTATTCCATTATTTCTGGCTGGAAAACACCCTGAGAGGGCTGAGGCTGTTCAACATGGAGAAGAGGAGGCTTTGGGGAAACCTCACTGAGACCTTCCAGTACCCTCCCAGGAGGGAGAGGGATTTTTTGCATGAGAAGACAGTGACAAGATAAGGGACAATGGTTTAAAATGAGAGAGGGTAGGTCTAGATTAGATATCACAAAGAAATTCTTTACTTCAGAGCGTGGTGAAGCAATGGAACAGTTTGCCTGGAGAAGCTGTGAGTGCCCCATCCCTGGAAGTGGTCAAGGCCAGGTTGGACGGGGCTCTGAGTGACCTGGTCTAGTGAGAGGCATCCCATCCCATGGCAGGGGGTTGGAACAAGAAGAGCTTTAAGGCCCCTTCCAACTCAAAATGTTTTATAAATCTGTGATTCTATGATTCTTTCCTACCCCCATTCTGCGTTAGTCTTTTATACATTTAAATTGGTACAGTGTCTATATGGAGAGAAATTCCTTTGAGAAGTATGGAACATACTTCTGCAAGTTTAAGAAGCAGAGGAAGAGGTTAAGGATGCCAAATGAGCAAATCTGTAACAAAATTACTTTTTTGACAGTTATAATTTTCTCTAATGGTCTCCAGGACTGTCCATCTATTTCTCCTGGAGTTTTTGAAAGACTTAGGAAATCATCAGGGAAAGCAAGTAGAATATCCTCCAACCTTACCCTGAAAGCAAGCTGAAGTTGAAATTTTTTTCATCTATTCCATCTTGAAAGAAACTTGATATTTATTGTGGTGAATGATTTGTGGAATAGCTTCACAGATTTTGCTTTCACAAAGGTTCCTTAGACCTTGTGTTTATTTAAGGACTACCGAGTAGAGGAAGAAAATTAATCTGGAAAGCAACTGATCTTTCTGAATACAGGGAGGCAATGTAGGAACAAAATTGTTCAGATATGTTTTATTGTTTTAAATGATTGGTGAATGCAAAACAGGTAAAGTTGGTCAAGTTAATTAATGCTTAGTCAAAGAAAAAAAGAAGACATAACAGGAGTTTTGGAAATTACTTGAGATTGAGATAAAGGAATAAGTGATTAATTGGTTATCTCATTAGGGCTATAGAAGGAGTCCTAACAAGGTCACCATGACTTTGACAGTGACCACAGCTATATTGCTTTTAGGAACTGAAAAGGAGAATGGTGATAAGGAAATTGGATAGGTAATTATGCAAAGGTCAGGAAGGGGGTCAGATGATTGCCAAGCTGGTCAAAGGACAAGGATTGTCATCAAAATGGCTGAAATGATGGTTGTCTCTAAACTCATTGTCCCTTTTCAAATTGACATCAAAGGAAATGGAAAGCATTGATAATCTCTCTAAGAAGATAATTAAGCAGATGGGCATAAAATTTAAAAAGATAGATAAATAAGCTAATGAATAATGTACCAGAAAAAGAGATGCAAATGTAAATGTTGAAGTATGGACAAGCTTAATAGCAAAAGCTTATAGGCTTTGCTAACTTGGAAATAATGGAAATATGAAGATAATTCTTAATGGTGTAAATTAATTCAGTGGTGGGAAATTACACGACCCTGGATATCTCCTGTTTCTGAAAGCACTTTTGCTTATGTACTTAGTGGCAACAGGATTGGATGTGAAACGAGCCAAACTGTTCAGTATCTCAGCATATAGCTGTGTTTTTGAGACTTTCTGTTTGGCTCCATTCATATCTTCTCCTCCCTGCAGCTGAATGCTTGTGTGGATTTACTGGGGAGACACCAGCCTTTTTCCAGAAGTGGCAGTCTCCTCCATATAATTATCCTTCAAACTAGCCCAGCTGCAGACTTGCAGTCAGACCTCACCTATTTAGATTTAGGCTGTGTCTGCCACTGGCTCACAACATTGTGAAAATCCAGCTGGAGCCAAGTACTTAAATGCTGACCCCAAAGCCTTTGGGGTTTAATTCAGCTTAATTCTGGAGCCCCAAGATGTACCAAAGTGATTGTGGGTGCAGTAAATAAAGACGAAGCAACATCTCTTACTTAGAGAGTAGGTGGATTTTGCTCTTTTCACAGGCGAGTAACCGTTTTTCAATTAGCATCAGTTAAACTGTTATTTCTTAAAACAAAGGACTGCCATATGAATGAAGCTACCATATCATGCTATGATTATTCCCAGTTACATATAGGAATTGATGACATTCCTGTCTACAGTATAAATTCTTTGATAATAAGATTTTATTTTCTACTACAGCTGTGTTCATGAAGAGACCATTGCATCACTTTCTCATTATAACTAAAATATAGAAACACAGGTGGAAAAAACAGCTGAAACAGAAATAGGTCCTGAACTCTTTTGGTTCCTTTGTTTCAGATTGACTCAGGTAGTTTGTGTCAACAGAATAATAATCATGGGTGCAATTTTCTTTTTAACTGAACGGAAAAATTAGACTTTCAAAATATGCAGAATTTTCACTGGACATTCATGGCAGTTTTTTCAAAATAAAACCAATTAAGTACAGGTCAGGGCACCCAGAATACCTGTGTTTTGACTTTTAAACTCCATCCTTTTCTAAGAACATGAATATATTTCCACAAAAATTTTCAGTTTCCTTTAAGTGACACTTGAAAGTGTGAAAATCCATCCTTTCCAGTTTTAATGATTACATGAATTTGAGACAACTTCAACACTTATAATTCTGATTTGAAAACACAGGTTTCCATTTCCATTCTGCAGATGCACATGCAGTGTGGGACATGGGGGAAGGGAGAGGATTTTTCTTTTTTGTTGTTTAAAACATCTACAAAGTGCAAATCAAACACAGTGCAATGCTCTTTAATAGGGGACTTTGGGGTTCCACCCAGTTTGTCTAAAATGTTGTATCCTTAAAGTGATATAAAAAGATACAACAGGAATGTGGTGTTCATTCCTGTTTAATTCCACCTAGGTTTCATACTAATGATTATCAACTAACAGCAAGATGCAATTAAAGGACAAAATTACTTTTTTTGCTGCCACCTCAGAAGCAGAGAAGGACCAAGTTTATTTCAAGTTTTGTCTCCCTCTGGCAACTGTATCTGGATCTGACATCAGGATTTCAGTTTTGTGTCTGATGAAATTTCTTTCAAATACCCATGGAAGTTGCTGATGTCCAGAAACTTTAATGATGACTTGTTTTCCGAGTCCCTCCCCTTCCTTCAGTCCTGACCCATAAGCTCTTGGTTGGATTGCCATCCATTCTCCAGGCAGAGCTCCAGGAACTCCAGAAGGTGACATGGAGGGCACCACCACGTCCTTGCCTTACCTGCCTGACCTTTCTAAAACAGCCTGTATCCTTCCATTCCAATGCTTCAGTCACAGGAGACATCCCACTATGTCGCTGTGATAGCAGTAACAACCTTTGTGACAACCCTGCAGATGTGTGTACATCTCAACTCCTCTTGCTTATTTCCCATTAATTTGTTGTGAAACAGAAGAGCAAGGGAAGAAGACAAGAAACAGATGATCTCAGGATTCTGAAAAAGAACTGCTGTTTGCATTCCTGCTTGGTGATGGCTGTTATTCAGTGTTTTGGATACATGTTTCTCTCGTTTCTGAAATTTAATCCTGATGAATAAAATTGTGAGAGACTCACCAACAGATCCAATTGCTTGCTATCCTGGTCATTACTTCTCTGGAGTCTCCTGCCTGAAGCCTCCAGACACACTCATGGGATGCAGGCTTCCTTTCAAGTACTCCTTCAAAAATTTGGACTCCATGTAATAATTCTATTTCCTCCTCACATATTCCCTAGGTGTCTTCAGGAGATTCCCCCTAATATCCCTTGAGCATTTGTCCTATAGTGTAAATTTTCCCAAATTCTCATGAAAGGCTTGAGTGGCCATGTATGCATTTACCAGAATATTAGACAGAACAAATGGTGCTGAGGCTGAACAAAAAGCCTGTTGCTGCTACTTATCACAGCCTTAGGACTCACAGGGAAGGTCACTCAGTGCTTAGACAGAAAAGGCATTTGCTCACCATGGTCTTCTTCACCAAGACCCTTGTGCATACCTCTCTATCTCAAGTGCTTGAAAAATGACTTCTTGATTCAGATCAGCGCCGTCTCTTCTGGGACTTTCATCTACCTTTGTCCCGTCATGACAACAACCATTGGGATCTGCTGCTAAGGTGGCAACTCTCCTGACAAACCCACTGTCCCTGGCTGGCCTCACATCTTAGATATTTGCCTCTGGTTGGAAGTTCATCCTGATTTAAGCATGTGCTGGCAGGTCTGAGTATTTCCCTTTGGTCAATCCACTCTCTTCAGAGAGGAGGAGGCAGAGGGGTACATGCAAAGCCACTCAATTTTTGGTATTCCACTCAGAAGGTGTATAAAGTAACATTTAAAAAACCACATCTTGGAGCACATCAAAGACTGCTCTGAAATATACTGGCATTTTGGAGGACCCAAATGGATGAACAAACATCCAAAATTAAGAGGTGCCCAAAGTTCCCATTGATATACAGACCAACTTTTCTCACAATACAAGTGTTGTTTTCCATGCCTGAAGTATAAGGGAAGATGCGCCATGTGTTGCTTCCTTCCCACTGCACAAAATCTGACTTTAAAAGCTCCCCCATTTTACAGATTTTAAGGTCTATTTATAATGCCAAAGCATGAAGATATTTTTCATAGTTTTAAGGCCATTACATTTCTAGTCCACTTCCTTAATCTGCCAAAAATAATGTTCCAAATCAAGACAACTATATTTTATATACAAGCTATGAGTTACTTCTTCATAGTAGCGTTAATCAGATTTCATTTATTTTTATAGCATTAGGGACATTAACATTACCCTCTGGAAATGTTCCCCTTTCTATTTGTCCTTGGATAAGATATGGTCTGTATTAGGATAACTTTCTTCCTGAAGATAAATGTTTCCTGATAAAACAATAGTGTTAACCTGTAACAACTGCAACATGAAATAAATGCAGTTGTCAAGTAAACTTTAAAGGGGGGAATTAAAAATAAAATTAAAAAACCCCCACAGAAACTCAGGACATTAAAATAATGCTGTATTGTTCTTTGCTATCCCCAAAGGCATTTATCTTTCTGGCTATCTCGCATGATTGAATAGCAGAGAAGTCACCTGAAATAATGTCCCATGACAAAAGATGTATTAGAATTGCAGGATAATGTCTTTGTTCTCAGGAAGAGGGAGGAGAGTTTTAGATGTTGTTCACAGTACAGCATGCAAAAGAAATCAGTATGGATGAAATACCCTCAAAGTTCCTATGTATGAGCTATAGGATGGACTTGGAGTGTAGAAATATTTATGGGTACCTATGTCTCTATTAATTTTTGGTAACAGGTCAGATTTAGGGCTCATCAATAGCTGTTGAAATCAATGGAAGACTTCCTGTTATTCCCATGGGTTTTCCAACACACCCTAACTTCATAGGCTTAGGTTTCTTATGATATTTTCTTGTTTGTTTTTGTTGTTTGCTTGGTTGCTTTACCCCATGAGGCACTAAAAATATGCAAAACCTAATTGGGGTTTTCTCTTTCTTTTTACTAGATATCTTGATTCTCTACTTATTATTTCTCTTCTTGAAATGTTGACTTCATAACGAAGACCAGATTTAAGGGGAGTTACCATTTACCCAGTCTTAATCCCACACTGATACCCTCTGCTTTTGATTCCAATTTCTCTGGATCAGTGTTATCAATGTTTCTAACCTTGGTCAACATTGCGTTTATTAACTTTACCACAGATGGGCAAAGGGAACTACATAGAAATAAACTAAATAAAGTGATGAACTACAGAGTTCAGTTGCCTTTCAGGCACCAATACTGTAATGCAGTAAGTATTTGCACAAATTCATTATTATTTATTTATATATATGGATATGTGAAAAATAAAGAGCTGCAGTTTGTGAGCATGCAGGTTCTATACTTCAAGATTAGGTTGCATTTTAGATTATAATGGGCTAAAGTAGATGAAAATAATAAGACAGATTATTGCCTCAGCTGTAGGACTATGTGGGTTAGGTTTCACATTTTAGTGAAAAATTTTTATGTTTTTCTCCATACCTTTATTTCCCACTTGCAGTTTTATCACAATGACACTTCTCTTTCTGTCTCTCAGGGATGGTTAAAGAATAAAGTTCTGTGTTTGCTTCAGTTTGGAGGCAGGGAAACCATATCTCAGGTCCCACATAACTGGAGCCCTTGAAAGTCTGTCCATGAGTGCACTCAGGGGCAATGCTGACCCTTTTTTGGGGAATACTTCGAACAACATCAGAACAGAAGAGTACATTGGTATCTGGAGCAAGTCCTAGGGATCCACCTTCTCCAGCTACTACTACCTTATCTTCTATGTATTGGAACAACAAAAACTTACTCTCTTGATAGGATTTTTGAGAAGGTTTTGTTTACTTTTCTTTAAAGAGTATTTTGCTTTGATAGTACACTATCCCTGTTGAGCAAAAGGTGCTCCACATGCTTCCACTGTAGGTTCAACAGCTAAAAGTTGACTTCTTAGCAAAATATTGCAATTCAAAGACAGTCTGTGAGAGAATCTGAGCTGGCTGTATCTTTATAGATATGCATTTTGTGTGCCTTTTGACAATAAGAAACACCTCTTCATTTCACCCTTGTTCACTTTATATTGACACCAGAGTGAACTGAAGAGGCTTTGACCTCCCATTCTGCTCTGTAAAGTTATCATTACCTTGCCTTAGTCACATCTGCAAGAGTCACTGCTCTGCTCTTCTCTGCTGCTGAAATTTGACTGTCTTGGTCTTTTGATTCATTTTTCACCACATTTTCTGACCTTTGAGACAGTAAATTGCATCTCATGATGTAGCCCAGAAATATCTAACTGGCTGCTTTTCTGTGCCCTAAACCGGTAGTTTGGTGTGTGTTCTCTTTGTAGTTTCAGAGGAAGGAGGAAGAAAGGGGGTGGAAAAGAGGTTGGGAGCTTTTATAATTATAAGAGCTTTTGGTAAGGCTTTAGCTAACTATTAAGTAAATATGTTTCTTATTTTAACCTCTGGAGTGCCCCAGGCCTCAGGGATATTTCACATACATGGATTTTTGCGGTAGGATGTAGGTCATGCTATTGCACTGATTAGCATGGACTCTGCCTTTCAAGATATGCCTCTGGGTGGGATGTTCTTCCAAGGAGTAACTGGATTAGCCACTAGGTCAAAGACTAAGTGCTCGGTCTTTGTGGCCTAGAAATTCAATCCCTTGTCCCAGGCTGGAGCCATTGAGCCTAAAAAATGAACTATTTCTGAGACCTTGCCCAGCATCTACCTGTTCTGTGGTTAAGCAAGAGACAAATTGCTTCTAGCATATGTCTGAGGGCACAGCTCTTGGGCAAGGTTGTTGCAAGGCTAAGTGGTCAACTCTAAGTTTTGTCTTAGTGTTCATTACGTTTTCTGAGATACTTTATAAGCCAAGAAATCTCAAATCCATTAAGAACTGTGAGACAGATAAAAAAACCTGAATTTCAGTTCCAGACAGATATCCTAATCCAGTTCTGACTGTACGTTTTACACTGTGTGTAGTGTTAGGGACATCTGCAAATGAGCACACACATGCACACTTTGCACTAAGCTTCTTTTTTTTCTTTTCCTACTTTCACAGTTAAGGGTTTTCTTCTCACTCCCCTCACCCTTTTTCAATGTCTTTTAAGAGAAAGATGCAGTCAGCAAAAACCAGCATTCTGTGGCTAATGTGAATCAAGAAGGATGTGTCATGTATAATGAGACATGAATAGCTAAGGAGATTGCACAGGCTGTATCACAGGCACATGGAATTGGATGGTGAATCCTGCTTTATATAGGTCAGCCACTTGCTAAAACATATGATCATATCCCTATTTCCAGGCTAAATGTACTAATGGACAATTTATATCATCCTTATTCATGATAACATTGTGGTTTAGATTGTCTCTCTTTTGCAATCACCTGCCAAATGCATTTCTAGACCACTGTACATATTCTCAGACTTATGGCCCCTTTCAGCTTTTCTCTTCTGTTTTAAAATAATTTTCTTTTAGATGCATAATCAGCCTTGCGCATAATATTCCAGAGACTGAGGTGTGCTTGTGAATGGCACTGTCTTCCTTGTCTCTTTGAGAAACCACCGGTGTGACACCTTAAAATAGCTAATTAATTTTTTTTTTTTTTTTTTTTAACATGGCCAAATCTTTTTATTGACTTCTTTTTATTCTGGTTGGGAGAGATGTAATTTTCATTTGACATCCAAAAATCTGTCATCTAATGTAAGTAAATGAATGGTTGGCTCTCTATCTAAAGGTCAGAAATAGGCTCCTCAAGAACATGTTTTATTTTATAATTTTCAGGTGGTATTAAGTATCTCTAGGGCTCTCTCACTTAACGAAATGTAAGCTGAGTTAGAATGGAAGAACTCAACTCTCTTTGGTCAGTATGATCACCCACATCTCTCTCAGTACCATTTCATAGGAAAAAATTGCTCATGTGTCCCCACATATGAAACAGAAATGCTGCAGTTTTGTGGTAAGAACTCAGAGAGGTGAGAGTAACCCTGTCATCTAATTCATACTGATATTACCTATGGCTCAAGGAGCTGTAACCAAAGGCTTTTACTTTCCTGTGTTATGCAGTGCACTTGTTGCCTCCATCTCATAGACTGGCCAATGCAACCTGGGTCCTACAATTAGTTCATACAGTCTGTGTAATATTTTTTGCAAAAACTTGGGGTCAACAAAAAGTAGCCAGCTGGGCACATCTTAGTGCTGCTGTTACCCTCTGAAGAATGCAAACCCCTACTTGTGATTGAGGTAACGGTTATAGACATCCTTACAGCAAGAGATATTTCTGAAATAGGATTATTTGCCCAAACTATCTGTTTGTGGGGATGTTTTTGGAATATTTTTTTCTTAGTACTGGGGGTCCTTAGTTCCTCTATATCTTATGAGGAGCATCTAAGGGAACTGTAGTTGTTTAGCCTGGAGAAAAAGAGGCTGAGGGGAGACCTTATTGCTCTCTACAACTACCTGAAAGAAGGTTGTGGTGAGGTGAGGGTCAGTCTCTCCCAGGTAACAAGTAACAGGATGAGAGGAGATAGCCTCAGGTTGTGTCAGGTTAGGTTTAGATTGGATATCAGGAAAAAATTTCTTTACAGAAAAAGTTGTAAAGCATTGGAACAACCTTGCTAGATAAGTGGCAGAGTCACCATCCCTGGAAGTGTTCAAAAAAGATGTGGATAGGGGTCTTGAGGATGTGGTTTATTGGTGAACATGCTGTGTTGATGATTGGACTTGATGATCTTGGAGGTATTTTCCAACCTTAACAATTCTATTATTCTACAATTCTATGTCTGCCCAGAGTGGCTGTCAAACTGTGTCCATGGAAATGCTGTAAGTACGACACAGTGACTCTCCTTCACTTTGGTTAGGCAGCATTCAGTGGTTAAACTGAACAAAGAACTGCCTCTGTGCCACAGAGGAACATTAGGAAATCAATCACCTGTCCTGAAAGAGGACAGAACTTATACCTGAGACATTTCTTCTTCTCTCCCCTCCACATCCCCATGCCCCCCTAGTGATTGGCACAGTGCAGTCTGAAAGCAGGAAAACAGGGGTAGATGATGTGGAAGCTTGCATCAATTTTAGGGACACCTGTCAAGAATGGCCATTGAAGAATAGATTTCTTGTCCTACCTGCTGTTTATGTATCACACGCCTTAATGCAATACCTTGCATTAATATGAAATTAATGGAGTTACAACAATAAATAAAATCCAATTTAATCCTAGAAAACCAATTAAATTATTGCACCTGAATTAATATTGTCTTTCTTACATTATTACAACTTTTTATGTACATAAGAAGTCAGTCTAAAAAATGGGATTTGAGAACTTGACCTTTTGCAGCAAGGCAATGTTCAAGGCTTAAACATTCATGTTAGCACAGCATGCTCCTAATGTCTAAAAATAACCCTTTTTCCATATAGCTGCTACCCCCTCTTATTTCTTAGAATTTAATTTTTCCCCATACTGTTACCACAAAGCCGCCCACCTTTCTCTAACTGTACTCCTGTCTACAAATGCTGATGCCAAACACAATTGATTTTCTCACTCCTTTATGTAAGAACATGCATTTCATTCCCACATAATGTGAATTTGCTATGTATACACATTATTATGAATCATCTATGCAGAAATAAAGACGGGCAAATATTGTCACCTTAACCTTTCTTTAAACAAAAATGAGGAGGAGGGTATCTGTGTGTGACAAATTTGAATTTTCCCGAAGGGTGAAGAAACTCTCAAAAATACTAAATTAAATTTCCTTTGCTCTTCAGGTTTTCATTATTTCTGCTCAAAACCAAAGTTGGCTGTGATTATTATCAACTCTTCAGTATGGAGAAGAGAAGGCTCTGGGGACACCTTATTGTGACCTCTCAATATCTGAAAAGGTCTTATGAGAGAGACAGAGAGATTTTTACCGATGCCTGTAGTGACAGGAGAAGGAAGAACAATTTTAAACTGAGACAAGGTAGATTTATATCAGACAAAAGAAAGCAAAAATGATGATTGGGAGGCACAGGAACAGGTTACCCAGAGAATCTGTGGCTACTCCATCCCTGGAAGTGTTCAAGGCCAGGTTAGATGGGGCTCGGAGCAACCTGGTCTAGGGGAAGATGTCCCTGGCCATGGAAGGTGATGGAATGAGATGATCTTTAAGGTCCCTTCCAACCCAGTGGTTTGATTATGTGATTTGAGGTTTCTCTGATTCATTTTTGTATAACTTCTTATGTTTCCAAAAAAAACCCCCAACCAACCAAACCAAACCAACCAACCAACCAAACAAAACCTTTGAATAATGACTTTTCATGAGAGGATTGTTTGTTTATTTCTTCTAAATGAGATAGCACTATTTATTTTTTCCTTATTCTTTCTTTCTGTCTTTGTCTTTCCATTTCTCTCATATGAAGTCCATTTTTTTCCCTCTAGTTCTTTATAAGATGAACTTTATACAGTTCTTGTACTTTGCTACTGGCACTGGATGCAGTTGTCCTTAAAACACCTGGTTTCATTACAACTGCTTAAAGAGCAACTGTTTTCCCAAGAATGCTTTTTCTGTGACATAATTCTAAATTTGAGCTAAAACCAGTCTGCAACAACTGAAAAGAGGAAGCAATTCAATGGACAAGCAGCCTGACTTCTCAATAAGAAAGTGTTGTCTTATAGTGTAAAGTCCAAGTTTATAAATCCATTTTTGATAAAGAAGTAACTTTCAATTTTATTCTTGAATCGTAAGCTGATACAAATTGGTCCTTGTGGTTATCTCATACAAGTTCACTCCTAAAAAGGTACATTATTTTCAGGTACAAATATTTGCAGTTTTACACAGAGGTGAAGAAATATTTACCCATTTAAGGGGGGATACTTTCACTTGGTATCTACAGCCTAATAAACACATTGCATTTTTTGCTTATGTCTTTATTGCCTATTTAGCATTTAACCAAAACTGGTATCCATTGTCATTAGAGGGAGGCCACAATTACACATTCTGAGTCATAACAACACTTTCCACCTTCAAAGCAGTTTGTGAACAATCTGAGTGACAGTCTTGTGAAGCAAAGCAACATAATAATTCCAGAGTTAAAATGGCTTAACTGAGGAAAAGAGATTTGAATGTTGTCGCACACGCACAGGCATTTCCAGACATGTCAGCCTATCTATTTTGGACAATTTTTCCCAAAGTGGGAGGAATCACACTCTGGAGCTGCCTGTTTTGTGACCCCAGTGACTCATTAACAGAGCTGGGATTATGTTGTCATTAATAAGATCTGTGTTAGATGTCAAAAGTTGCTTTAAATAAGAACAACATTAAAACATAGTAAGCATATTGCACATTTTGCAAAAAAGTACTCAAGAGAAAGGGAGACTGTCCAAAAAGGGGGTTTAGTTTAGCACAAACATGCACAGACAATTAATTTATTCTTTCAGTGAATTTACTCTGCTAGTCTCAGGTGGGGTAGAGAGATGAAAGATTCACCTTTTCTTTGGAAAAGTAATAAAGGCTAAATTGTCATTAAACTTTCCCTTTCAGGAGTGTGCTTGAATGAGTTCAACTTTCATTCACTGTTCAGCTTTGAAGGTTTGGGATCATGAATAATTTTGAAACTATCTGGGACAGGTTCAGTAGTGCTGATTTGAACCAAGCAATAAATGATAAGTGGTGGCCCATGAGCCACCCACAGACATTACACAGCATGAAAATGACTCAGACCTTCAGAAAAGTCTTCATTCACCAAAGCAGTGGGTATGCAGAGCTCTGTTGTCTATGTGGTTTAAGTCTGTGTGGAATGTGAAAAATTCTAGTAACACCATTTCTAACTGAAATACTTATTTTCTTACGTTATTCTGCAATCTACATACTAGTCTAACATTTCTAAATCCCACTATGATGTAATCTATAAAAACATAAGGGTTTGATCCTGCTCCAATTCATAATCAATGGGGTAACCTAATCAGATAGTTGCATCCAAAGAAACATGACCAGTCAAGGGAGGTAGTTCTCCCCCTCTATTCCTCTGTCACGACACCCCACCTGAAGTACTGTGTCTAGCTCTGGGGCCTCAACAGAAGAAAGATGTGCAGCTGTTGGTACTAATTTGGTACTAATTTGATGACAAGGCTAGAGCACCTCTCCTACAAAGACAGGCTCAGAGAGCTGGGGTTGCTCAGAAATAGAAAATGGAGCTGTTTTATCATAAGCACATAAAAAGACTAATCTCTGCCTTCTCTGCAGGGTCTCTGAAAATTTTCAGTCTTGATTCTTATCCTGATTCAAAGATAAAAATAGAAATTTAAGCACAGTTGAACTCAGACCCTTCACACTGCAAGTCAGCGAGGTGCTGGTGGCTGGAAAGCAAAGTCCTTGTTGCAGTCCTTTATAAAGCTCTTTTGTACAGCCATTACTCTGCTAAAATTGTACTTCCAGGCACAAAAGATTCCACCACTGTCAGGAAATGCAAAACTATTTATAATGTAATAAGATATTTTATTAGATTGTTCATAGCTTACCTTGACAGCAATGGCCACAGTGAAGTTATCACGTGGTTTAATAAAGAGCCTGGAGCTGGGCAGCAGAGGGAAAAGGATTTGACAGGCAAGGACAAGGTAAGGAGGGGAAAAGGTTTCTTCTTGAACTGTTTTGTTATAACTTTGTTGCCCAGCAGAGCTGGGTTTTCTTACTTGGTTCTACTTTGTAGTTGAAAGTTTAGAAGCTGAATGTTTTGAGGAGCATTCATTAAAGGAGATGTGGGAGCAGATCCACCTCTGATTAGATTGTGGTCTTCTCACAGGATTTGATTCTGCCTACAGAGAGAGCAGTAACACAACAGTACCTCCCAAGGAAGAGGCACAACTCAGCCTGGCATTTCAATCTGATCCTAAATATTCTACCTCAAAGGCATATTTCTATGTTTTTTCTTGATCTTTTCACTCATCCTAAAACTGTCAGCATCTAGTGTGAGTTTTATAATACTTCCATTATTCAGGAGTTACTGAATGTCATCCATAATCTAGAATGGATTCTTTGGAGTTTTATCTCTTTATCTCTCTCTTTGGTGAATCTTAACTGTAGCTAAACTTTTTTGGGGAAAAAAAATATAAAAAAAAATTAAATATCCTAGGATCAAGAGCATGTGACTGTGTACACCCACCAGGGCTCTGAGAAAAGTTTTGTTGATGTTGTTTTATAAGGAAAGCTGCTGCCATTAGTCTAAATCAGATCCACTCCCTTCCATAGCTGCAAGTTGGGCATCTGAAACTTGTTAGCAACAGCTGTTGCTGGATTGGTGTTTTCCTTTTTATTTTTATAAGTGGAATCTTTAGGTCATAACCTGTGGTTTTTAGCAGTCATTTCAGAGTTTTATATTTGAATGTATGGGCAGGTCAGACTGGAGCTGAAATTTGGAAGAGAAACCATTTGTGCTGGTGTTCTATATAGCTCACTGGGAGTGATGCCTGACCTCACAGCATCATAAGGACCAATGTTTTTGAAAAGAAATGCAGGCACATGCTGAGCTTGACTGCAGAAATCCACCTCCAATGCCAACTATACTTCTTTCCAAAAGCTAAACTCAAATGACTCATCAGACATAGTAGATGAAATAGGGAATGTTTTGAATCTGTATTGCACTTTCAGAAATTACTATTTAAAAATATCCCGAATTACAATATTAGTTTGTGTGTCTGCACGTATTTTTGTATCAGGGCATTCTACTCTAAGAATTCAGGAGTAATCATAGAATACTAAGGGATTGGAATGGACTTTAAAAGTCATCTAGTCCTGCTCCTTCCTGCCATGGTCAGGGACATCTCCCACTAGACCATGTTGTTCAAAGTCTTTTCCAACTTTGAACACTACCAGGTTGGGGGAATCCACAACCTCCCTGGGCAATCTGATCCAGTACCTCACAGTAAAAAACGTTATTCCTAATAACTAACCTAAATTTCCCCTCTTTCAACTTGCACTCATTACTCCTTGTCCCATCACTACAGTTCGCAAGGAAGAGTCCCCCTTTTGGCTTCCCTGTAGGGCCCTTCAGATACTGAAGGGTGCTGTGAGGTCTCCACACAACTTTCTCTTCTCCAGGCTGAACAGCCCCAACTTTCTCAGTGTGTCTTTGTAGGGCAGGTGGTCTAGTCTCCTTATCAACTTTGTGGCTTCCTCTGGACTTGCTCCAACAGTTCCATGTCCTTCCTATGTTGGGACACCAGAACTGTACCCAATATTCCAGGTGTGGCCTCACAAGAGCAGAGCAGAGGGGGAGAATCACCTCCTTTGACCTACTGGCCACACTCCTTCTGATGCACCCTAGGATTCATTTGGCTTCCTGGGCTGTGAGGACACACTGCTGGCTCATGCTGAGTTTTTCAGTTGTGAGGAGCTGAAGCTTTACTCAGTTTTGATGTGGGAATTAAATATCTCAGACAGAAAGGACCTTGTTTCTCTTTCTGACACAACAGATCTATCTACTGTCAGAATTAGGAAAATTAATGTAGATGACCCTCACACCTGAGCCAATGTTGCAAAATTATATTCTTATTGAGATATGTTTCCATTCTCTCCAGGACATTAGGAAAAGGTTCTTCATCCAGAGGGTGGTTGGGCACTAAGCAGGCTCGCCAGGGAAGTGGTCACAGCACCAAATCTCAGACAGTTCAAGCAACATTTGGACAATGCTTTCAGGCACATGGTGTGATTCTTGGGGCTGTCCTGTGCAGGGTCAGTAGTGGAATGATGATTCATCTGGATCCCTTTCAACTCAGGATACTCTGTGATTATATGAATGTATGATTCTATGATACTGTGAGTTCATTTCAATACATTTCAGTGGTCACTTACAATTTGTCTAAGTCACCCAATAGACAAACAAAGCTCTGAATGTTTGTCTCCTACACTGTGATGAGTGCTGTGTTATTGTTTATTTGCTTTAATGAGGAAAATTTCTTTGGATACAACTGCAAAGAAAGTAGGGACCCCAAAGTTAGCAGCAATCCAAACTGGTAAATCTGCTATGGGAGAGAATCAGTATAGTAGGCTAATAAGGTGCACTGGAGAGAAAAATAAGCTCTACGTCCCTATGAGACCTACTGTCTCAGGCACAGGGGCAGACATGGCAGATATGTCCTGGCTCAGTAGTGCTTTCTCCACCCCATTTTTGAGACAAGCTCAGGAAGAAAAACTAGGCTTCTTTGCAACATGGTGTCTGCTGAGGAAAGGTTGGTTTTACTGAGCCAAAGATGTGGTCCACTTCTCTCTCTAACCTAAGAAGAATGAACCAAACTCTTTCATTAAATGCCACCTTCATGATATCCTGTTGTGTTTTCTGGCCGTAAAGAATCTGAGTTTTCCACTTTAAGTCCTAATTCAAAGCGTACCAGTAACTTCCTTCTAATTCTCTAGGAGAGCTTGCTAGGGCAGAATGCCTACAAAAAACATTCCAGTCAATGTTCAGATTAAACTAATTTACAAATCAGAAGCTGATGAAAGGTCTATTTTTTCATTTTCATAGAAATATGCTCTTCACTGGATTTTGCTTGCTCTGTATTTTCTCCTTAGTTCCTTCAACAGATTTCAAAGGTCTCAGGCAAGATAAATCACTTCTTCCATAGGTGTTTTGCAGGAGACTAATCCCATGGGAGTGTTAAAAACAGTTGAGGTTTGAAGGTCTGCCTTAATCAGTTATTACCCCAGTGGTTGATGATGCCAGCAGGAAAACAAGGCAAAAAACTATGTGACTCTGGGACCAATATTTGATAGCACAGGGCAAGAAAATCATAGAATCATTAAAGTTGGAAAAGATTCTTAAGATCATCAAGTTCAATCACAAACCCAGCACTGCCAAGTTCACCACAGAACCATGTCCCCGAGTGCCATATCTACACACCTTTTAAATGCCTTCATGGATGGTGACTCCACCACTTCCCTGGCTAGTGCTTGATAACCATTTCAGGGAAGAAATTTTTCGTAATATCCAATCTAAGCTTCCCCTACTGCAGCTTGAAGCTGCTTCCTCTTGCCTTATTGCTTGTTTCCTGGGAGAAGAGACCAACCCCATTCCTGGCTACAACCTCTATTCAGATAGTTGTGGAGCTTCCCCCCCTGAATCCTTTTCCACAGCTGAAATCCTGCAGCTCTCTCAGTTGCTCCTTATCAAACTTGTGCTCCAGACCCTTCTCCAGCTCCATTGCGCTTCTCTAGACATGGTCAAGCACCTCAATGTCTTTATTGTAGTGAGAGGTTTAACACTGAAAACAGGATTTGAGGTTTGGTGTAACCAGAACATGTAGAAGCTTAGACTTTATTCCTTCTGGGGAAAAACGAGGTCAAAAAATTCTCTGCTCACAGATACATCCAAATAAAACAGAGAATTGCAATCTCACGTGGTGTAAGACCTTCTCACCTCTGCAACAGCTCCAAGGGCAAGAGCAGATCAGTCACAAGGGTTTGTCTTGATATATCCACATTGGCACTTCCTTCTTTTTGTCAAATTTTACTCTGGTTTTAGCTTAGGATTCTTTGCTTACTTATTTTTAAATTGCAATTCAATTTTTCAGCTTGTGTAGTGTTAAACACAAAATATATTTTAGTAATAAGGAAGGCATCTAAAGAGGTTTGGCTGAAGATTTTCATCAAATAATTTGGAATGTTGAAAAAAAGATATGAAAATATAACTGGCTGTAAAAACCAAGCAGAAAGTGGAAAAATAGAGTCTTTCCAAAATTTTGTAGATTAGAAAGACATAACCATGAAGTATATCTCAAAACTCTCCTTTATTTTCCAATAATTTTCTATAAAATTATATTAGATCATGGAAAGAACTGCACCAGAGTACCCTGCCTTTGTCTCGTTGAGACCTTGGAAGGACCTGCACTTTGCAGATGTAGCAGTTGGAGGATGGAGATTTTACTGTTACATAAACACTTCTGCTATTTCTTAACAATCGCAAAGTAAAATAGTCCCTCTACTACTCTTTCCTCCTTCCTATGAAGTAATTCCTTCAGGACCTTCTTCATGAATCTTATATCCTCACATTTTCTTTGACAACAACCCTTCAGACCATTTAAGTAGTGTCTTTGTTGTTTTGGGCTTTTTTTTGTAAGTTGTTTGGAACAGATCAGGTTTAAATCCATACAGATTTCCAATTTGAAACTAAGGCATATTACACAACTCTGTCTCTGGGTGATTTCTCTATAGCTCTTGCCCTGCATGTGATGCTCAGACACTGATTTTTAGAAGAAAGCAAATAATACATATTGACAAAGTGAATTTTGTATTTTTCATTTGAGCAGCAGCAAAATTCATGCAGGACTTGAGATGAAATAAATGAATAAGTTTATTCATTTAGGATGCACAGCACCATCACCATAATCATTATTTGTTTAGACTGAGGATTTCAGGCTTGGGTTCAAAGCAACACTTCTAGCCATTATCATTTTAAGAGCAACTCCTTACATGCCATACCTATCCCTTCAGAGGCGCATTGAGTCATTATTTATTTATTTGTGATACTGAAACAGTGCCAAGAAAGCCATGTGTTGGATAAGGGTTTTATTTAGGGGAAAAAAAAACAAAGGAGTTATTTTTTTCCTGTATGATTTGAAACCCTGAATCTGTAAAACACAAGTCATTATCAATGTTAGATAGCAATGATTGTGTTATTTATTAAAAAAACATAGTAACAGAATTTCATCAATATGCAGTCCCCATATCACGCTTATAGATTACTGATCTTATAATCACATGAAACTGATACAGAACAAAGCACATCTTATTAATTTAAGATTGAAAGAAAACCTCAAACCAATCAAACCAAACCAAACTAAAAAACACCTATAAAACCACCCCACAAACCCTGAAAAATTATCCATGTATTTAATATTGTAAGTTAAAAGAAAGCAGTGTCAGAAAATTACATCTTTATCAAATATTAACTATTAAAATACAGTACACAAAGGCAACTTCATCATGAGATTTTCAGGTATTTTAAAAAGTGTCCTTTCCTGTGTTTTACTCAGTGGAATGAGGCTGGAGGGAATTCACAGAGATGGATTATTTCATCTGGGCTTTCTCTCACTGGTACCTCTGCATAAGGAGGAACAAACTCAGTTGTCCAGTACAATGGCTTTGGCATCTGCATCTCTACAGATGTTTGTGGTTGCACAACAAGGTAGAGTTTAAGAAGCCTGAAAGTTTTCTTTGCTTTTCATCACACCAATAAATGCAACTCACCAGAAGAAAGATGGGGATATTAAGCTGGTGTAATGAACTCATTGGGTTCATTTTTCATTCAATGAACTGTTGGATTTGGAACCTGAGATATGTAAGAGCGGATGAGCAAGTTTTTACCTCTTCTTCCCATAACATTGAAGTTTTGATCCTGGAAGGTGCTGACTAATCTGACAGCAACCCAGCAAAGCACTTAAAAATGTGTTTAAGTCAATACAGAATCAGAATTATTCTGCTCAACATCTTGTGGGTTCAAATCCTAAATCCTGGACCTGTATATTTGTTTTATTCTTTGTGTCTGTGGAGTTTCTGTAACAGGCCAAGCCAACTGCAGTGAAAGTGATGGACATGGCCATTTCAGTGAAGTCCTTTCACCTTAGGTTGCCCATGTCTCAATTTTAAACCCCAGTGGCTTCTTTACAGAAGGAAAATATCAGACTCAGGTATGTTTCCTCAAGTTACTGAAAAGTGAGACCGTAATTTCAGAGGTCTTTGTGTGGCATCTAAATAAATTGCATACGTGGTTGTATCAACATTTTATACTATTGTGAGCCAAATCACTTTAATGTAAGATTAGCTCCTGATTCTTAGTATACTAAACCTTTAATAGACTTACAATTTTGAAATTGAAAAGATCAAAGCAATCGTAAGAAGTGTGTATAATACATAGTTTGGAAAGACTGGAATCTTTCTAGTACATATTTTTCTTTATTTGTTAATCTGCAGGGAAGGAGCAACATTTTGTAATAACAGAGGGAAACAGGATTTAGCTACACAATATGGCATTCATAAGTCAGTTCCAGCCTATTCCCTCCCCTTTCTTTTCAGACACTCATAACTTTCTCAAAATAAATTTGAGGGGCTGGAACTATCCATGCTTGGATTCAACTGAAAGGTAACTGTTTGGGGGTTTATATTGTTTTTTTAATGTTAAGATGATTGAGTGTGAATCAGTCAAGAGTGAACCTAACATATTTTTTCTTGTATGTTTCAATTAAAAATGTAATTAAAACAAATAAAAAATTATTAATAATCAAACCTTGAAACACAGACCTGTGAACATGGCTACGTGCATTTATATTAGGGAGCAGTACTGCTTTTTTGAAGGCTTCATGTGGCTGCAGTTGTATGCAGTTGATGGTGTGCTCAGCTGTTTTAAAATTGAGGACCATCCTTTGCTTTTCATGTAGTAACCTAATTATTAAGCAAAATATGTAGGAAATTGTTGAACGAATATGAAAAGCATAAATATTTTTTCTTAGATGCTTTTATTAAAATATATGCAAAGGATTTTTTGTTTCATTTTTTAATTTTTTTTTTTTCCACAGCGGTTCTTTTATTAACTTAATCTCAGTTTAATCTACATCTTGCCAAATTTAAGCAGCTGGAAGACTGGAAGCAGTAAAACAATTTTACTCCAGTCTCAATGAGATCTGCAGAAGAAATAAGTTTGAAGGAAACCAGACAACTCAGTATAAAGTCATATATGCCTGAATGCAGCATTTGCATCTAATTTAAAAGAAACATACCAACTGCATCCTAAACATTTCAATATTTTTCTTAGTCTAAGATAGTTTGGGATGACAGCAGTTTGAACAGGAAACATGACAAGAATTTGTAAAAGGTGTAGCTGTTCATATTAAATTTTGTAGTTGTATGAGCTGGCAAAATGAGTGATAAAAAAGAAAGTGATTTTTGAGATGGAGTTAATTGTGAAAATTTAACATGAAGCGCTAAAATTTCTGTCTTCTCAGTGCTAGATATTTCAACTTTTTTTTCCCCCTTTTTTTTTTTTTCAGGCTACAGAATTACAAAGATGCCATGTATTTACATCTAGTAAATCTGTATGAAACTACTGTTTTCTGTGTTCTTGTGCAAAACTAGAATGAGAGGAATATATCTATTTTGCACTGGATGCAGATATGCTGATCATAATTCTTATCATCAGCAACTTTCTAAAGCCACAGGTCCGATAACAGTTCATTACAACGCATTCTTTTGGTGTTTGATAAATATGAAAGAAATCTTCATGTGTACCTTAAGGCATGTCCATGTTTATGATTTACAGATTATCAGATTCCACTCTTAATTCACATATTTGAACAGCACAACTTATATTCATACAGCTTGACCATTTTTATCAGTTTTGACCAGTGAATTTGCATACTGTCAGGGTTCAAAGTCTTATCCTATTTTGAGGGCTTTTTTTTAACATATAGCCAAGTGACTTTTGGGATCCAGTCTACAAATTCTGATTGATTTGGCACAATGACAGATTCTGATTATTTTTTTCTTTCCCTCCATGTCACAGAATCTGTCTTTCAAGACTTGTCAAGCAGTCTCTTATTAATTTGGCCTGGTGGTTCATGAGGCAGAATCCAGTCTTTTTCTGTTGCATTTCCCAGGATGTGTTTGAAAACTCACTGTGCACACTCCAGTACCCTGGCACTGCTCACTGGCAGAGCCCTGTGTGCTGCTCCTCAGTCGTGGCTCGAGACTTGTGCTCAGCTTGATTCTGCTGTGAACATTTCTAACCAATATATAACCCCCCTGCTTGGTAAGATCTCAGCAAAATGTTTTCCTATTAACCATTTTGATGTTGTCTTGCTTGCCTAACAGAGGATGGGCCCTGGAAATAAACAGGCAACCCAGTAGACTATCAGCATTTAACACAAGGCAACCCCATACTGCTGCTCTTGGAGTCAATAGTGTGAAGGTAGTGGTTTTGACAAAAAAGCAAACATTGAAATTACATGACCACGTGACTGTGTGAATGAATTGAAAGAACAAAGAATTTAGAGAAATGAAAAAGACCTATTTTATCTGTTTATCTAGGCCTTTTTCCCCTAAAGGCATTACAGTTATTAAACAGGAAAAGTAGATGATGACAAACTTGATTGTACCCAAGATTTCAGTGAACCATGTACAACTGGAGTTTACCAAGTCTTCTCTATTTGTCAGCATCTGTACACGCAATGAAAACAGAATTGTCCTTTTTTTTTTCCCCTCACCTGACTCCTGGGGATCTTCCTGGATCTTTAAATTAGTCAGTGGAGCTGATGAATATGGCAAGGGTCAGACGAATCTACCAGATTCTTTAATTTCTCATCTAATAAACCAAAGGGAAAGCATTTTAGAGCCTTTCAAAAGGGAAGAAAATGAGACTTTTGTATATATGACTTTAAGCCAGCATGGGTGCATGTCCCAGCCCTGGCAGAATACAGAAAATCTCTCCCTGAAGAATTCCCAGTCTGTTAGTTGTGCATTGTATTCTGCATAGGTTCTTAAGATCTTCATCTTGTATCAGTTTTGCTAAAATTAACCTAAAGTAGCATGGAGTGCTATAATCCTGAGGTGACATAATTCCAGAGGTTTACAGTGATGTCTGAACACAAAGTTTTGGTTTTCATGAGCCTGTGCTGTACAAAGCCATAATCTCATGTAGGCATTCAGGACAGACCCATTTTGCAGAGGGTTGTGGGTTCATTGGAGGATGTGAACTGCTGGTAATCTACTGCTGGGATCACACACTTGTGTATAGTATTTAACATTTCACCTCAGACTTCTTAGCTGTTCTTCAACAAACCAGGATAAATGGTAGTGACACTCTTGCTAAATTTCCCATTTTTCCAGGTGGATTTCAGCTATGAATGAACAATATTGACATTTTTGAGTCAAATGAACAGAAATCTTCAGAGTTAGTTGACTTCAATAGTATGATATCACTTCTTCCTACTTTTCTTTTTTTTTTTATTTTGTCACTGAGGCTGAAAACAGTCCCAAAATTAATAATCTCAGACTCCACACATGAATCAGCTCAATCCTAATTTACACCAGAATGTAAAAATTCAAATCAATTTTTGAGTGTACATTAAAAAAAAAGACTAGAAAAAAAACTTGTCCCCTTGAAAAAATTGTGCACTTCAGAAAAAATAATCCGCTGTCATAGAACCATAGAATGGTTTGCATTGGAAAAGACCTTAAAGATCACACACACTCTGCCACAGCCAGGGATGCCTTACCCTAGAACATGTTGCTCACAGCCCAGTCCACCTCTGGGAAATCTGGTCCAGTGTCTCACTACCCTCATAGTGAAAAATTTCTTCCTTATGTCCAATCTAAACCTACCTGTTTTCATTTTAAAGCCATTCCCCCAATATGTCCTTGTAAAAAGTCCCTCTGCAGCTCTCTTGGAGATCCCTTTAAGTGCTGAAAGTGCCTGTAAGGTCTCCCCAGAGCCGTCTCTTCTCCAGCCTGAACACACCAAACTCTNTAAGGCCTCCCCAGAGCCGTCTCTTCTCCAGCCTGAACACACCAAACTCTCTCAGCCTGTCTCCTTAGCAGAGGTTCTCCAGCCCTCTGAGGATGTCTATGGCCTCTTCTGGTCCTGCTCTAACAGCTCCACATCATTCTTATATTGTGAATCCCAGAACTGGCTGCAGTATTCCAGGTGGGGTCTCACAAGAGCAGAGTAGAGGGAGAGAATCACCTCATTTGACCTTGATGCAGCCCAGGATGTGATTGGTTTTCTGGGCTGCAAACCCCTTGACAGGTCATGCTGAGCTTCTCTTTAACCAACATGTCCTTCTCCCCAGGGCTGCTTTCAATCCATTCTCTGCCCATCCTGTATCTGTGCTTGGGATTGCCCTGACCCAGATTCAGGACCTTGCACTAGGCCTTGTTGAACTTCATGAGGTTTGCTTGGTCCCACCTCTCAAGCCCATCCAGCTCCCTCTAGATGACATCCCTTTCCTTCAGTCTGTCAACAGCACCACTCAGCTTTGGTGTTGTCAGCAAACTTGGTGCAGGTGAACTCAACCTGACTGACCATGTCACCAACAAAGATGTTAAACAGCACCCATCCCAACACTAACTCCCCAGGAACAGCACTAAGGATCACCAAACACTCGGGGAGTATCTGCTATTAG
>VXBX01007481.1:764971-797089 GCA_013400415.1 Scytalopus superciliaris
TGTGCACTTCAGAAAAAATAATCCGCTGTCATAGAACCATAGAACGGTTTGCATTGGAAAAGACCTTAAAGATCACACACACCCTGCCACAGCCAGGGATGCCTTACCCTAGAACATGTTGCTCACAGCCCAGTCCACCTCTGGGAAATCTGGTCCAGTGTCTCACTACCCTCATAGTGAAAAATTTCTTCCTTATGTCCAATCTAAACCTACCTGTTTTCATTTTAAAGCCATTCCCCCAATATGTCCTTGTAAAAAGTCCCTCTGCAGCTCTCTTGGAGATCCCTTTAAGTGCTGAAAGTGCCTGTAAGGTCTCCCCAGAGCCGTCTCTTCTCCAGCCTGAACACACCAAACTCTCTCAGCCTGTCTCCTTAGCAGAGGTTCTCCAGCCCTCTGAGGATGTCTATGGCCTCTTCTGGTCCTGCTCTAACAGCTCCACATCATTCTTATATTGTGAATCCCAGAACTGGCTGCAGTATTCCAGGTGGGGTCTCACAAGAGCAGAGTAGAGGGAGAGAATCACCTCATTTGACCTTGATGCAGCCCAGGATGTGATTGGTTTTCTGGGCTGCAAACCCCTTGACAGGTCATGCTGAGCTTCTCTTTAACCAACATGTCCTTCTCCCCAGGGCTGCTTTCAATCCATTCTCTGCCCATCCTGTATCTGTGCTTGGGATTGCCCTGACCCAGATTCAGGACCTTGCACTAGGCCTTGTTGAACTTCATGAGGTTTGCTTGGTCCCACCTCTCAAGCCCATCCAGCTCCCTCTAGATGACATCCCTTTCCTTCAGTCTGTCAACAGCACCACTCAGCTTTGGTGTTGTCAGCAAACTTGGTGCAGGTGAACTCAACCTGACTGACCATGTCACCAACAAAGATGTTAAACAGCACCCATCCCAACACTAACTCCCCAGGAACAGCACTAAGGATCACCAAACACTCGGGGAGTATCTGCTATTAGAGGTGGTGTTTGAAGTCCATATTCAAATCTTCATTGACCAGGGTCACTCCTGCCATGGCATTTTCCTGTGAAAGCAAAAGGATCAATATTAATGTACTTTTTTTCCTTTTTCCTTTTTTTGGTAACTCAGACTATTTTATAAATTTCCTGTACTTTGAACCATGGGTTATATTAGTGCCATCTTGAGATAACTCAGCTAAGGATACTGCAGAAAGTTGCAGACCATGGCTGGTGTTAGCCAGCATAGTCTGGGGAAAGAAGGCTGTTTTAAATATAGTCAAGAAATGGCATAACCCGTAAATCCATTCCACTGCCCAAAATGGAACAGAAGATGAGTGAACCTTTGAAGTGAAAGGTGAACAAACCTACTGTACTGCTGTATGATCTTAAACCCATTTCCCTTTCCTGTCATGAAAGAACCCTCTGAAGTGCATCCGCTTCATTTCCCCAGTCTTTGCTCAGAACACAACAACTGTCTCTCTGTTTTGCCCTTCCAAAACAAACATATTCTCTCATTAAAAAAAGGGAAGGAGTAGCAAAATTAATTTCCTTTCCCGAATTTTATGCCCAAGAGGTGGTTTTCAGTGGCATGCCTCTTGGGCATGGGTTCTTCTGTAGGACTGATGTCACCCTCCATGATGATTCAGGCTTCCTACCATGACTGTCCCTAAGAGCTTGTCTTTCCCCACTGACTACAGGGGGAGCCATCAATAATCAGGATTCTGATCTAGGTGACTCAGAGACTGTGGAAACCCCAGAGAGCTGAATTGCAACCTGGGGGTTGCTAAATAGATTATGAACATGGTGCTGCTTTTTAGGATTCCGCTTTGCATTTTCCTTTCAACCAAGATGAACCAGGGCTGAATGCAGTGTTCATTTTTCTGATATTCAGAGACATTACTCATGTCCCTAGCCATGAAATATGAAAAGTAAAAAAGAAGGAAAAGACTTCAAACTCCCCCCTTCCCAAACTAAGGCCTCAGTCCTGTGTTTGCAGGATCTCTTTTGAAATGCAATTTGCCGAATGAGATTTGAATTAATGATGATTCTACCATGCAAGGATATAATAATCTGTAGCATTGTTTTAACAGTCTTTAAGAGTCTCCTTGCTCTGGTTCTGCAATATACAGCATTTCAGGGCAATACATGGTGTCTTCCTTAAAGTAGGAGGGCTTGACAGTCATTTTGAGAATGGATATCATAGTATGAATTGTATAAGCATGTACAGAAGCATTTAAAACTAGCAGCATCTGAGTATAACTTTGCAAAGTTAAATTACTGTAATGTCAGGAGGATAAGAAATGTGTTCAGTGTTATGAAAAGAACAGATATCCTTGTGCTGTATTCACTCCTTATCATTTAATGGCATATAACAATGTTTTGCTGTTAGACAAGCAATCAATTTTCTTTTCCTTTAATGTAAATAACCTTGTCTTAAATCTATTCCACTCTGATCACTGTGTGACTGTAAAAAACCACAGTGTAACACAATTTTCAAATAATTTTCAGTCTAGCGGAATAGGTGTCAGTTGTGGGTGTCTTTCAGAAGCTGGAGGTTTTAATCTGAGCAAAGGAGATCAATGCATAGAACAGGAAGGAAAAGACATTGCAAGAGTCTTTGAAAAGTTTTAGACTCCCCTTCCCCTCCCAGCCCTTTCACTTGTCTGTGATATTAAACACAAACTGTTGCCCTTGGCAGTGCTGTTTGTATGTTACAGAGGATTTCTCCACATTGAGGCAAGAATTAAAGCAGAACTAAGCAGCAGAGCTGTTTGAGGTCTTCCTCCAAAGCTCCCTGAGGAGCGGTAAAGGCTCCTGTTTTTTGTTTGGTTTTACTTTTTTCAGCGAGCCATCGATGTGTCCTCAACACCCCCACTGGGCAGTCTTCACATTCCTTCTGCTGTTTGCCTTAAGGTTTTGCTCATTTGTAGCCATTTTTCTTCATTTCTGTGGTCAAAACAGTTGGGTTGAAGAGCTATAGAAATCACGTCTCCTGAGACTGTGCCTATACCACAGAAACTGGAGGTTTTGCTCTATCCAAAACCAGAACAGTTCTTTGACAGAAGCAAATATCGCCCTACTGCAGGGCTTAGTAAGAGAAGCTCAAGTCTAATTTTATACACCATTTGGTACAGACCTTGGCATTTATCAGTGCCTATGAAATCAGATTTCAACTCCTGGTGTCTCCTGGACTTAGTGATTTGGTTTTACTGTGATAAGCTCTCTAGAAATCAGCATGTTATACTGAAAAATCAGAGAGACTGCAGCCTAAGCTGACAAGGCAGATGAAGGAGGGGAGGGAAAATGGAGGGGAAAAGAGGTAAAATAACCACTCTGGCAAGGTAGGTCCATAGAGGATGGATAGAAGAAGTGGAAATGGCCTTGAATTTCAGCAGGCATTTAGATTAGATTTTAGGAAAATTTTATTCGCCACAAGGGTTGTCAAGTGTTGGAACAGGCTGGCCAGGGAACTGGTAGAGTCACCATCTCTAGGTATTCAAAAAGAGTGTAAATGTGGAACTTGAGAACATGATGTACTTGGACATGTTAGGTTAGTGGCTTAACTCTATGAGCTTAGAGGCATTTTCCAAACTAAACAATTATATGTTTCTACAGTTCTGAGATACAGAACTGATATTCAGATCTCTTAGCTACCACCAAGGAACAGCCCCCAGCTGCAAGCTGAGGTTCACTGCCAAATGCAAGGCTGGGACAGAAAGCAGAGAATACTAAATGTTATGTGTTTTGCTTGGACTGTAAGTTTGCCCATGAATCATGACAGCCAGGGCTGGACTGCTGATCCTGATTCCATTTCTCTCATAAATCTGCTGCTGTGTTACAACAGTAGCTTAGTACTTGGTAGCCTTTGTGTCAGCTTTGTATGAACAACTGTACTCCCAAAACCTAGCAAGTCATTCAGACAAGCCCCCCCAATAAAGCATCATCTTTAGTTTTCTTAAAAGAAATAGCTGATGATAACTTGTGGAAGGTTTTCAAGACTATTTCCAAAGCAAGATTGATTAAATGGATCAGTTTTCTTTAAAATGAAAACACTGCTCCGAATATCAGTGAGCATTTGCTTGACTTTATGTTTCTTAATTACAATTTTACAGTTTCAAATCCTTTGAAGCTCCGTTTTTTCCCCCCCTTTTTGGTGCTAAAGTGGGAAATGTTTTGATGGACTGTTAGTTTTCTAAGAACAAATGTCCTTTCTGGGTTGTTTTATTTGTTTTGTTTCAAGTTTGGTTATAAAATGATTCATAACTATACTAACACCTACAGAGAGTGACTCTAAAAATGATTTAAACAAAATGTATTGCATTTTTCACCTTTTTTCCATTGTTCTCAGGAACTGCATTTGTTCTCATTAAGCCTTAACAAAGATCAGATTGAGCTGGAACTTGGGTAAGAGAGGTGATAAGTTTGCAGATAATAATGTATCTCATCAGTCATGAATTGCACAAATTAATCTTCAGATAGGGGCATGTCATACAAGAATTTACATGCTAGTACTTTAATTGTCAGAAGCTAGTTACTAGTAGGCAGACGGACTGAGAATGAGTAACAGCATTTCCCATTAGTGGAGAGAAAAAGAAAAATTAAGGTAAGTTCAAAAACATTAAGAAAATGCTTTAATAATATTGTTTAACTTAGCTTGTAATGAGGAGAAAGAACAAGACCTTAAGTGAATTAAGACCAAGTCTGCTTTGTTTAATAAATGCTTTCTCTCTGCTTAGAACAAAAGATGTGTGTGGAAAAAGATAGTGAATGAAAGACATATTATACAGGAAAAAGACTGCAAGAAAGGAAAGATTTATTTAAACGAATACTTTGAAAAGGTTGAAAAAGAAACTCTGTGAAAAATAGTGCTTTTTTTTTTTTTTTTCTTTTTTGGATGAACTTTGAATATTTCACTTTTTTCTGACCAATGCCAGTAAAAAACGTGGTTTTCCTTCCTGTAACAAAGTGGACCAGAAGGGCCTTTTCTCTGTGCGTGGTTTGATTTGCATAGGGAAAGAATGTGGCTGCCAGATGCAGGCCACGAACTGGCCCTGTTTTTGTGCTGTACTCAGATATTTTTGTGTTTCAGAACATGAATAGATCACTGTGTGGGTTTAGAAAATTCCATGTCCACTCCATGGCATCCCCTGGCAAAATGCAACCCAAGTTTGATGGGACACTAACACTTTGGGCTGTGCTGGGGCGGTCACAGCACAGCCCAGGGATGCCGAGCTCCACACTCTGACCTGTGCAGCTGCTAAATAGACATCAAGATATTAAAGATTCACCACAGGTTCAAATTTCGGAGGAAAAAAGGATTCGGGCCACATCATCACAAACTGGTTTCCAAGCGTAGATATGGGTGAACAGCACCAGTTTACATCAAGTCATTTGATGAAAAAGCTTTACACAAACTTTGTCATTAGGGGCATGTTCAGTTGCCAGACAAGGCTCTGCAGGTCATAATGGTGATAGTACTTTGTACTATTGTTCTTTGCAGTCATCATCTGAAAGCATTTTTAATGTGTTTATTACACTTTAAAAAAAGTAAATTATAAGACAGCAGCCTGGAGGCAGCTCAAAATTATTACAACCTGTTGTTTCACAGGTGAATAAAGCAAAAAGAATCTGTTTTACCTAAGGTTGCTCTGAATCAGAAAAAAACCCAAGGATTAAACTCAAGACGATGTGACTATTAATCTTTGGCTGTAATAACTGAACTGCAGCATGTCCCACCTGTGCTCAGGGTTCTTGGTTGTCATTTAGACAAGTAATTGAATAAAAGTGAAAGCAAAGAACCAATTCTCATTCTTGTTGCATTTATCATGGATTTAAATGTGACATAAAACCCTAATGAATCTTGTCAGCACTAGGATATGTTCTAGGTGCTGTGTCCTGACCAGGACTGAAAACTCTGGCCCTGATTTGTCAAAATAACAGAATAAATACATAAACATGCAAATCTTGCTATTTGAAGAGACAATTTGTTTATATACTTTTTCTGTTGTACATATTTGTGTTTGCAGCAACAGACGTTAAGGAAATAATTTGTCCCTCTGCTGCAATACTATCCAGACACTCAGTGGTAGGATAGCTCTGTCATGGTGCTGGCTTAAAAATAATTTACATATGTACAGAGAGTGTTGCAGCATTTTATCTTAGCATGCGAAAACAGTTTTTGGAATGCTATCCCATGTTTTTATCAATGATTTCTCTGATCAGCTTGGCTTTCCTTAATATTTGTGGAAATATATGACATAATCTCCATTTTTGCTACAACTTCCTCTAAAGAAAATATCCCCATGGCTGATTGGTGATTTGTTTGCTTGTTTTTAACATATTTTCTACAACTCCTTTTCATACAGTTGTTTGGCTTATTTAGTTTGGGGTTTTTTGGTAATTATTTTATTTTATTTTTGATGTTTCGGCTATTTAAAAAAAAAAACAAAAACAACACACTGATAACATTCTCATTCCTAATGCCTAATAACAATCAATGTCCCAATTACAAATGGTACTGTACACCTTGGACTGATGAGATATTTTACTTCAGAAATATATTCGTTATCCCACATAAAATATTTTCATACCAAATATGCTGGATAATAATTCATTTATAATGAATAATAATTAGTATCTTAAAGTTTTCATAAATGGCGAGTCCCTAGAAACAGCCAACTGTTTTTACTTGAATTCAGTGAAACTGGAATTTTTGTGTGTTTTCCTCTTCCCATTCAAAACTCTAAGTGTTGATGATTTTTTGAATAATATTTGGTCCTGTTTTGAGAAAGGACAGAATTTAAAAATTGATTAATCTTATATGTAATGATTCAATTACATTTTCCTTCCTTACCTAGAGGCTCTAAGGAGAGGAATATAAACAAACTTACTTTCTCTTTTGGTTCCTTTGCTTGTTGTCTCATAAAACTTCACAGTCTTCAGGAACTGCATATATATATATGAAGAAAGGAAGTTCTAATCTTCCTAATTTGTTGTCAGTTCTAAAGCATTACTCTTAAAAACAGAATGAATTAAATTAAAAACAACAAAAAAAGAGTAGAATACTCCTTTTTAAATTCTGTTTCCCCCTATTTCCCTGCAGTTCTTCCAGGCCCCTGCTATGTAACTCTACTTTGTTTTAGGGAATACTTGAGTGCTCATGGGACTGTTGTCTGGCCATCCCCTCTATGGATGCCTGCTTCCAAATTTTTCTTCCAGTATAGACTATAAAGATAAACAACCTTTTCTACTGCTTAGTCAATCCTGGTTTTTAAAAAGTGAACTTCTAAATGAACTTAGATGAACCAAGCCCTAAAAGCCCCCATTTCCCTTTGCTGTGTGTAAAGGGCATCCAGGGGGACGAACACAGTGTTCATGTGCACATACAGTCATATCCCCCCCACGACTGCTTCTTCCTGTCTTGGGTAGAGATAAAGCTTATCAAACACAAAGCCACTTCCATGCCCCACCACACTTGATGCTAATGGGAGTTTCTCATGTGTAGGAACACCATAAGTTGTGGCAAGAGTTTTTTTTGTCATGACAGCTCATTGGGCTGGTGGCTGATTTCAAACCTGTTTTTTTCTTTTTTCCAGTGGCTACAGTGACGTTCAGATCAAATGCCAAACTCATCCGTTGTCTGATATTTTTTACTGAACACAGAAAATCTGTCCCTTTAGCACACAAAATTCCTAACTGGCAGTATGCTTATGGTCAGGCTGGAAAGGGTTTGGAGCAACCTGATCTAGTGGAAAGTGTCCCGGCCCATAGCAGGGGAATTGGAATGAGGTGATCTCTGATGTCCCTTCCAACCCAAATTGTTCTATGACTATGATATGACTATGATTCTATGGCTGCAGAAATACTATGTGCTATCTGTTAGGATTAATTTGACTCACAAAAATGACACGAGTAAACTTCCTGAACATGACAAGATGAAGAGTTAAACCAAATTTCCTGAGGTATATCTTGGAGATTATGATGTTTTAGGCTCTGCTTTGCATTTTAGGGAAAGGCAGAGCAGAAACTTGCATTGCTGAGCAGCAGAGAGCACAACCTTCACTCAGTGCTAAATAAGATACAGTTCGAGCCTTTGAACATTTACAGCGACAGCAGAGGAGCCATTTCAGGATCATCCATGGTTCACATTGGTAGATATTTGTTAAATAACCGGAAAAATTTTGCTAACAGTCTTCCAAAAGCCCGTTGTAGCCAACCTAGCAGTAGAATACATTCTGCAAAACAGAACGGTTACAATCCCACCCTTTGTGTGTTTGATTCAAACACACCAGTGTTATAAACCATAGGCTGATAAATGGAGCTCAAATATCGGTAAAAGAACAGAGTTTTCAACCATGCATAACATAGAAACAAATTGTTGAACTTACTCAGTTCTAAAGGCCTTTTCCATAATTTTTGCTCATGAAAAAGACTCCTGAGGCAACAAGACAACTTACCTGCCAGCTTTGACATTTCTATAACCAAAGCAATATTTCAGAAGCCTTGTGCTATAAATCTGATGTGGATTTGAATTTCCCGAAAGTAATAAATGATCCAATTAGAAAACAAACAAAAAGGTGAGAATAATTACGCTGTTTATTCTTCCATGATGATAAGGTGAGCTTGACAAGACAGAATGCTCTTCCTAAACCCAGAGTTTCTCTGTGCTTGCAATTGATCTTAGGAGTTAAAGGTTTTGTTTGCATTTTTAACACTAAGTTAAAATATATTGCCTTGATAGAGATGTTAAGAAACATTTGCTTATGGTATCTCTTGCCCTTAATTTTCTATTCCTCTCACTTACTGAAGAATTTCAAAGGCATTTGAGGATATATTATCTATGTAGAAGTAAATCTTACAATACAATGATTTGCCATAGTGCAGTGTCTAAAATCCTTCTCAACAGCTCTTTTCTGTATTTATCATTCACAAATTTGAGTTCCTGAACTGCTAATTAATTACAGAGATTATTTTTTAATGAAAAAACCCCACCACAAAAAGAAAGAAGGCCAGTTTTCCTGCTTCCCTTTTTGTGGTTATATGAAGACAAAAGGCTGTTCTGTACAGCACTATGGTTGGCAATTCTTTGATTCCTAAATTTTCTGAGGGCTGACGGCACATAGTTTGAAAAAACCAAAGGAAAAATTTGGGCAGCATTTCCTGTGGACATTGTTAAGCTCCATCTAAAGCCAACTACACTTCAATAGGTGTGGGTAGATACCCTTTGTGGTAAAATTAGGGTCCAGTCCTCCAAAAGCACTAGATATTACAGGACTCCTCTCTATCTCAGTATTTTCTTATAGGTGCATCTGTTGGGGTCTTTTTCAGAAGGAAAAAAATTACAACCCACAAAAAGTCCAAAAGTTACTTTGCCTTAGACCTATAACTGTCGTACGCTGTTTATGAACTGCATGTGAGCAGCACTTGGTTGAATCTCTTCAAAATCTACGTCTGCAGAGCTGTATTATGGTTTCTATTTCATCCGTTCCACAGGATCTTACAGCAATCTTGTCTTGACTTTTCCAGTGTCAAGTGCCAAGACCTAGGGAAATTACTCGCCTTTTCATAGGCCTCATGAAACACCTTGTGCTTGTACATATTTACAGTCTGAAGGAGCAAACCCAGCAGCTGGTGGTTGATAATTTGATTCAGGGCACTTTGTCTTATCTCGTAATTGGAAGCTGTACTATGCCATTAGAGCTTAACTTTAAGTGACATGGAACTTAAGAAGTACTTCAGTCCTCATTCAGCTTAGCAAAGAGCTTGGCTTGCCATGGGGATCTCAAAGGTGCTGATGGACTTGATTTTGGGGTCACCAAGTACACTGTTGTTACTCTTGAAAAATCAGCTCAGAAGAGCCATCAGATTTGTATTTCAGGAATGTCCTTACTGTGACTCACAGCGGTTTCCCACAGAGTTCTCCAGGAACCAATAAACCCCACCCAGCCATTTTCATCTAGCATAGACATTTACCATAAGCCAGAATTAAGGGTTTTCCTAAGTAGGAAATGGAGAGAGACAGAACTACCCCTGAGTGTCAAGTCATGTTGTTTGCTTGAGGAATGTATTTTCAGGACTGGATGGTACTTACACCTTCTCTCCATGCTTGTCCATTCATTCTAGATCATAGAATTATATAAGTTGGAAGGTACCT
This sequence comes from Scytalopus superciliaris, assembly GCA_013400415.1. Lineage (NCBI taxonomy): Eukaryota > Metazoa > Chordata > Aves > Passeriformes > Rhinocryptidae > Scytalopus > Scytalopus superciliaris. The sequence goes on from VXBX01007481.1 coordinate 775,088, forward strand.
TTAAATATAATTTATTTTAAACTCCCTAGATGACAATTTCCAAATAGATGCCAAAGTACTAGGCAACTAGGTACAAGACAGATGAATCTTCACCCTTGGAAATAGTAATAAAAAGACAAAAAATTGGTTTGTGTGAAGAAAAAAAAAATCTAGTTTTGTTAAAAAAGCCAAAAAACATGAAAACCAAAACCAAATCTGAGGCAGTCACATTGATACATTGATCTTCTGTTTGCTTCCATTCCTTCCTTACTCATAAGCTTTGAGTTTTGTTTTTTAAAACTATTGATTTAAACAAAGTTTAGCAAAAGAGTTGAAGTTCTGAATATATTGAATCCTGAGGAGTTCTTAAAAATAGGCAGCTGAGAAATAAGAAAGTCCTAATAAGTCTGGACTGAGGGAAGGGCCTCAGTATGATTTGGTGCCAGACAGGCCATGGAAGACAACAGCGTTATTCAAAGTCCAGCCTGTGGGAAATCTACACTGAAAGCCTTCAGAAACACACTTCAGTAATTTCACAGGTCACAGAACTTGCTTAATAAGTTTGTATTTTGCATGTGCAGTAGAAAACAGAAACCTGAGTCCATAATATGAAAGTGTCAGGTTTTATTTCAATAGTGATAATCACACTAGCGTCAATTTAAAAACGCACAAAAAGAATGGTAGAATGATAATAAAAAAGAAATAAAATCTGCAGTTTTGTACAGAATCATCAGTCTGTGTTTTCCCTGTGTGCTGTTTGTATCCATTTGCACAGAGTGAGGTGGGAGTAGAACGAACCAGTGCCAGGACAGAGGATGGTAATGATTTCCACCCACTTTGCTCTCTGACTGCACAGAGCACGGGGTAGTGTTGAACCAACCCAAGTAACTCCATTCCTGAGTGCTGAGGTTGCTCTAAATACTTTCAACACAGGTTTTGTTTTGCTGCATCTTGTAAAACAGGCCCTGCATTTATTGTTTGCAGAGTTTTACTGTTTTTTCCCCACTGCATTGCCGTGGAAATGGTTTCATTCTTATTCTAATATTGTGGGCTTCAAGAATAGATCTCCCTGCCTAGCACTCCTCTGAAATATGAAAGAGATGCCCTCTGCAGTAAGCTTAACACTGCTATCATCTGCATAATAAAGATAGGCTGTATGTATAGAATATGCATACACACATATAAATTTATACTCATGTTCTGTGTGGACACAAAGATAAATGGAATAAGAATCACGGTAGAAAAATAGAGGAAGAGACCTGTAACTCAGTGACTGACATCAAGAAGAGATCTCATCTGTCAAATGGCTAAATTGAGAGGCTTTTATGAACATCTCTTCTAGGACAAAATACTTTATATGTGCAAAATGAATGTACACAACCTTGTGCGATTTCCCTAACAATTTCAAATAAAAAATTGTTTATCATTCTTTCTTTTTTTGTTTTTTCGCCCCTTGGCAGTTTTCTCTCACCTCTTGTCCCAGAATAAAACAAAACAGCACAAATAAATAAATTAAAAAAAAAAATTAAAAAAAAAAAAAAACAAAGAAACAAACAAACAAAAAAAACCCACAAACAAACAAACAAACAAAAAATTGGCTCTTCAAAATATATGTGTTAAATTTTGCATCTCATTATGGGTGAAATTATCTACTTAGTCACAGCTTCAGATGCTCTCAGAACCATTCAGCACATCTCAAAAATAATTAAAAATAGTAAAGTTACATAGAGATATTTTTCTTCCAGATCTGTGGGGAATTTGCTTATGTGGCTGCGATTGCTTTTTCTGGAGAAGTGTAGAGTAAGGCAAAGTGGTGTACAAAGTTTAACAGTTATCAGGATTATATCAGCAATGTTATTTCCACAAACACTGGTTGTCAAGAGTCTGCTGATAATGATGTCTGCTTATATTCAGTTGCAGAACCAAATATCAACTAAGTAAAACAAGGCAAAAACTATATTCTAGTGGAAATTGCTTGATGGTAGATCTTGCTATTGAAAGTTTAGTCACTGGCATAGGGCCCTGATTCAGAAAGGCACTCACATTTCTCACTTTGTTCATGTGATTGTGCCCCTGTTGAACTCAGTGGAATCACAAACATGCTCAGGTTTCATGTGGGCTCTAGAAGTTTGATGAATCAGCACCTGAACAGCAAGAAGAAAATGCCCTTAAATGTGGAATCATGTCAATGACTTAAAAACAAATATTTTCAGCTATAGAATTTCCTCTAGGAGGAGATACAGTATTTTTCACTTTGTCCTGCACCTGTTTAAATTAAAGCTCTTTTCTTCTTAATTTGATGATTTTTTTCCTCTCAGTAGCAACAGGTGAATGTTGAGCTTGTTTGATGTACCTTTTCTCAAACCCACTGTGGGTTTCTGATGTACCTTTTTAACCAGGTTAGGCTCCAGTAACCAGAAGCCTGTAGATTCTGGTTTCAAAACAAGTCTTTCTGAATGGACATGACTTAGTGAAAGCCTCATTTGACTGGAGTGGATGGTGGGACTTTTTCAAAGCTGAGATTGGGACAACACCTTGTTCCCTATTAAAGCAGTTTTGAGTCCCCCAGCACCAAGAAGGCATCACTGAAGGAACTAATAAAACCGGGATTCTTTACATCACAGTTGAGTAGAAGAAGCTTCTTTTTTTTTCTTTTTAATGGATAAAAAAGTGGGTAAAAAAGCAAAACTTAAATAAAAGGGATGGATTTGCTTGTGTTCTTTGAAGCTTTTCTTTGTAGGCAAGGGATCAGTGTGTGGAGAGGGGAGAGGGGGAAAGAAACCAAAAATAATTTAAGAAAACAGTGAGTTCTGTCTTTGAATTATATAAAAGCAGCTGCATTTGATTTAATTTTTTCTTTAGCATAATGTGCTGTATAATCACTGGCTTCGTCATCCCCTGGGCCCAAGCTTCCTCTTAGCACAAGCTGTGGGAGCTGTGCCACAGAGTTCAGTGGAATCAGAATTTGACCCATGCTTTGCTTTAAAATAAAAATTACCTCTGGTGCTTCTCTCTTTCCTTAGAAACTCTTTCTTTTGAGCTGCTAAATGGTCCTAAAAATCACTGCTTGTGATGCCATCAGCCTTCTCCCCTGTAAACTATCAACCAGAATCAATAATTTACCAAAAAGGTAAAAGTCCAGACTCCTAAGGCTCATCAGCTAGAAGGATAAATAAACGGAGGCAGGAAAAATACTGCAATCTGCCAGGGGGATTGACTACAAGACTTGTTTCAATCCCATTTCTTTACGCAGGGCATGGATAGGGAGGGAGGAAAGAGGGAGGAAGAGGATGAGGGACTGCATGGAGGGAGGTGAACGTGTTTCTCAGTCCATTTAAAGGCTGGCTTTCTTCAAAGATAAAGTGACTTACTTTCATGAGGGTGAAAGAAGGTTTTACCAGGGGAAGATTTTTCCTTAAAAAAACACATTAGTGAGAATTTGAAATCAAAACAGTGTTGAAAAATGCCAACAATTCCTCAGTTATCAAACAGAGCTCAGTGATATGTTAGGATTTTTTTTTCCACTTCTCCCAATACACAACCAGAGAGGACTGTGGTGTTTCAGAGATTATTTGAGCTATTAACCACAGACAAATAAATATTAATTGAGTCTGCTTCCATATGGAGTAAATAAAAAAAAATTATAGCACCTCGACCAAAAGTAAAATCAGAACAGCAAAGGCAAAATCAGCCTTTAAGCCTGAAAATGCAAATAAAATGAGCAAAATCAAATAAATAATAATTTGTCTCTCTTGGCACCTGGAGAACTCCATGTGTACTCTAAACATGACTTAATTAAACCTCACTGAACCCTAGTCCAGTAATTATTTCTTAACTGCTTGTTTTAGAGGAGAGAGCCTTTGGCCTTCAATTACAATAAATTACAGAGAGGGCAAGTGTGGACAGGCAGGATTCAATAGCCTTTAGTCAGCCTCATCTTCCCAACTTGGGAAAGCAAGGTTCTTTTTACAGTAGGACTTGACTCTGCAAGCCCTGAAGTCATGGTTAAAGATCCCATTGACTGTCTGGGCACAGACACAGCCCCCCAGTGCCCGTGGGGATAGGGCTTAGCACTTAACTTTGTGTTACAGCTGTTTTACTGCACCAATAATTTTTACTTTTTTTTGTCCCGAAAAGCGGATTTCCCCCCACGCCCCACATACTTCTCGGTGTGGTTTCAATGCACCCATCTTCCTGAGATCACTCTTACCTGATAAAAATGCAAAGCCATTATGGCCTTATTTGTCAGTTTGGTGTATGTGGGAGAAACGGGTGACTGAATGTTGAGGTTCTACAGCTCCTCCAGCACAGGGTGATTCATTAGGACATTATGTGGTAGGTAGCTGCACACTGGCATGCTCTAGGCATCATGTACACTGCTGTTTGAAACAGAGCAACATAATAAATCCCTTTGTTAATAGCTCTAAATGATGACTTATGCCCTGGAAATTCCTTTTCCTCCTGGCAGAAACAACTATAATCTCCATGGTGCTGGAGAACAGAGTAGACATCCTAATACCTTTACTGAAGGTGAAACAATATGTACCTCATTAGCAGGTCACAGATCAAACTATTAGCAATGTGATGGGAAGCCAGTTAGGATTTGGTGGGATTTGTAAAAGGTCATCTAGAGGCAGCATGCAAAAAAGACTTTTGGTGGTGAAAATGCCTCTAATCAACTGATTTCCCACCCAGTGGGTATGGGGAAGACCTTTTATCCCATTGAGCAGACTAGTTTGGCAATGGTGATTACTTGGGCTTAAAGCTTTACCTATCTCATGAAATCTGCAGCAGTTCCTCTTGGTAAATTAGCCTTCGTTTTGTTGCAGAAAAGGAGGAAGCCCATCAGCTCATCTTTGTTTCCTTTGCTCTTTATCTCTCCACAATGTTCAAAGCAGGAGGGACAGAAGAACCAGAAAACACTGTAATATCTGCCACAAGTGAACACTGTATAGTTACCCCACAGTAGCCCAGGAGATCAAACTTTTAGTCCAGGTAGGGTATAACCAGGGGAGTGTTCAGCAGCTTGATGCAGCCTGGGATGTTCCACGGGATGCACTGTAGCTGCAGCAGCCAACTGCATCCTTCAATAAAGCTTCAAGTTTATAAAATTCCATATAGTGTTTCTTCTTAAAGCAAATCTATATTGATGATTGTAAATGTTGTATTTATTCTGCCATAGGGAGATGGAAATTGAGGCAGGGGGACAGTACACCCAAGTCCATCCTGTGAGGCTTGCAGAGACTACACAAATGTAACTAGTCCTGAAGCCACAAGAGTTGTCACCCAAGGACAGAATATTTTTAACATTTTACCTTGCCCATTCCTTGCAAACTCCCACCTTTCTAAGGGTGATCTTTTGTCCTATGTGTGCCTACTTTTCAACCATGGAGCCCCTGCTCTCCCTGGACACCCACAAGGTCTGTGCCTGCTCTCGCAATCCATTGTGCATCCTCTTCAGAGCAGCATGGTGCTGGTGCTTCCACCAGACAGGAGGAGTAAGGTGCAGGATTTCCCGCCTCAGTTTAGGTCAAGATAATCCTTACTGGCATAACAAAGTTTACTTATCAAATATTTTTAAAACATGGACATTAGCCCCTGGCTGTGATCTTTTTCTGGTCTTTGGTTCATTCCTCTTAACTCATGAAATAATTTTCCATGCAGATGCAGCAGACAAAAAGCAAAGAAAAGGAAAGAGGAATCTTGGCTTCTGCTCATCTAACTTTGTGTTAAAACCCACACTTGGGAAATTCCTTTCCAATCAGTCCCTGCAAGGCCCAGAATATTTATGTGTGTGCATAAGGTGTCAAGACTCAAATGCACCAAGGTAAATGGTCCACCACTTTTAAAAAAAGACACCTACAGAAACATTTAGAAAGAGATATTTCACAGATGTCTATATCAAGAAGATGTTTTGCCATTTCAAAGAACACGCAAAGCATGAGAGAGGAAGGAAGAGTGGTTCTCTGATAGCTTCACTGGTGAGAGTGGCGTGACAGCGAGACACAGCAGGCTCACCTTAGAAAAATTAGGTTCCTTTCCTATCTAAGCTTGTTACTGAGCATGGATCATTTAAATCTGCTAAGGTTTCTGATCATAATTTTCTGAAATTCCTTTAAATTCTTTACTTCTTTTTCTTTAGAATTATTAACCCTTTCACTTTGACCGCATCTCTCTTCTGCAGAACTTAGGGGAACAGGAGACAGACTATCCCTTCAGCCTAAAATCAAGCACTTAATTAAAGTCAGATGCTTAGAGAAGATTCAGGCTATGATAGAATGAATTAAGACCACTGAACTTAAGAGAATGCCATCATCCAGGGAGCGTACATTGACCTGTAAGGGATTTCCAGGGGGAGAAACAGGACTGTAGACAGAGAAAAAGGAACATTTTCTGAGCTCCTGACAGCAAGTATCAGAATCAGTAATTCACTGTTATTTGTAAACTCAGTATTTGTGAGGGCTTTTTCCTTCCCACTCCTGGATCTCAGGCTGAGCAATAGCTAGGCTGTTATGAATCACTGTGCTGTCCTCCAAGAGAAGGGATGGTGCAATTCTTTCTTTTAGCAGCTCACACAGAGATTTGCTGCTATGGCAAAATGATTATGGTCATCACCTCCCTCTGTGGACCCTGCTGCTTTGGGCATATTCAGGGTCACTCTTGTTACAACCCCATATCTCCATTCCCTTCCAGGACAAGATCATAACAAGGACAGTTTATGAAGGATGCAAAGATAAATCAACCTTCGTAAATGGTGTGGAGGATCTAGTTTCACAGAGCTTGGAGCTCCCCACACTGCATCACGGTGCCATGCCATGTTCCCATCTGTAACAACTTGGCTCCCAAGGGGTGCCCTGCAGTTGTAAAATGTAATTTTGGGGATTTTCTTAGCTGCTGATTTACTTTTAAACTTTCTGAAATAAATCAAGGGATATGTTGAATTCCACCAAAGCATCATTTATTTAGCAGAACTTGAAAATACGTGGTCTCTAGCTGGCCAGTGCTAAGATGCTGAGTGATATGTGTGAGGGTAGAAAGCTCACTGGTATAGTGTTGGAGGATTGCATAAGGCAAAACAACCCAAATTCAGAGCAGTTTCTCCCTTAAAATGTTTCACTTGCTGTCCCTTGAACTGCAGTTGCATTTAATCCTGCACAGGAGCTGATTCATTCTTGAAGAGAAGCCAAGAGCCAAATAACTCATGAAATATGGACACCAAGGACACCAGGAGGATAAGGAAAAGGAGCATCAATGTTTTACAGTGGTGGAAATGAATCCATTGGGTTCTGGCTCCCATATCTCACCAATGTTCATCTGTTAAAGCCCCGGTGATAGGATTTGATTTCTGCGAGAGCAAATATTGGCAAAGGAGTAACATGGCGGAGAGAAAAACAAACTAACTAAAATTCTCCCAAGCATCTTGCTGCAACTCTGTTCTTTGTTTTCCTGTGTTCAGAAAAAAATGTGTGCTATAACTTAATCTGTGTAAAAATAAGGCAGAGGGAAGTGGTGTCTGTACCACATCTTCCCAGCTGTTCTCTAACAAGATGAAGATAACACAATTTCAGGGTGTGTTTCAGTACGGGCTTCTGCTTTGGAAGCTTTCAGACAACGAACAACTCAGTAAAAGGCTGTGCAGAGTAATTTTCCTTTTAGAAAGAGCAATTAAAACTGCAGTAGTCTTATCTCCTCACAACTTTTATTGTCTTAGGACCACAGGACACAAAATATTCCTGAATGGAATGTCTGAGGGATTGGTAGAAATCAATATAATGTATCCTTTGTGTTAAATCCCTTAGAATCTTCTGCAATATAAATATATTTATAATATCCCTAATGCTGATAAAATATCATCTTGATAATCTATTCAAACACCTAAAAGACTTCAGTTTCTGTTCTGTCACGCACTGAATTTCAGTTTAAAAATGCATTCTGGTTTAACTGTCATCAATAGCTTAATGCAATCTCAAAGAAACAGGCATAGGCTATTCAAGTATGTTTCCAATATAAGTGAGAGATTATCAGACAAAGAAAAAAATAGCTTCACACTTAAAGACATAAATGTCAAGAAATAAGATGAGGAAAAAAAGTGTGAGAAATTCTGATTTTTTTATTACATTTTTCTGGTTTGGGTCAATTAATCATAAACCATCACAATTTTAATAAAAAATAGTCTACAAAGCATAGTTAAAAAGCATGACTTAGTTCATCAAGATCTAAGAGGGTCTTTCTTTGCTGTTGAAATTTTAATTATTCACTCTTTCAATATTCATAAGTTACCTCATTCTTTAAATTGTGAGGTGAGCCATGCAATTACAAGAATTAAAAATGGGAAAGATAGGAAATTTAGGGTGTTTTCATGTATTTTATTTTGTTTTCTTCTATTTGAGCATTTGCAATAAAAGTCTTTGCATTCTTAAAGTCTAAAACCTCCCTATCATAAAGACTGAAATTCTTATAGGGCTATATGACTTCAGTAAGTGAAAACTTATGAACTATACCATCTATTCCAAATCTCAAAAGTGAATTATGAGCCATGGTCTCTGACTGTTATTAGAAAATGGAGTTTTAAATTCCCTACTGATCAACATTAATAGCATTTGTGATACTAATATCTGAATAACACTCTAACTGGTGAAATGATATTCACAGTCCCTTCTAACTAAAACTATTCTGTGATTCCATGAAATCTCAATTGGAGAATACTACAGAATATACTGTGCACTCTTGTAAAACCACTTAGATTTTTGTTTTAAGGCTCAGGTCAGAAATTTCCAGCTGTCCTTCCCAGCAAAAAACTGTGATAGTTCACTCTGCTATTCCAAGGCTCACAATGAAGTAAGTGTGGGAGTAGTCTGGAAATTCTTTAAGGGTAGATGCCTTCTTTATAGCAAAATTTTCTTTTTTTTTTTTTTTAACTTTCCTCTCTATTTTGTAAAAAAGCAAAACTTACAATATCAGACTGAAGGCCTCTTTGTGCTGTCAATGTGTAAATGGAGAAATCTTGAGTTGAAAGGACAAAACTGAAAGTTTCGTGTAGGACATAGGTACTTTTCTACTGCACAAATATTTGAAAGCCTTGCAATTCTCTTTTTTTTATTTTCTGCCTCTTTTTACCCCTGCAAAGGTCAGACTCAGCAGCCCGAGAGACACAGACAGGCCGTGGCAATTTTCCTTGAACAAGAGATGCGGTTCTGATAGCGGGATCACACAGCTCAGTAGTTTCGTCACCCTTCGGATGCTTGTAGGAGTTCCTGTTCACCAAAAGGAACCTTTATGGTTATTCTGCATATTTCCTTTCCTACTAAGCATATTATGATCAGCTCTTGGGTTCTATGGGTTTTTTGCTTAGGACCACTTTTTTTTTTGCTTTTCTTTGACTTGTGACTAGACTTTTCCATGAGAACCAGGAAGTTTCTAGGTCAAGATCAAGATGTTAATTTTCATCTTGGTAACTCCCTTGTGTTCTAGCTGTTTACCCCAAATATTGTCTCTTGCAATCATAGACTCATAGAATAATTAAGGTTAGAAAATACCTCTAAGATAATTTAGTCCAACAGTCCATCCATCACTCTTCTCAGTGACACAGCTATGGGCTAACTGAGGCCCTGTTAGCACTAATTACACTGAGTCAATATGTTTTCTATGTGTACTTTGAATTTACTTTTCCCCTCCTCTGAAGTACTCCCAAAGAGATAACCTTCAAGTCACACTGAGTATCTCTTTTTCCAAGACTCTGGGATGGACTTAGGGTATTGAAAAATGGCAAGATTTTTAAAATTAATTATGAGATCCTGAAGGGCTCTTGGCATCCATCAAGATCACATGATAATGTTGAAGCCCCCAAAGGGAACTAAGACAAGTAAGTTTCTTGAGGAAATTTCTTGTCAGGAGCCTTGACCATAGGATGCATCTCCATTTGTAAGTATCAAAAGCCATACATTTCCCCTGGCAGTGTTTGAAAGAGACAAACCAATGAGGTAAGAAACACTCCCCATTTTGAACTACAGAGCTCGATGTAATTTGTATATTTGATCTGCGTCCAACCCCAAAATCAGTGATGGATTTCTTGTCAGGGTGATGTCTAGCTTCTGTTTCTAGGCTCCACTTGTCTCTGCTATATGGGCCAGACCTCTTGGGTATTTCTCCTCTATTACTTTCACTGAGAAAACACACTGATGTTCTTAGACTGCTACTCAGGTTTGGAGCAGAGATGCCCTGTGAGGAGAGACGGCAACTCTTCTTTAGTATATATAGGAAATAGTAGACATGGTGGTATTCAGTCAAAGTTTGGACTTGATGATCTGGGAGGTCTCTTCCAACCTTAATGAATCCATGATTCTGTTTCTGTCCACAACCACAGATGACAGCCTATGAAGACCAATGCAACTCCAGTAATATATATATATTAACAATTAAACATTTGCTCTACCTGCAGTTATATGAATGACCCTTTCCTCCTACAGGTTTCTTCACCTCCTTCAACACTGGCAAATCCCTGCAGAGTGCAGTCAAAGATGGTATTTTTTAAATGAGCAGCAATAAAAATTTCCCATAGCAAGTTTAAATCTTGATAATGGTGCACTTTTATTGCATTGTACTGAACTTTTACCAATCAGTCCAATTATGGGCTAATTCATTCGCATCACTTTGAAAGCTTTTTTTTTCTTTTTTTTCTTTTTTTTTCTTTTTTTTTTTTTTTTTTTAAAGCCCTATCTGATTTTTTGGCGTGTGAAATGCTTACAAAGGGAAGTTAATAAAAGAGCGGTTCATCTGCATATACAAAGGAAGATCATAATATAAAAAATTGCCACATTAGAGAAGTCTAGACCTTGACTATCTGTCATATATTTTTATAGCTTCTTATCACTGTGATATCTGATTGAGTAGTGAAATGGTTAAGATAAATGAGACTTAATTAGTGGAACTGATACCTGTCTATTGCAAGTCCTGAATTTGCATCTGGGAGCTCTGGTTTTCAGAAGGGAAGCGCTCGCCTGCAGTCCTGCTTCCCTTTGAAATCAATGGGAGTTTTCCCTTCAGTGAAAACAAATGATCGAGGTTTCACCCACAACCAACTGAAACTTTTGCCCTCTACTCATCCCTTTGAATCACGAGCTGAAACATGGGGAGACAGGCAAATACCAGAGCTCTGAGATGGAGGGAGAAGAGGAAGAGCCTAGACTTGACTTCTAACACATCAGGCTGCAGAGCTCAGCAGTCTGCAGAGATAAATAAGTTGTGTCAGGAAAAGGGTTGGTGTAGATTATTTTCTCTCTGGAACAAAAGTGACCAAAATTTGGCTTGGTCTTTTTTTTTTTTTTTTTTTTTTTTTTTTTTTTTTTTTTTTTTTTTGTGTGTTGTTTTTTTTTTTTTGGTAGCTTTGCTTGTGGAGCAAAGTATTTACTTTTGAGCTCAGGGATTAGATGGCCGGTTGCCATCGGTGTCAACTCTTTCAGTAGGAATGGGCTGTAGGCTCACTTCCCTGCCAAACGCTCCCTGTGCAGAACAAACGATTTACCACAGAGCTCAGAGATGGGGTATTTACATTCATTTAAGTTTGGTATAAACATTTACAGAACATTAGGACAAATACCAGCATTCTCAGCTAAATGTCTGACCACAATTATTTTTGATGAATAAATGGCTTGTAGAACGACTCTGAGACAGGAGGGGTTTTTTTTTCTTTCTTTTTTCCTCTCAAACCAAAGGACTCTGAAAAAACAGTGCTGCACTATGCAGCTAAACACACTGTGCAAAGGTTCACGTAGAGTTAAAGAAAACCATAGATGTTTACAAGATTAGGGAGTGAATATCTAGATTAAACCAGTTCATGTAGTCCTTCATCTGCTGTTCTGTTTTTTTTTTTCCCTTCAAAATCTCACCTTCAAATCTGACCCTGACAGACATGCCTACTTCAGTAAAGATGCTTTGTGCTGACCAAGTACTTTTTAAACCAAATATCATGAGCTGGCCACTGCAAAGGTACTTTTCCCACTGGAAATGGTGGCATGAGGGTTGCTGATTACAGCCTAAGAGACTATTTACTAAATATTTCTCAGAGGGGTCTGGCTGTGAGAATAAGGAAGCCACTCCAAGGTACCTAGAGCTACCTAGCTGAAAGTGAATATTTTCTCAATTTTAGCACAATAAGCTAATGTATTCCTCATCACTCTTTTAATTATTATTTTTATTTAATTTATAAGTGTACCACAGAGAAAAAGTGCAGTTACAAAGATTTCTGTTCAGTGATGTTTGTGATGCTTTTCTGCTCGTGACCGATTCACCTTTTAAAAATCTGTCATTAAAGTTGGAAAAGACCGTTCAGAACATCGAATCCAACCATTAACCCAGCACTGCCAAGGTCACCACCACTGATCCATGCCCCTAAGTGCCACATCTACGTATTTTTTGAACATTTTCATGGACAGTGATCCCATCACTTCCCTTGGCAGTGTGTTCTAATGCCTGACCACCCTTCCAGTGATGAAAGCTTTCCTAATATCCAATCTAAACCTCCCCTGGCACAACTTGAGGTTGTGTTATCTTTCCTGTTGCTTGTTGCATGGGAGAAAACACCAATCTCCATCTGTCTTTAACCTCCTGTCAGGTAGTTGTAGAGAGCGATGAAGTTCCCCCTGAGCCTGCCAGAGCAGGGAGCTTAACCTTATTTTCAGGCACCTTGTCCAAACATGCAATTAGGAATCTATTGACCATCTTGGGATGTCTTGCTTGGTTTGGGGGCGATTGTTTCTGGTAATGTTTATTTTTATATTACAATAAAGTGTCTAATAAAAATAGTTTATTAATCACTTAGCATTTTTGAGTGAAACTATTCTCTTTTTCTTCTCCCTATTTCTTTGGGCCTGTTCATCATCCAAATACACTTCTCCCTGTGAAAATAATGTGTACAAGGCAGATAACTAAAATCTCTTGACATTCCTGACCATTAAAACAATATTTATTACTCCTTTCCCTGAACAACCTAAATAGAAAGTTTTAACTGTTGATCTGGTTCAGATCCCAAACCCCATGAAGGGCAGATCCTATTGTTCAGTAGTGACAGAAGTCTGTAGGACTCCTATGGATGCTTGCAAGCATCAGTTCGGAAGGCGTGAGGACCTGGGAGCATCAGAGCCTTTGTAGTAGGAGAAGACACTTCCAGGTGGAAGGAAACTCATTATATGTTTTAAAACCAAAAACAGAGACCCAGATGTACAGCAAGTTTTTGTCTGGATTTGTTTGACAGACAGCACTATGGCTGACTAACCTTAGCTTTGAATTCTTGATTTCTATACTTATCACTGTCATAATTTTGGACAGGAACCTATTATTTTATTAAGAGAGAACAAAAATGTCATTAACACCCTGCATCACCTCATGAACTATTGAGGTTAAGCTACTTTGCAGGATTTAGAAGCAGAAAGAAACCAGAGGAAAATGAGCTGTGAGCATTTAGTTGAGGTTCAAATGAAAATGGAGACCACTTTGCTCTCACTTACTTTACAGTACAATGAATATATACTGAGTTAAAAAACCTGAATGCTTCACAGAGGTAGCATTTTACACCCCTTATCTGAAGGTGCAAAAGACTGAATGACATCCAGAAAGGGGATGAATCTTGACCGAAAAGTGGCACACACATTCAGTGAGGGGGTGGGGGTTGGAATTTTTATGAGCTCAGGATTTCTGTCAGCAGTAGCTTTAATCATCAGGTCTTCCCCAAAAATGAAGAATATGCATGCATACAATAATTAATACTGAACAGGAGATTTGTATCAATCTGACAGATAGGAGACGAAATTAACTGTGCTTTCATGTACAATTTTAAGTAGGTCAGATAAGAGGATCTATTGTAACCAACTTTTATTTTATAGATATACTCTGACACGTACAGACCCACATGTACACATTAAGTATGTCTGTAAAAATCTCACACACAGCAGAATCTCCTTAACCTGATGTTTGCAACCTGCCCAGTTCTTTCCCTGGAGCTCACCACTTTTGCTCTCATTGATTCATGGTCTCTAAGGTCAGGGGGGATAGCTGTGATACAACCAGATGTTCTGCAAACACAGAACTTTGAACATCACACAGCAATTCCTACATTGCATTCTGCCAACTATGGCTAGAGAGGAGCATGCTGCAAATGCTTAAGTAAAACAACCTCTTATGCTGCATTGATTTTTCTCTAACTTTTATACTTTTCTCTCCCTCTTTGCAGAGCCAGGCTGGATCAGCATTAGCTATCTAAAAGCCTTTCCTCTTTTAATAACATTCTCCACAAGGTATTGAGAGCAATAGTAAAAACATAATTGACACACAAAAAAACTGTATCAGAATATGGCATTGATGTGATGGGGTTTCAGTTAACTTCATTCTCTGAAGATGTTCATTAGTAGTTCACAGCGCTTGAATTCCATCAACAGATAATGGAAGTGCAAAGAAAAGATGTCTCTATCCTTCACTGTGATCTGCATGCACATTTTTAGCACACAGCTAAATTAGAAAGGACTCTAAAGAATTTTGCTTTAAAATACACAGGCTCCTTTGCAGTGTTGCTGTCTTACCTATTTTCTAAATTGAAAAATTAAAGCTGTTTTTAGCAATTATTTAACTCAGCTGTTGGCTGTGTTAGCACACAACTGCTGGAATAAAATAATTTATTTGTGTGTGAATTACCTGGGGAAAACATTAAAACAAGAAACCAAACTGAAATATTGTTTGCTAATACTTTATGTTAAATATCCTGCTCTACTTTTCCATCATTTGTTTTCTTACTTGTTGAAAAAGAAGAAGGGAAACTAGAGAAGGGAAAAATAAGAAAAATCTCAATAGACACAAATTAGGAAGAATCATTACAAAAATTAATTTAATTGATTAAAAAAAGCTGGCAGTATTTTTTATGGGGAAATACATACATTTTGTTCTGAAATACTAAGATAATCTACCAGGTACATGTCTGAAATTATAGTGCTACAGCAATGTGACAGAATTTCAGAGTCACTAATCACCACTGTTTACTTAAATAATCATGCATCATGTCCTTAATTAGTTTGTGAACTGGGGACTAGTCCAAAGGTTGTCCAGGTCCATGGCAAGTTCTGTGTGGGATTTAAGTTAGTTCTCTAAGGCATTTTCAAGTCTCACTCCGAAATCAATAGAAAGAAAGAACAGGATCATAGACATTTCCCACCAAAAATCCAAGTGACCCCAAAACTCCTGTGATCCAGCTTTAAGGAGGGGGGGTCTGCAGTGCTCTTACATAAGATATTCCCCACCCAGAGGCTGGAACCAATTTTTTGGGTGATTTTCTTCTGGATGGAGAGTTTGCAGACAGCCCTGGGAGCTTTCAGGAGAAAAAAAGGTTGTCAGTGTGCAGTATGTATGGAAATGAGGTAAAGTGAACTGATGTTGGATATTCAGTTGGACTATTGCTCCTAAAGAATGTTCCCCATCCCTGGAAGTGTTGAGATCCAGGCTGGAGGAGGCTTTGAGCAACCTGGTCAAGTGGAAAGTGTCCCTGACTGTGGCAGGGGCTTGGAACAAGATGGTCCCCAAGCCAAACCATTCTGTGATTCTCCAGCTAAGTGTCTGAAGGTAGGTGGAATGAAGATCTACACTTCTGAGCTACCTGCAATATCCAAATCTTCAACCAAGGCAGTGTGTGTGTGGGGTGACGTGGAAGCCAAGCACTTGGAGGACTGTGAGAGTATAATAATTACAGTCTGTAATTCCCCTCGTGTGAACAAAACATGCATCACAAAAGTAAGGGGGGAGAGGGACAGGACAAGTGGGTTGCTTTTAATTTTTTTCTGCTTCTTCTTGTTAAGAAACTTTATTTTTTTAAAAAGTCCCCTTTGGTAGCTGCAGCCTTATCACATGAAGATCAACAGCTGAAACCAAATGAGAAAGAAGGTGAAATTGTCTAGACTGAATGAATCGCAGGCAGCACGGGGAAAAGTAAATTGGAAGTTTAGCATTCTTTCATTTTTAATAACCTGCGGTGTTATCAATAACGTCTGTAATTAATTTTTTTAAGATGTTCATTTTAGATCAATAATATCCTCATGAAACAGGCAAGGTCATTTATCATAGTTAAAACAGTTCAAGCTCTATGGTGTAATCATACCAACCAACATTAGTGAGGATGCAACTCAACTATCTCCTTTTTCCTTTCTTTTTTTTTTTTGTGTCATCAACTAAATATATACTTTAAAAAAAATGTTGAAATGGTACATTTCTCCTCTTCTCCTTCCCTGCAGTTATTCATTTGAAGTGCAGAGAATGAGTGTTTGGGAAGCTAAGAGCAAGCATTCCTGAAACCGTTTCACTTCTGATTCTCAGGGAAGTTATTTTCTGTAGAGGTGCTAAAAATATTGGCCCTCAGAATAGCATGAGCTGACTGCTGCAAACACTGTAATTTAAGGACTTCTGTGTTCTCGGGTCACATTCAATAGTTCATGTGGGCATTTTAGGTTTTCCCTATGAAATACTTCTTCTTGAGACACAGGCTTTGATTCAGTTGACAGAAAAATAATAAATTCAATAGTGTCCATGTATGGTCTTTCTGTTTTAAACATGAGGATATATTCTCAGACGTCTCCTCCCCAAATAAAGCAGCTCTGCCCATGGCAGAGTCAGTGTCTGGTGGATCAGCCCCTTAACCAGCTTTGCAGCTAAATGAAGCCACATTTCATAGTGGGGAAACTGACCCTGGCAGAAACTGCAGGTAAGGGACTGCTTTCTGAAACTGGTGTCAAATCCATGACAGCCCTGAGCATGAAACCAGAACCCCTGCAGCCTGCTTGGTGTATGGCCCAGGCCTGGACCACATATCACATATATTTACACTCTGAGTTTCACCATCTCACCTTTGTGATTGAAGCATTAAATTGAGCAACTTCCATTTTGCTGTAGAGCTGCTGGAAACGCAGTGCTGCAGGATCACTGCTGGACTGAGCTCAAATTCAGTCCACACCTTATTGCTTTTTCATTCTATTTAACTCCTTATTCTTTTCTTCCTGCTTCCTTTCTCATCAAAACACTCAGTGAATAACCCTGGAATCATGGAAACATCATAAAGGCTTGAAATGTCTCTATAAGCACCCTCAGCATTACAAATCAAAAATACCCAAGATGACCTCAGACATATTTCTTTATGGTTTTGTCTAGAAGGCTGAGTTTTACAAGGGATCCACCCTTCATAGTTCCTTTGTTGTTGTTTATTATGATCATATAAGAGAGCAAAGAGTGCTGTATACAACACATAAGAATGTATTAAGAGAAGCTTCAAATGAGCTGAGCCCTGGCTCCTCATTTGAAGGGAGGGCAAGAAGTAAAGAAAAATTGAAGTTTAATTTTGTTTCCTTGCTACTCATGTGGGACAAAAAGCACCCTGTTCTTATAAGATGGTTCTACATGATGTTTTGAACATGGTATGCCTGGAAGACAATGTGGAGCTATCTATTTGCTTATATACTAAGAATGATTTTTCTATATAGGAAACCTGAAGATGTTATACATTTTTTGGTGACTTTAATGTTTTTTGATATCTAAAGTTCATGAAAAAGCCATGTAATTGGTACATAACTTTTTTTCTACTTGCATCAAGACCCCTAATCTTTGAACATTAGAATAATTTTGCATCTAGCCTGGGGTAAATTAGTTTCTTCAGGGTTTTTTTTTCAACTTCCCAGCATTATTTATTTTCAATTTGAAATTCTTTTAATATCAAAGTGGGTGTAATTAATTCTGTTTCTGATGATCTGAAAATTAAAATGAAAAATTACAAATAATATATCAAAGAACTTTCACAAAATATACCTGACCAAAATAGTTCAGGTTTATTGCACCTACATATCTATTTTCGTGGGGATTTTTTCTCCCTGTATATAAAAGCCATGCTTTAGTGCCATCTAGTGCACTGAGGAATCACAAAAGAAACTTCCCTCAGTGTTTATGCTCTTGCCTTGCAATAAACACTTTAAAACTCTAGATTAGAGCCATGACTATCATATTAAGTAAACAGTGAAATGACTCTTAATTACCTATTTGGAGCCTGACTATGTACGGTCGATGGTGAGTGTAAAGCAAGAGTTTCAGGTCTTCTCTCACCAACCATCATTGAAACTGAAAAAGACTCAGTAGTTCAGATTTAATCTCTTTTCCTCTGGAAAATTAGAAGTGTTTCAAAAGAATTTTAGCTTTCAGCTAAATACTGCGAGTTTGATACCTAAATGTGGAATATACATAATATGTTGTGTGAAAAGCCTGAGATTTTCCTTTTCTTATAACCAAACTAACATTAATTCTCCTGATGACAGGGGCAAAAAAACCCCACTACAGCAAAAATACCAAAAACCCACTGGTGCACAGAACAGCCAGCAAGAATAAAAAAATCATAGAATCATAGAACCATAGAATGGTTTGGGTTGGAAGGGACATTAAAGATCATCTACTTCCATTACCCCTGACATGGGCAACAACATGTAACCAAATACTCAGTATTTTTCTTTTCTTGTTTGTTTGGTTGGTTGGTGAGGGGTTTTGGTTTTTTTCATTGGTTTGGGTTTTTTTGTTTGTTTTTCTTTCAGATTTTGTCAATAAAGAATTGAAAACAGCTTGCAAGCCCAGAAAAAAAAAGTCTGAATGACATATCAGTCCTGGGCTGCTCTCTTTTATATTAAACATAGGATGGCCACTCTAAGAGGAGAATTTGGGCCTCAGAATCCATCCAGATAGTTGTCTCAGCGATGTTCTCTTTGGGTTTTGGAGTATTACATCTGTTATCAGCATTGGCACTCTGGTGGGATGTGTGTGATTCCTAAATGGCTAGCAAGGTTTGAGAGGATTGGATCAGATGATCTGAGACTGGATATTTTTATTGGATAGGTCAGATGATCTGCTGAAAGCATTCAGATATTTGGAGATTGAGACACTGATTACTGGTACAGATTTCACAGCAGGTACACATAGGTTGTCAGTTTTGACAGTTCCAGTGCTTGCAAACAGGTGGAAGATTTTTTACCCCAAATCAGGGACAAGTCACTTCTGTGGAGCTTTTATTGTCAAAAAGAGAGGTGACAGCTTTGATCAAAAGGTGAGACTCATTCTATACATCTTCCAAAACTGATAATCTCTGCTGATTCCCTGTGTGTGTCCCTGATAAAGATTTCTCTACCCTGTTTTTTAATAGGTACTTTGAGTTTAGTACAGCAGAGCATTTTGGTGTAAAAGCCAGATACAGGCAGCAAGGTCTCTGAATTCATTGCCTGAGTGGCTCAGTGACAGCTGAGGGTCAGGACAGAGGCACAGGAAAAAGCTAAAACTTCCCGACTGCAATGGGTGACAACTTCAGCATCATGTTACGTTATTAGAACCCGTTTTCCAAGGTAACAATAATATAAATAATATCTTTCCTAGGCCCTTTTGCTGACCAGAAAACAGTGCCTAGGAGGTGGAGTTCAGCTGAAGCACAAACTCCCTCTGTGAAATGTGGCAATGCATTGCTGCGGGGTCCTGACCTCCTCTTGGACTTCCATGTGCAAAGTCATGGTGATAAATCCCTTCCAAGAACTCATGTGGTGGGCAGCAGTGCCAGGAGTGAATGGGAAGGAGGAGAGGAAGGAAGATGCTGCACTGAGATGCTGTCTTACTCTATGAAATGCTGCCTCCACCTCCCTGATGGCATGAGGGACCACAAGTAAATTCTTCATGCTGATGGTTACACGACCAACTTTCAGATTCTCAGGAGCTGGATGTAGCTGTCCTGAAATGATAAGATCCTTCTCCCTCAATAAACAACCTTCGGGAGTGCCAGGAGCTCTGCTTACCAGTCACTGCCCTGCTCCTGCCTAGTAAAAAGAAAAAAAACATAATGGTGATCCTGTTAAGAGAAATGCATTTGTCAGCACTCTGAATTTTAATGTGAACTGGCAGCGGATCTCAGTGATAAAGAAAAAGTCTAATACGGATGGTAATTTTGCAGAGACCTTGCTAACATGTGTTATCCACTGGCATTCTTTTGTTCACTGCTGTGAATTATCAACTGACTCAAGGCAATAAAGGGAAAAAAAGTTGTATTTCTCACTGTGTCACTTTAATAACGTCATCCAAAGCTCACTGCAATAATTTAATTTTGCAGAGAAAGCACAGAGTTTATTACATTTCTGACCCTCTCCTCCCCCAGCATTTTGTAGACAGATATTGAGCAGCGATTGACCAAAAGTTCTGATTCATGATCAGCCACAGGGTTCCACCAAAAGCCTAAAACATTTATTTCTCTTGGAACAAGAAGAAACCATCACATTTCCTAATCTTCCAGTAAGGAAGCTTAATCCAACACATGGTCTGAACGAGCCATTAGCACAGAATGTACAAGAAGCTCTGCAGAAAAGTTGGGATTAAACAACCCAAGGGAAACTTTCCTCTTACCCTTTAGCAGTTACAGGTAGAGATAGCGAAGTGTTTCTGTG
Source organism: Scytalopus superciliaris (assembly GCA_013400415.1). Lineage (NCBI taxonomy): Eukaryota > Metazoa > Chordata > Aves > Passeriformes > Rhinocryptidae > Scytalopus > Scytalopus superciliaris. The sequence goes on from VXBX01007481.1 coordinate 795,544, forward strand.
CAAAACATCTTAGCTAAAAATAGGGGGTTTATACAAGATTAATAACCATAATGTTCTGAGATTGTTACTTCTTTCCTTGTATCAGCAAATGGGAACATTTGGTGATTATTTGGGATGTTATTTTCCTAGAAACTAATTGCAGCATTGCAGCAAATACACTGAAGCAGGGTATTTGTACTGTTCACATCGTGAAACTTCAGATTAAGTTGTTAGATCCAAACAAACAGCTACAGAATGAAGATTCAGTTCCTTCCCTTATTCATTCTAAATGTCCGTAGTTTGGGTTACAATCACTTCTCTCAAAAATCCTGAGCCATCCTCCTACATCTTGCTGCAGTTTTGTTGTGCAGTAAGGAATCCCCCAGGTTCCACAGGTGACTAGGAATTTTCTTGAAGAGCCATAAATGCATTACCTTCTACCACTACAGTCTCAAAAGTTGTCTCACTAAAGCCCTTTACACTGGTCACAGTTTACAACAATCAGCAGAATTTAGCCTATTAACTCAATCACTCTGCACACCAGAAATCCCTGATGTCCAGCACCCCTAATTAAGCATTACTTTTGCAAAATGTGGAAAATAACATTTAAGGTCATCATTAAGTGTATTGCTGGGAGTGTCATATAAATATCTTAATTACAAAACCATTGAATACCATATGTTCAGGGGAAGATGTGCCAAAAAGTGATAATTACACTGTTACTTAATGCCAATCAGGTAATTACACTCAGCCCACTTAAATGCTCTCTGCAATCTGGGTTGCCTCAGCAGCTGAGGAAGGATTACAGCCTCCCCAAAATGCACGTCAGTGCCCTTTCCTCAGGGCACAGGGTATTGAACCAAACTTCTGAGTAGGACCCAAACCCCACAACCCATTAGTTCCTCTGTTCCTCCTCCGTCTTCTAGAAGCTTTTCTCTCTGCTCCACTCAGCAGCTTTTTCCCTAACCCAGAAACATCTGCAAATAAACTTTTTAGCTCCCTTAGAATCTTTCTCCTCCTTCAAATGCTTTCTGACCTTGTAAGATTCATTTCGCCTATGGGTTATCTTCTGATACCTGGGAGAGAGGTGACCATCCCTTGAACTTGGCTCATTCTCCCCAGCAAAGCTCTAAGCACTCCTTGCCAGGGTTTCTTGGCTGAGAACTTCTTTCTACAACTCCACTTTGAACTCTTTGCTTAGCACTGATATGCTGTGTTCAGCAATAAGATTTCTACTCAAATCCTTTTCTATTTCTCAAATCAATTTCTGGTCAGAAAGCCAACCCCAAGGCAAGGTACAAACATAGATAGGCATATATTAAAAATATATATTAAAATAGATTATATATATATATGGACCATGTATATATATATATATATATGTATATATATACACACACACATCTATATAATGTAATATATAGATATTTGGGACCTTCCTGGAAAGTTGACAAAGTTCTGCACTGACATATAGCTGTGGGGCAGCTCATCAATATATATCATGAGGCTGATACACAGATCTAATCCTGAAGATTTTGTAGGCAGCCAAACCACCAGGTACAGCAGT
>VXBX01007481.1:807044-842623 GCA_013400415.1 Scytalopus superciliaris
AAAAAAAAAAAAAAAAAAAAAAAAAGGGTGAAGGAAAGAGAATAGAAAGAGAATATTATAAAAAATAAATTAATACTGGTAATAATAATACCTTCATCAAAACAAAATAATCCTGTAAGAAAAACAAAAAAAAAGCTAAACTTTCCAAAGAACACAAAATCTTTGAAAAAACCTGTTTTTTTTCTCCCCAAATCCCCATTTTTGATACAGAAACAATTGTAACCAACAATCTTTATTAACCCCATCAATGTAATTTTCTTAAATGGCAGCCATTCACTTGATGTGACTGTCATTTTTCTCTGATAACTCTTTACTGTAGATTCAGAGTGTACACGCCTTGCAGGCTACATCACAGCACAACAGAAGCCTCTTCAGAGGCTTGGCAGTGTGACATTAGGCAGGAGAAATGTAGGGAAAAAAAGCTATTTTCTAATGTTATCTGAAAGGCTATCAGGGGAAAAATTCCTAAAGAAAAGAAGTTACCAGTGAACATGTCTGCACAGGACATACTAACTCAGTGAACAAGTTAATAAAGTGTGGAATTGTATTTTAGCAGTTTGCTTATTATTAGCAAGGGACCATACCCCACATGAAACATGACTCAGCCAGCTGCAAATAAACCCCTCTTCGTCCTCTGAGGTTTCTGTCTTTGATGCTTGACTTGTTCAAGATACTTCCCACTGCCTGCCTCCAATTTTGCTTTTGTGGTAAATTGTTTAGACATGATTTAAAAACACATTACGGGCTATGGAGTGAGATAAGATGTAAATCAAGCTCATCCAGTCATTTAATCCAAAAATAATATGCTGGCATGGCGGGATATTAGAACCTCTGCAGGATCCCAAGTGAGAAGTCTTGAAACAAAATCAAAGTTTTTGTTGCTGTTATTATTACACTGTGCTGAAGAGTGGAGGATTCTTCCCTATCTGCGATGGGCATCTTGTGTCAGGTTTCCCACACTTTGGAAACCAAAGCAAACCTTTTGATTAGAAAGAATAATACACTGTGGCATATGTGGTGTGGTCTACTGCTGCCTTGCTTTACTCAATCATGTTAACATGAATGATGGGTAGGTTGACTTGGGTTAGGCAAAATTTGAAGAAAACTACAAGTGCAATGAAATTCCTTTGAAATTTCCTTAGCTTAGATGCCAATAAAAACCTAAAAGCCAAACCAGCAAAACAAAACCAAAAGTCATGTTCTGCAATTATTGGGTTCTTTGTATAGGCTGTAAGTTTTGAGTTTATAATAATAACTTGTAGAAAAACATGACAAAAGCAAGGCTAAATCCCCATCAGTGGATAGCATCAAAGCTAAACTCCTCACTGGCAGTATAGATGAGTCATGGGTAAATACGGTTTAAAAGATACACAACAACAGATATATTAATCTTTTGATTTGACATATACCATATCAACTATAATAAAAATTACCCGTGGCCTAGGAAGTGGCAAGGACTGGAAATCCTTTCTTTCTAACACCACTTAGTCTTTCTCTTTTGAAAAGATCATGATCTGTTGGTAGACTTTGTTGTGAAAGTAAATAAGTAAATTATGAGATGTTCATTCTGCTTAGTACAGTGGACAGAGAAGAAATTCACAATATGAGAAAAGGATAATAATAAGAAAGCTAATACCAGAAATTCAGTAATTTGCCCTCTTTCTCCTAATTAATTATTGATCAAACATTTCAATAGGGAAATTGGACCATGTCTGTAGATTCTGTATTCACCTTGCTAATTGATAACTCTAAAAGTCCTGGAAATTAAACTAATGCAAAGCCTGAATGACACCAAAAGTCAGTTCTGTCCATGGAAGAGGTTCTTGAAGAGATATGACAGCTTGGATCTTTAAAAAAGCCCATGAGAACCAGATGTGGGATTTGTGGTCATTCTCCAGCACAAACCAACTTAACCTTTCTCTAGAAGTTCATTATATCAAAAAAACCCAGAATGTTCACATGATCTTCATTCCACAATTTTGATATCCTTTAGATATGCTGGCTGTTGAACATCTTGAGAAGGAAGAAACTCTGGTACTGATTTGCTACTGTATCTTGTATATCATGGAAGAATGACCATGTTTTTGGCTATAGAGATGTCATCTGGTATCTTAAGGTATAGAATCAAAAAAAAACAGAATAAAGAAGGTTTGAAAAGACCTCCAAGATAATCCAGTCCAACTTTGACCAAACACCACCTTGTCAGCTAAACCATAACATGTGCCATGTTCAGTCATTTCTCAAACACTTCCAGAGATGGTGACTCCATCACCTCCCTGGGCAGCCCATTCCAGCGTTTAATGACCCTTCCAATGAAGAAATTCTTCCTGACATCCAACTCTAATCTCCCCTGGTGCAAGATATTTCCCCTCATCCTGTAACTTGTTTCTTGGGAGAAGACACTGACCCCCACATTGCTACACCCTCTTTGCAGGTAGTTGTACAGAGGAATCAGGTCTTTCCTGAGCCTTCTTTTCCTCAGGATAAACAACACCAGCTCCCTCAGCTGATCCTCATATGACTTAGTCTCCAGACCCTTCACCAGTTTTATTGCACTTCTCTGGGCATGCTCCAGCATCTCAATGTCTTTCTTGAAGGGAGGGACCCAGAACTGGACCTTCACAGTGTTTGCAAGGGAGATGGTGTGGGGCACAGGTATGAGACATGCTGAAAACATCCTAGGAAAGGATGAACACAACCAATGCCATGTTGGTTGGCATTCACCTAGATAGTAAAGAATTCCTTCAGCAACTGAAAATAGGGATAAAAAAATGAACCATGAACCCTATGAACAAAAAGTGCAGAACTGGAAAGAATCCAACTATGTTTCAAATACGCATGTTGAACTGGAAAGTTGAATGTATCGGTTCCTAATTGAATGAAACTCCACTATGGCAAAATGCTTAATGCTGGAAATCACTTAACCTCTGTCCTGCTCTGTCCAGATGAGACTAACTTCTGTTGCCTGTGGTCATGCCAAATAGAAGATCACCTGTTCTGGCTGAGAACAGAAACTAAACAGTCCTAACTGTTATTTGATGACTCAAGCCCTAAATGGTGAATAACAGAAGTTGAATGTGATTCAACCCAAACAAAAGTTGAACTCTTTCCCAATGCTGCATTATTGTCCGACATTCCTGAATAAGTGGTACAACCTTATGCAAAATCCAAACAAACCTAGCATGTGAAAATGGCATTTAAGCCTGAATAAAGTGTTAAAATAAATGTATTAGGCAGCAAGGATATGTTTTGTAAACACATCAGGATTTGTGAACAGATTGTCATATTATGTTAAAACCATTTAAAACTCCATTTGTGACTACAGCCATTTCGTAACATCTTTTTCTAAGTGGCTAAAGAGACATGTGTGTTTAGTCTGTTAAAGGAGAGAGCAGGCACACATGGGGAATGCTATTGAACATCACAGAATCTGTGTTACAGACCTTGCTGTGTTACAGCACCTTGGAGCTGATGTCAGTCCTTTCCTCCCAGTCACCCTGTGGAGCACAAGTGACCTCCTCTGCTTATATTTTTAACAGACCTCAAATTGGTTTTCATGGTAAGATAGTAACAAAAATGATCACTGGAAGTCTGGCTCAACTAAACAGTTAGCATCAATAACTTTGTCTCAGTACTGCTCAGCAAAACATGAACACACATACTGAACACTTTTTCTAGTGTGTTGAAAGTAGATAATTTTGTTGAGTTAGGATCAGAGACCAGCCCAAATTTGCAGTTTTCTTCCTTATATCCACTTCTCTTAGGATTTTTCCACTCTTTCCAATCAGCCTGAATCTTTCAATGTCAATCCTTCAGGATGCCTCTGAAAAAAAAAAAAAAATGTGAGAAGGAGACCTCTCCAAGGACTGCAGAGGTCGCTGAAGGGATGGTGATCCCTCTGTTGGCTGCCCAGGGGACCAAAACATGAAACAAGATGTAACTTTTTGATGAATAAAATTAGAGGAAATTAGTTTTTCCTGCACATGTAATCGGTTTAAAAGAAATAGTTAAAAACCTGTAATACAGAACAAGGCTCTCAAATGGTACATTTTGGAATAATATGGCTGATTTTTATGAAGTTCTTTTTGGTGGTGTCTCCCCCCTGGCAACAGTTGAGGATCTGGCCCAGGATTTCCTTACTGAAAATGAACAAAAGCATTAATATTAAAAGTTTCAGTCATGGAGAGCTTGCTTATACAAGTTAGCTTTTGTGACATGACAGTGTTTTGAATTTCATACACTCGAAATCAGGAAGTTGGCTTAAAAAAAAAAAAAATTGCAAAATAAATGAATGACAGAACTGTGCTTATGTCTGAAGTATATGTATACACTGAGGTTTTGCCCTCTCCTCCCCTGAAATACAGAAAAAAACCCCAAAACTCTACAATAGAAATGCTAAGAAACAACTGCAAGGGCCTTATAATAAATTTACTCCAGTAGCTGGGAATTTCTATAAAACAAGGATCACCCCAATTCCTAAGAAGAATTTGCAAAGATAGATGTGTATTTACCACTCAGGGTTTAGCAACAGTGGTCACTCAGAGATGGTCCCAGAAACAGCTCTGGCAAGTCACAGCACCAGTAGCTGCAAACCATTGAAGGCTTTGTTATTAGTGTCTGTGAGATCCACACTCATCATTTTATTCCCTTCCCAGCCTGGTGTTTCCAAGTTTGCTTATGAGCCCCCCCCATTGACTTTGCACAATAGAATTTCAGTCTAGCTGAAGTTAATTTAAATTTGGCTCCAGTTACTGTTCATCTCTCGTTAAGCCATCCTTTTCCTCTGCCTCAGCAAAACCCTATTACCTCATCTGTTGGACTGATCCTCACAGAACAGTGTCCAGTCTGGATACAGGTGTTAACCCTTCCCCAATCCCCTGGTTACCTCTGGGATGATTTGCAAATAGGGACTCTTTGAAATTTTGGTATTAATGAATTTTCCTTAGATACAGCAATGCTGAAGAAATACACACAGAGTTTGTGCGTTTGATTACAATACCTGGAGAAGGCAAAGAGACTTTAAGGCAGTCATGAGGGTTTATAATTGCCAGGAAACTGCCACCAAAGGACTTAATTCATGTTTAGAGTAAAGCTTCTTTAACCCACTGGAGCACTGCTGAGACAACCCAAAAGTGGAGGTACATCCTTGCACCCACAGAGGTGTCTTCCAAGATGAGTGGGCTGCTATCTGAAGGAGTCAGGCCCCAAATGTCTGCTAAGCCATAGGCAGAAAATAAAAGCTGTTCAGCCAGAAATTCCCCCCTCCAGATCTTTCTGCACCTCCTGTTTCCAAAACTGCCTCTGCTTTAAATTCCCAGAGCATGCTTTCAGAGAAGGCTCTGAAACTCAGAAGCTCCTGTTTGGAATATTAACTGTAAATAACCTTCCAAGATAAGCTTTGTATGGCAAAGTGGAAAAATTTCCTTTGACTCTTCCTTGACGGAGCAGCACGATGTGCCCTTACTGTAAAGTTCTCCCGTTTGTGTATGCTGCAGATATGTCTAATGAAATGTCTTTCAACTCTGTAGACACTTGCTATACACATCCCTGTTAAACCACCCTGCCCAGACACAGCAGACACATTCCCTGGCACAATAGGACAATCCAAATGAGGTGATGTGGTGTGTCTCAGCTGCCACCGTCCGGGGGGGATGTACAATGAGATACAGGCAAGAACTCAATTAAAATTGCCATTTTAATTCAGATGATTTAAGAATTTCCTTCTACTCCTAAAGATGGATAAAGAGGTTTCCTATCTTTACATTTCAACCCACCGGCTGATAAATTCAAGGCACTTCTTGTCGTGTAGATAGAGCGAACTGCAGAAGCTGCCATGCCATCAGAAATGACTTGAGAGAGACAGCCAGGGATTCAAGCTGCTTCTTAGCACCACTAAATAGGTTGATGCCTATAATTCCTAAAACCATAACAGCTCACTAGTAATTTCTGTCATTTCAACAATATAGTTTTAGAAGAGATTTAAAAATGTATCACCACTATTTCATCAAATGCCACATTTCACCTTCTGTAGCCACTATTTTGTATCCTTCTTTGCTATTAAATTGACTTCAGTTCTTCAAATGACACATCTGTTTAAGCCTTATCTGTTCAAAGAAAGCTAATAAGCATAGCTAGGTTTAAAAGGATTAACTTGGATGGGAATTCTAAAAGTTTTCAAACATTCTTGATAGTATTTGCTATTAAATGGGGGGAAAAATGAAAAAAAAAAAAAGCATTTACCTTCTTAAAAACTCTCACAAACTTACAACGATGTGAGATTAATTCCTTAGCGGGTCAAATGGATGAGAATGACATTTCTATACTTAAGGAAGCTCCTGATAGCTATCTAATGTTTCCTTGAATACTTTTAAGTGGAAAAGGGGAAAACTTGTAATTTTTTTTTTTATTTAGAGTAGTAAAATTCAGACAAATACCTATATATATCTATAGCAATGCTCTCTTCAGTTATACACAAATAAATCTAAGTTGCAGCACAAATACAAACAAAAATGCTCTGAAGTAAAACGTGGATGTTCAACTCTCTTGATTAAAAAAGCCTCAATAAAACAACAACCAAAAAATTGTTATTCTATTTTCATCCTACAAATTAATACTCTTATGCTCCATCACATACATCTTGCTGAACCTCCAGCATATCTTCACTGAGCATTATGTAAAGATTAAACACTATGAAGTAATCTGAAATGCATTCTGAACTATTTTAGGTGCAGAAGATAAATAAATTCTCATAAATGGCAAAAAACCCAGCATGAACCATGTCGGGCCCTCGGTGGGGCTTTCAGTTCTGCTGGAATCAGGCCACACTCTTCAGAGAATTCAAAGGTAGTGATGTGAGATTGAGGAGCTGGCTTGCCCTGGAAGAGATGCCCATATGCCTGTATGCATAAAAGATGGATTAAAACTGTGTGGGACAGTGTATTAAATTGACACTCAAGAGGACAAGGCTGCAAAATTTGGACTCAAAATGGAATCCTTCATAAGATAAGCAAAGAGACAGTGGGAAATTGTCCCAACTCCCACAACAAGAAATCTCAAGTAAACATTGAACTAAATAAGAAAGATATGACACCTGAGAAATAGTAAATATAGCTAAACTTTCTTTCTGTCTGCCACCAACAACAGAGCAGCACAAGAATTAAAACCTTTTTTTTTTTTTCAAGCAAAAATTGAAAGCCAAAGCTGTTGCCACCATTTCTCCAAGGGAGATCGAGTCTGAGTGACTCTGACTCTTTCCATGTATGGATTTTAGATGCAATTACAATGGAAAGAGAAACAAGCCAAGCAAGGCAGACACAGATGCTAATACTGTATCTGTCAGTCACAAAGATGAGCTGCTCACCTCCAGCTTTAACCAAATTAACACATCAGTGACTTATGCATAGCTTTGGGACTTTAATTCATAGCTTGACATACCACAAACAAGAAATCGAGGTAGAGAATTCATATTTTTTTCAACAAATGCTTCAAAGGCAGCTGGAGTCAGTGAATAGCCCAAGTGATGCAGTAGATGTGTTTGCAGTGACAGAATATCCCAAATCCTCTGATACTCTGGGTTTTCCTACTGAACAGAGATAGGCCAGGAGGTAATATATAGAAATGCATAAAGACAAAACACAGCTATTGATTTGGGTTTAGGTTCATCCCAGAGACAACCTAGAAGTCTCTTCACTTGTTTTGCTGTGGTAAAACTGTGTAAAGTGAATCCAGAAGAGGAACAGTTATCAGTTTTGGATCTGAATCAAAATCCAGACCTCATAGGTTGGCTCAGCCCCAGACATTCACTTCAGTATCTACTTGCATCAGAAAGTCAGAGTGGGAGTGTGAGATCCTCCTCTAAGTCCTTATTCATGTGTGGGCACTAGAGAGAGATATGAACCCAATGAACATCTAATCAAGAATCTTCAGAAATCTTGTGTACTTTCCTTTCTTATTTCTGTCTATTTTAACCTCCTGAAAGACCTGGACCTTGTCACTGTAATCTGACTATTGACTTCAGGCTTATCATGATTTTTGCTAGGTTAAAAGAGATGGACTTTTATTTAACTCAAGCTAAATACTGTTTTCAAATGAAGATCGTTTATACAGACACTGGTTTGGGATTAGCAGCCTTTTGAAGTAAGCTGTGAAGCTCCATGTGAACAGTACAAGAATGAGCCTTCCCATAGAAGTCTGGATCCAGTCCTATGTTGAAATTCTAATCCAATTCCCTTCAAAATTCATCATTGTTCAGCTCCAAAGATATTGCATCACTTTAATTACTAGTGGAAAGTGATCATTTCACCCAGTTAATCTAGTTTGTCTTTGAAAGTATAATAAAGTACTATCTAATAATAAACTATGTGCTTATCATCTGACCAAGCTTCTAGCTAAAGTACTGTTTACTGATCTAATGATCTGGCTTTGCTTTAAACAGTAACAGCTAAATATAAACACTGATTCTTCCACTTGATCTCCTACACATTTGATTTTATGTAGGTCATTAATGATGTCAGTAAGGATGGGCTTTAATGTATTTAAATAAAATAAAGTTGCAGAAGCATGTGGGAGAAGAAGAATTTAGCCCAGCAATTGAAGCATGTCAGGTAATAGTTTCAGGGCAATGTGTCATCACTGCCTGTCCATAGGGCAGCTGTCTTATTTAGATAGGGTCACTTCCAGCATGTGTCCAAAGCTTGGGCTGAAAACTACAGACCGGAAGACCCATCAGGACCCAGGTGGCCACTCCTAATGCAATTAATAGGTTTACTCATCGAAGGAAGTGAGCACATTAAATCATTATGTGAACAGGTGTAGAGAAAGAATGTGAAACAAAGTCCAAAATGGCCCTCCAAGAGGTGGAATCCCAGGCATGTTGAAGTTTTTGGTAAAATTCTAGTATATTCTGTTCTAGTGGAAGGTGTCCCTGCCTGTGGCAGGGGACTTGGAACTAGATGGTCTGTAACGTCCCTTCCATCTCAAGCCATTCCATGGTTCTTTGATATTCACTAAACAGAGGCTCCCATGAAATCTATGCTGACAGTTCAGCATGCCAGTAATCAACAAATCGTAATTAATTCTCTTCTGTGCATCTCCTTCTGTGTAATAGAGGCTGAACTGTAACAGGGATAATGATTTGGCACCAAAACAGCAATATGTCTGAGAAACCATGTGAAAGTCCTGGAAGTCCTAGTGATGGTGCAGCCTGGCCACCCTCTGTCTCAGAATAAGAGATCCAGTTATATCAGAACAAATTTCCTGAGCCCCCATGGTTAGAAAAATTATCAAGCCATCCCATCTCTACCTCCTGCTTCCAAGCCTCCTTTCATTAAAGGAGATTTCGTTTCAAAAACATGTGACCATATAGGAGACTCATGCAGGGCTCCAATGAGGTACCGGGTACAAAATCTGGTTCCAAGATGCTTGAGGAAAAGTGGTTTGGTTCCATAGGTTAAATCTCTGAACAAAGCCCAGGATTTCTGGCAACAATAATCAAGACAAAAAGAAATTTGTACATTTGAGGAAACTTGTCGCTCTGCCAACACCCTCAGAGCTACCCACAGTGAGGCAGAATTTGGCCTTGTGTACAAAGCTGTTGTATCCTATACTCCCAGCAAATCTGTGTATCTATAAGACTGCCATTGAAAACACCATTGAAAGAACATTTTGGGTGCTCTTGGAAAAATATGTTAAAAAAAAAAAAAAAAGTGCAAACCACAGTTCTCTGTGCCTTGAGGGTCACCCAGAATCTGTTCCCACAGTTCTATTTAGCTAATGAAGTCATACAAGCCCTGCACAAAGTGGCACTGGTGACCCCTGTGTCGCTGGATGCCAAACTTTAAAGGTAACACGATAATGGTTTTGGATTTAGAAACAAAGAAAGTCTATGTGCAACCACATAGGCAGGGCAATGACAAACAAAGATGCTATAGAATGGAAATAGATAATTTCAGGCAAGGAGAATGTAAAGTAATCACTCCTGCCAGTTCCACTGTTCATTGCCATGCGGGTTTGGCTTTCTGTTCTCCTTCTCTGCTTTTCCACCTTTTATACCCAATAAAGAGATTTGTTTTGTAACATGGAACAAAAACACATAAACAAAGTTACTAATTCCCCCCAATTTTCACATACGTTCAAACACCCAAGTATCCTTCTTGAGGCTGTGAGACATACTGTCCTCCAGTATTTGAAGCCTCGACATAAGATACTCCAAGAACATCTCATTAAAGATTTAGTTTCTCTCCCTGTTTGTGACAGATGCATGTCTTTCTTTTTCTTTATATTTCTCCTTAATTTTCTTTTTCTCTTCCTTCCTTGCATTATTTTTTTTCCCTTTCTTTCTTGCTCCCTCTCTTGCTTTCTCTTTTTTTTTGTATGAAAATAAGAATTGAAAAAGAAATTAATAATTCTCATGCATTTATCATCAATTTGCTTTCATCTTGAAAAAGTGCAAAACTTTTGACTGCAAAAATGACTGTGAAATAATTTTTTTGTGTAAAGGAGAAACCAGTTCCCATGAATCTTGACTAATTGCATCAAAAAACAGGTTTCTCATGTATGTCAGGGGATAAGAAAGATAGGAATTGTAACATCAGTTTCATGAGTTTGCAGTTGTAACAGTATAATTAAGAAATGAAAATACACTAAACCCTAAAATATGATAATTTCTGCAAAACAATGTAAGGTAAAAAGAATAAAAATGTTTATCTGCTTCTTTTGGAAATGCAGTAGCTTGTGATTCTAAGTCACAAGTAAAATACACTTTTCCCATGAAAGTTATGTCTTTTTTGCTTTTTAGTACACTTATTTTTGGGGTTCTCATTCTTAGTAAGGAGTTGTTGTGATTCCCTGTTTTGCATCTGGAGGTCTGAGACATGGAAATGTCTCAGCAGCACCTCACTAGCACAGAACCACATGGGTGAGCCCTGTGCTTCAGCCCTGAGGCCAAGTGGTGCAGCCTGACTCATGTCCACATGCCTAACTCTCCTTCCCAGAAAAAAAACCCCACAGGGTGGCTGCATCCAAATAGCCTGTTGAGAACAATGCTTGGCTTGTGCTATCTCCTAAATTATGTCTGAACATTATCTGGAAGAGTTTTAGGTGTCCCAGCCCAGATCTGTGCCACAGAGCTTTGTGATGACTGGACCAATCAAGCCACAGACAGCAGGTCCTCCACCCCATCCTGGGAAAAGTGGTTCCATGGCACATGCACAGCCACCAGGATGGCCATAGAGAGAGTAGGATTTGGGGATTTAACACCCAAGCTCTTATTCCAAAGTCTGAATAATCCTTCAGACCCTTTTCCAACATATTTGTTTAGAGAAAAGGAGGCTCAGGGATACTTTATTTCTTCAACTACCTGAAAGGAGATTGTAGCCAAGTGGGAGTTAGTCTCTTCTCACAGATAGCGAGTGATAAGACAAGAGGAAATGGCCTCAAGCTGTGCCAGGAGATTTTCAGTCAGGTATTACGAAAATTATTGTCACCCTTTCTTCACTGAAAGGATGGTTAAGCATTGAAACTGGCTGTCCAGGGAAGTGATAGAGTCATCCTTGGAAATGTGCAAGAAACAGCTGGACATGGCTCCTTGTGTATGGTTTAGTTGATACGGTGGTGTTCAGTCAAAGGTTGGACTTGATGATCTTGCAGGTCTTTTCCAACCTTAATCATTCTATGTCTTTATAATTCTAATTTTCGTGCAAACAGGAACCAACTTTCACAGAGTCACCCCACTCCTGTGCCAAGTGTTTGTAAAGGAAAAGCCCCACCTGGCTGCACCTGAGCCCACTTCAATTCAGAAGTGGGCTTATGCAGCTGTATAGTCTTTCCAGATCATACACTTGTACAGCTTTTCCAGACCACAGCTTGCTTCCACCTGGCCAGCTCTCAGCAGAAGGCAAAAAGATCTGATCTGTCCATATTCCAGTTTGAGGTCTGTTCCTGGATAGCTCAGCTTTCTGTTTTTCCCTACTTTGGAGTTATGGTAGAAAATAGAGTTTCAGCAATTTTGGTCCTCAACTGCCTAACTCTTGTATATATCTATTAATATATAAATGTTAAAATAAATCTGCATTACTATAAATGAAGAGTTATTTTCACAAGACACGTGAGCAATGTTTCACTCAAAATCTACAATCTGAAAGGACACATTTTGTCTTAGTAAGATATGTGGTGGGTTTCCTGTACGTGACATTGAAAATACTGAATGTTTCCCAATGGACCATTTAACTACAATAAATCCAGACTTGTTCCTTTTAAAGAAATGTTGTCAGCAGCAAATTGTTTCACAGTTGTTCTAAGGTCATGATTTCAAAACCCACTTACTTCCCACAGTATTTACAGCACCACTATTTAATATATTTAAAATGTGATTGATTGTATGTGCGTGTGGGCATCTATGTGATTATTTTCATTAAAAAAAATAGTTCTTTTTCCATCTTATCAGAAATTGCAGAAAGAACTGAATGAAAATGAACTGAATTAATAACAAATTGAAGGATTGTGCAACACCAGGATTGCTACTAAAGGTGAGATGAACTCAACAGGAATGTTACTCAAAACTATTTGGTTTTGGGATACATGTGGATTCAGTCCTTTCTTTTCTTTTTTTTCTTTTTCCCCAGTGGGACAATAGGTTAAAAATCACCAGTGTCTATGCTTTTAGGAACAGGGAGGTAAATGGAGAAAACTCCCCTCTGTGAAGAAAGATGGGTAATTTGGACTGAAACCTCCTAGGAAATTCTTGTGATTAAGTTCTACCTCAACACCCAAACCATTGTCCCAAGTTTTGGTTGAAATAAAAACCAGCAGCTCGTGTCACCACAGCAAAATAAATATTGATGCCAAACACTTGAGTACACCACTGACAAACTCTTCATTCTGCTCTTTCTCACTTTTAGTATAAGGCCAAAATTGTCCCAGTCTTTACCCTGTCAAGCATCTTATCAAATCAAAAGAGCTATTTGCTTTCCTGAGTTTAAATAAATCTTTTTCAAAGGACTTTATGACTGTGCACCAGACACAAAGACCAAATATTTACATACATAATAAAGTGGAACAAATTTACCATACAAATGCAGCTACCTGCCTCCAGAGCACCAGTATTTTTACCACGGCTGTAAAGTCTTAAGTACTGAACAACTTAAATATCCATTTCACAGGGTAGGGGAATTAGCCTCTCTCCTTGGTTAAATCTAGGGCTAAAAGAATGTAAATTGGGTCATGCCCATCTTTCAACTAGCCATGTGTTAGGATTATTTGCGACAGTTGCTTGACACCTTTGGGCAGCAGATACTTTAGAAAAATGTGTCCTGCACATCTTGAGTGTATGTAGAACATCTCTACTTCTTTCTGTGCCCTGGACTGGAGAACCTGCAGCTCTACCCACCTTGAGCCTGTAAATTCTGACTCTGCGACAAAGCTCATGAGCTGTTCCCAGGCACATGAGGAGTACTCAGGTGAGACAGGCAACAAGTCCAGACCTCTTCTATCCCACTAAATTAACTTGGGTTTATTGTTGCCTCATTCCCCACACTCCCAGGCCAGCCCCCACTTGTCCATTTAATATCCACTGTTGCATCCTGTCTGGCATACAGGTGGTAAGCCTGCCAGCTCGGGGACTGTCTCTTCTCACTTGTTTATGGCATCCTCTGTCTATTTGGGCTCTGATTCTCCACTGGATTTCCCAGTCTCCTCTCTACTAAGATGAGAAGTAATAAAGTACATCAAGATTTTGCACTATTAACCTCTTAGTCCTCAGTGGGCGGGAAAAAACCCAACCCATCACAGCCTGGCTTTATTATTGTTTCTAGTACTTTTGAAACTGTAGGCCACCAACCAGACTGTATCTACTGGCATCTACCACAATTCAAATTAATTCTATCCAACATGTTTTAAGCCAAACAGCAAGTTAAAATCTCATGTTATTGGCTTGCGTAACAGCCTCGCACATGCAATGGCCTTGCTGTATTACCACACCTTTTGACTGGTCGTGAGCAACCCCTTAAATAATGGCCACACTATTGGTTTTCAAGGGAGAAATCTGGGGAAACATAAGCACGCATTATGCAAGCAACTGTGATAATCATATACATCACATGTTAACAGAAAACAAATATATGACTGGCTGGCACCTCTTTGATTAGACTCCCAGAGTAAAAAGCAGGCTGGGTTTTTTATTACTCGCTGTCAGGGGATAGAGCTCCCATTGTGATAGGCACTATATAAATGCAAAATGAGATGCTATTCCCTCCTCGCCCAAGAGCTGGCAATCTTTGGGCATAGACACATTGCCTGGTCACACAGGCAATCTGTGCCAAAGCTTTCAACTCATTAGACCACACACCTTCTCTCATATAAAATCTGTAATAATGTCTATATTATTAAAAATGGACTTTTGCCATAAAACAAACCCAGCACATTAGGCAAGCCTGTGTGAGGAGAGCAGCTTGCCACATGACCTCAGAAGCTTGCGATGCCAGCTGCAACTCTAAGCTATCTTTTTCTGCTCAACAGCTCACTAATAATTCAGACAACCCTTGTTCTCGCTAAATTATTTTTGTGAGCTGAACTGGGAGAGCACTTGCGAGAGGAGAGCATTTTGTTCGAGTTTTCAATGCTGCTCTGAATGTGACTGGCAGCATGTTCTGGCAGTCCTCCATTTGGACGGCACAATGGTGTCACTTCTAATAATAAAGAACGTACAGACGTTTCATGAGCTCTAAAGCATCGCTTTGCTGCAGACTTCAGGGCCCTCTTATTTCTTGGAAGTGTTAATAAGTATGATGAGAAAAAAATGGGCTTTATAAAAGGGAACTTCTAATGCTGGATAATCTGGCATGATGAAGGTTTTTTTTTAAAAAAGAGGATGGTAATGCAGTTTGCCTAAAAATACCTTGATTTTTGGTTAACCATTGGACTGCTTTCTAATCATGTTGGAACTGTTTGGTGACTATAGGGCTAATGACATTTTGTTCCTCCTTTCTGCTCCTGTTTTTTGACTGGTTTGTTTAGTTATTTGGATGATTTGCTTAATCTTCAGCCATGGAGATATTCAAAAGCTGTCTGGACGTGGTCCTGTGCAGTCAGTTCTGGGTGGCCATACTTGAGCAGGAATGTTGGACAAGATGAACTCCAGAGGCCCATGACAACCTTATCCAATCTGTGTTTCTGTGAGGGAAAGGACAGTTCTCACTTGGGTCCTCTGCACAAACAGAAGCCGAAACAAGTCAAGCCACTGACCAAATGCTCACTTATTTAAGTTGCATCAAAATGTGGACACAGTGGCCCAGATAATTAAAAGTCATTTTAAAAAGTCAAAATTCACCTTTCTGTGATATTTATATAACCTAGATGCAATATTGTGGTTAGTTTGGAATGAAACAAATTAATGTCATCTACTTTGACCCTTCTTGGGGGTTGGTCCAAACCTCTGGCAGCCCTTTTCAACTCCTCTGGAGTCCTTCTGTTTCCCACCCTCTCATTATTATGAATTTTTTTTGTCTCAAGAGGGAGCTAGTCATTACATTAAGGTAATCTGGATTAACTCATCTCAGTAAGGGAGAATGAGTAAATCAAGAGATCATATTCCTGAGAAACTGGAATATATTCTGAGAAGGACTGATGACCAGGCCTTTAAATATACTTAGAGCTCAAGGACCATTAAAATATAAACTGAGATTTATCCCTTTCCTCAATCCATTTCCCTTTAAAATACAGCTTTAAGTTTCGGTGCTTGCTTACATGTGAAATTACGCTTTTTCCAAAGCAAATACAAAGATACATATTTTGCTGCTGAGTACATAAAACAGCAAGATCGGAGCTCTTTGATATGCTACATTTACCGAAAAATATTTGCTCCTCTGGCCTGGCCCAAAAAGTTCATCATCAGTGTTAAGCAGAACTAGCTCTATTTTAAAGATCTTTCAGGTAACATTCATGAGCAGTGTTTTAGTGGTGTGTGTTTATCCATATCATTCAGTCTTATTAAAGCCAGTGGTGAAGAAGCCCGTGTCTAACAGCTCTGCTGTAAGAAAGACACAGCTTGGGGATCTCATTAGGAGCTTTTAGTCTGATGGTAACATTACTTCTTTATCACTAATACATATTCCAATAAAGGCACAATACATGAAAAGTAAACACATCTTGCTAGTGTGTAAGGTGATCTAAAAGTAATGCATTTCCAAGCAAGATTTTGATGATACCCTCACTCAGATAAAACCTTATGCTCTCACATGCATTCAGACCCAAGTTCCCATTGTTAATTCAAGCTACTATATTCTCTCCTTTTAACTAGCACTTATATCTGACAGCTGTAAAGGCTTTCAGCCATAATAAATCTCTCCCTGACTTCCCAAAGCAAACAGTGTTGAAATGAGTGATCCCTCCAATAACATTTTGTCAGCTCAAATCACCTCTGTGTTGTGAGTTAATCAGACAGTCTATGCTGACTGTTTGCTTCCCAGATTTCTTATGGTACTTATTTCCTACATTTGTGCTGATCCTGGTATGCTGTCAACCCTAAAAAGGTACTTTTCTTCAGCTATACCTGTTGATTAGATGCATTACTCTGCTACTTTTAACTGCCAAGTTTTAATTTTGAGCAATTAGATCCAGGTGCTTTTATTTTCCCTAAAGGTATTAGGTGAGTTGGTAGATCTCATTGCAGAGAACCTAGTCATTCAGCAGGACCAGAAGAAAAACCCAATACATTTCAGTAAAGATCATTTAATTGCTCAGGACTGATCTACTATGCCTTTTTACTAAAAGCTAGGAAAAAAAGTCTGGTGCTTCTGTTCCTGCTAGCACAGCAGTGTTTGACTGTTCAGCACAATTTAAGTTCTTCAATATGAATCATAGAATGGTTTGGATTGGAAGGGCCTTTAAAGATCAGCTTGTTCCAATCCGCTTCCCATGGGCAGGGACACCTTCCATTAGATCAGGTTGCTCCAAGCCCTGTTCAGCCTGGCCTTGAACACTTCAGGGATGGGGTACCCACAGCTTCTCTGGATAACCTGTTCTGGTGCCTCACCACCCTCACAGTAAGGAATTTCTTCCTAATATCTAATCTAAACTTACTCTCTCTCACTTTTAAGCCACTCCCCTTGTCCTGTCAGCACATGCCTCTCTCCATCTTGTAGGCTCTTTTCAGCTACTGGAAGGTTGCAATTCGGTCACCCCAAAGCCTTCTCTTTTCCAGGCTGAACAATCCCAATTCTCTCAGCCTTTCCTTGTAGGAGAGATGCTTCATCCCTCTAATCATCTTGGTGTCCTCCTCTGGACTTGATCCAAAAGGTCAGTGTCCTTCCTGTGCTGGGGTCCCAGAATCTGGACACAGCACTGCAAGTGGTGTCTCATCAGAGTGGACTACAGGGGAAAATCACCTCCCTTAACCTGCTGGCTACTTTTGGTGCAGCCCAGGACATGATTGCCTTTCTGGGCTGTCAGTGCACACAGCCAGCTCATGTCCAACCTGTCATCCACTAACCCCCCAAGCCCTTCTCTCCAGGGCTGCTCTTGATCTGTTCATGCCCCAACCTAGATTGATACCCAGATGCAGCACCTGGCACTTGGTCTTGTTAAACTGCATGAGATTCCCATGGGCCCACTTCCTGAGCCTGTCCAGGTCCCTCTGTCCTTCAGGTGTGTCAAACATGCCAATCAGCTTGGTGTGATGTGCAAATTTTCTGAGCTGAGGGTGCACTTGATCCCTTTGTCTAAGTCATTAATGAAGATGTTAAATAACACCGCCCCCAGTACTAACACCACATGACACTGATGCCCATTGAGACATTGACTCCCTCTGGATGTGACCGCCCAAGAACTTTCTTGTCCATCTAACAGTATACTCATCAAACCCATCTCTCTCCACTTTAGAGAGAACGATATTGTGAAGGACCTGAGTGAATCACCATATCCGAAGCTATGGATGAAGTACTTTCAGCTGCCTTGGTGCATATTGGGTGAATTGGGTGAATTTAGCAATACAATCACTAAAATCAAGAAAGAAAATCAAAATAGTGTTTGATTTTAATGCTCTGTGCTGTTTTCCATGTATTACAGGTACTTCATGGTCTCTCCCAGATTGTGCCTCAATTTATAAATCAAAGGACATCATCAACAAATACATGGATGCGAAGATTTTTGGCATCCTCATTCATAACTGTTTGTTTTGTTGACAAATGGTATAAAAAAATTCGAGTAGTCTAATGGTTTGATAAGGTTTTTGCCCTTGTTATTTACTGTGTTTTCCTTCAGTTCTCTTTTGCTCACACATGTAACCACATGCACATTCACATCTTTACTTCAGTCTTCTTTATTTACAATACATCTCATGGTGATCAGCTAGTGAACAGAACAGGTGGAGTTTTCCAGATGTCAAGTGGGTTTGTCGGCTTGGAAGAACATTTCAAGGGAAAAAGAGTTCATGTTGATTGCTTTGTACACTGGTGACTCCTTTTCCTAAGAAAGTAAATTCAAAAATGGTTGCCTTTGGCAGGTAAACTTACTGTTTTGCTTCAGGCAAAACAGAGGGGAAAAACCTGCACTGGGTAATATTTTTATAAGACAAAGCATTCAAAGAGGAGAAAGTGGTTTTGATCAGTGACAGGAGGCTGCCTATAAAAACAGTCAGGTTCAGTCCAACATTTTAATTAAAATATATTTGTTTTATGGTAAAGAAATTATGGAAATACATAGGAACTGGGATTTTCCTTGGTTGCAATATCTCTCAGATCTATTTCTCTTTCTCAGGTAAATGAAGAATTGTCATGCATTTGCCCCAGGCTTGAATTCATCATTTTCATAGGCAAGTTGTATTTTTCCCCTCAGTGTGATCCCAGTAATGAACTTTTCCCCCCAATAATAAACCAGAAATGCATTCATTTTATTTGCTTGTTTATTTGCTTCAAAGTCATTGAGTTGGGGATGAATGATTACTTCTTTTTCACATACCTGCAGAAACAGGTTTGTTGGTTTTTTTTTACTAGCTGCATATTGGTTATGAGCTTTTTCAGTCTCAAACAAAACACTGGACAGGTTGCAACCACAAATGCATCTCCCACATCTTAAAGGATAGAAAGGGAAGAGAAAAGGAAAGGGAAAGGGAAAGAGGGAAAGGGAAAGGGAAAGGAAGGGAAAGGAAAGGAAGGGAAAAAAATAAAATCTGGTGCAACTCAAGCATCATTCATAAAAGTACATTACTTTTTACTGATTCTTATAAAATTCCTTCCCAGCCCTTCCATTTGCTCTTATGGGAAAATAGCATGCCACTTTTAATTGGTTAGACATTGTGTCATCACCCCTTGCATAACTTCACAGAGTGAGGGAAAAATGTGCCAAATTCCATCCCCGTACATCCCTCTTTATTCCAGGAGAGAACTTATGGTCCCAGAGCGAGAAAGGGCAAGTCAGATTTTGCTGACACCTGCAAGGTTCTGTAGTCCACAATCCTCAGGGCTGGGTGTCTGGAGTGATTGCAGAGGTTAATCTAAGAGAATGAGGCCAGGGCAAGGATAATTTGAGATTATCGTGATTGCAGGACCCATGTTCTCTTTCTAGGGAAAATATCAGGTCAATCCATGATTCTGCTGTCACTGCAGCTGAAAGCAAAGTGCACGAGTGGTTAACACAGACCTTAAAATGATTGAATTCTGATATCAATTGGACAGAAGTTCCTTTCCTTGGGTGAAATGTTAGCTTGAAGGAAAATGTGGAAAAATGCACCTGCCTGGTACAGAAGCTGATTCTACCCTTGGAGAATATTCTTGGGAGGTCCTGCTTGATCTTGACCATATCATTTAAGGCCTTTTCCCATGGCTATTCATGGTTAAGGCACAGGATAGACTTCAAGCACTTTGAGAGTTGTGAGCTGGAATAAAGAACTGCAGAAAGTGACTGGTATCTTGTGTTCATCCTAAAGTGAATCCTGACTTGACATTTTAAAAAGGGTTTTTGAGCTAGACGGTCCACTCATTTGGTCTCAGGGGACACTTCTGTTCATAATCAGCCTGCTGAGTGTTTATTACAATAATATTTTATGTCCCAGAGTGAATGTGAGGATTCTGATTTTTGAAATGTCAAGTGTAACTTCATTATAAACTCAACAATGAGAATGAGCCTTTTTCCTAATGAAGAAGGATTTAGTCTAATTTTAGTGAAAAACAATAGAGCAGCACTATATTAACTAGGTGATGGGCCAAGACTCCGAGATTTTTCTGTTCTTTTCTGTTTTGGTTTAGCTGTGGTGAATACCAGGAACCTGGAGATTGTGAAAAAGTAAATTTGAGATAACTGATGCAACGACATGTAAGTATTCATGGAGAAAAAGCACAACACTCTTTTGATTTTACCCTTTCCTTTTTATTCCCAACAGTATAAAAATACACGTGAGTGCTGACACTTCAACCTTCAATAACTCCAGCAGGAGGTGGCAGCTTTCAGCAGTTCATGCAGCTCTAAGAAAAATGTTCCAGTACAGAGGGAAAAAAAATAAAAAAAAATAAAATAAAATTGAACTGCTTTTGTGTGCAGGCTGAAACAACCCCACTTCCTGGCAGATGATAATCCACTTAGATGCTGATGTCCAAGATTTGAGGTCAGTAAAAAGCGTGCAGGTGAATTCAGTGGGCACTGGATCATTCCCATCCAGACCAGCGTTTAGGGATGCAATAGGGCATAGGTCGTAGGAATGTACCTACTTCCAGGTTTTCCCACTCTCCTCTAAACTGTGTAGCAGCACTGACTTTGTCAGAGGCACAGTGTTGGAGGTAAGGGGTTCTCCCTGTCTATTTCATGTTACTAATGGAAACAGAGCTTTGTCAAATGAAAATATTGTTTTTAGCCAGAGCTTTCAACCTTCTTGTGTTACAATTCTCTTTGCTGACTTGCACCAAACAACCATTACCCCCTGGGCCTGAAATGTGCTCTGTAATGGTCTTCAGTGATTTTGTCATCTGAAAAAAAAAAAAATAGGAACAACAGTGTTAACTGGGGGGAGATACTTCACCTAACTTCTGAAGGAAAAAAATTCCTTTAAAGACACTAAAAGAAATAGATGACTTTATATTGAGCTGGTCTCAATAAGTACTTTTAGACTCAGAATCAGAATTGCAGAATGTTGTGGGTTTGAAAGAACTTTTAAATATCATCTAGTCCAACCCACTGCCACAGGCAGGGGCATCTTCCACTAGACCAGGTTGCTCCCAGCCCCATCCAACCTGGCCTTGAACACTTCCAGGGATGGGGCAGCCACAGTGTCTTTGAGCAACCTGTGCCAGTGTCTCATCACACTCACAGTAAAGAATTTCTTCTTAATATCCCATGTAAACCTAATAATTTTCAGTTTAAAACTGCTGCCTCTTGTTCTTAGTAAAAAGTCTCGCTGTGTCTTTTTATAAGTCCCTCTAAGTAATGGAAAGACTCAACAAGGTCTCTCCAGGGCCTTGTCTTCTTCTGACTGAACAGCCCCAACTCTCTCAGCCTGTCTTCACAGAAGAGGTGCTCCAGCTCTCTGACCATTTTTGTGGCCCTCCTTCAGACTTGGTCTATCAAGCCCTAGGCTTTCTTGTGCTGAGGACCCCATATCTGGACACAGGTGTGTATTCCAGGTGGGGTCTCACAAGAGAAGAGAAGAGGGGCAGAATCACCTCCCTCGACCTGCTGACCATGCTTCTTGTGATGCAGCTCAAAACAGTTTTGGAGAAGAAGGGCCTCATCCTCCCAATTGGCTGTGATTCTGGACTACAGGCTCAGGTGGAAACATTAATATTTGTTTAGAAGCATCTCACTGTGTTTGTACTGTACTTTCTAAATAAAACCCATAATTTATCAGTTTTTTCATTATTTATGGGACCCCCAAAAAACTACAGGTCTTGTTTTAAGACCTTCCCTCTCTTTCTGTACATGCACATGTAAAGATGTGCATGTGTTAAAAGCAGCCTGCAACACAAGGGTTTTACCTTCTAAACTGAGGTGGATGAAAGGCACACAGCGCTATGATCCCCATTTCACAGAGGTGGAAATGAGACACAGGCAGATTTAGGGACTTGCCCAAGGCAAGACAGGAAACACCTCATGTGACCAGGAATCAAACCCACATCCCTTCTGTTCTTTAGTGGCACTAGCGTTCCTCTTGGTACAGAGCACAAAAAAGATGGGAAGTGGTACTTTGAAGAACTTTTCTCAAGATCACGTCACTGTTATTGTTATAATTTAGCAATAGATGTTATCAATATAAAAGTAAAGCCGGTTGCAATTTGAGTTTATCCTTTGTAATGACTCACTTCTTCTATACTGCTCACAAGAAGTGAACTAATAACCAGTTATTCCCCCTGGATTTCTCAGTATGAATTGTCTCTGTGTTACTTGCTTTTAAGCTACAAGACAGCTTTCCAAGTCACCCCAGCAGAGTCATTTGTTCATATCAAACCCCCCAATAGACCTCTTGGTGACCTGCTGATGGAAAGGAGGCTGCAGACACATATCCAACTGCAGCATGGTGTTCCTTGATGGTCCATTACTATAGTGAAAGGCAGTCTGCATTTAAAACTTGTATACTCCTGCTGTCTGCAAAACCCATTAGATTCTTTAAGCTGTATTGGTTTTAGTGGGCTTGAGCTTGCACAGCTAATTTGACTATAATTGATCTTAGAATCATAGTGTCCTGAGTTGGGAGGAATACACAGAGATTATTGTCCCATTCCTGACCCTGCATGGACAGCCCCAAGAGTCACACTATGTGGCTGAGAGCATTGTCCAAATACTTCTTGAACTCTGGTGAGTTTGGTGCTGTGACTGCTTCCCTGGGAAGCCTGTTCAGTGCCCAACCACCCTCTGAGTGAAGAACCTTTTCCTAATATCCAGCCTAAACCTTCCCTGACACAGTTTCATGCCATTCCCTCTGGACTTATCACTGGCCACCAGTGCTCTATCTGCTGGAGCAGGATCTACAAGGCAGTCAGTGTGGATGCACAGGGAGTTTGGATCAAGCTCTGTGCTGACATATCAGTTTAAACAGAGCCGTTACAGACTAACCCCCACAAACATATTCTGTGCTCTCACCTTGTCCACCAAAGTCCTGTGGGTTAGCTGGCTGGCTAATGTTGCATAGCTCCCATCCTCTAAGTGGATGGTGAACTGAAACATGGCATTGAAAAAGCAAAGAACTGTGAGCATTGAGAAAGTAGAGATAATTACCAATAGATAATTATGATGCCAAGAATCCCTGCTGAGTTGTCTCAGGACTGTGCAACTGGAAATGTACTTTGCAAGGTCCTCTATCATGCACCTCAGTTCAAGCATGTAAATAGGTTTAGTAGTGCAACATTTGAGCAGGATAGGCTTGTTTTTTCTTATGTCAGAATACAGGCTGCAATGTGCTATGTTTTTCTGAACCAATGCTGTTTCTTTAGAGATTTATTCATGAGTGTTATGGGTTTTCCTAAATGACAGTGTCTGGGGGTATGTTCTAGTCACCAGAGTATTGGCAAAAAAACTGTCAGAAAAGTCACTCCAGGTCACAGGAAACATTTTATTTCACTCTTCTGAATGTGCATGAAGCTCCAGAAAACTCCATAGTTATTACTCAGACAGTTTTGTCTACCCAGCTTAGCCTATTTCTTCTTTCTTTTTTTTTTTTTTTTTCCACCTTACAAAATAGCGAATGGAGGCACTGAGAATCATGGATTTATATAGGCTGAAAAAGATATCTGAGATCATCAAGTCCAACTGTTAAATCAGCAGTGTCAGATCCACTGCTAAACCATGTCCCCACAAGCCACATCTACACATCTTTTGAATACTTCCAGAGATGGTGAGCCCACCACACCCCTGGGGACAGCCTGTTACAGTGCTTGGCTACCATTTTGGTGAATGTTTCCTTCACATCCTGTCTAAACCTTGCCTGGTGCAACCTGAGACCATTTCACCTTATCCTGTCACTTTTTACCCAGGAGAAGAGGCCAACCCCCATGCGGCTACAACCTCCCTTCAAGGAGTTGTGGAGAGCAAGAGGGTTCCTCCTGAGCCTCCTGTTCTCCAGGCTGGGCTCCTCCAGTTCCTTCAGCTGCTTCTTGTTCTCCAGACCCTTCCCCAGCTCCATTCCTTACTCTGGACATACTCCAGCACCTCAATATCTTTCTTGTCATGAGAGGCCCAAAACTGAACACAGAATTCGAGGTGTAACCTCACCAGTGCTGAGTACAGAGTGACAATCACTGCCCAGTCCCTCCTAGAATGATTTAATCTGAAGCACTAAATTTTAGCCTCTAAATATTAGGTAGAAGGAAGTTGTCTAACATATTGTCACCTGAATATTTCCCATGAGGTTTGGGAAAGAGATCTGTGTCAGGCTGGGATCAAACCTCTCACTGAAACTAGTAGGAGTTTTATCATTGAATCCACTAATTCTAGAGGGTTTTTTCACTTTTTTTTTTTTTTTTTAAGATATTCCAGTCTAGGTTGTCTTTTTGTTATCATTATATGTGTGTGTGTGTGTGTGTTGATTTTTGGTTTTGTGTTTTGTTTTGGGCATTTTGCTTGTTTGGGTTTGATTTGGTTGGTTGGTTGGTTGGTTGGTTTTTTTCTGTATAGCCAGTTCTTGTACACAGAGTAAGCATTTAAACATTGTTCTGAACTGGGTAGCTACATCTCTGAATGAGGAACTCAGTGCTTTTCTGAAATACTGGAAGTGATATCAGGTAGCTAAACAATCTGTGTTGTGCTTTTCCCATTGAGTAATTTGGTATTTAGAATATACTTGATTAACTAACATGCTTAGTTAACTAACAGCTTTGCAAGGTGTCACAAGTAATGTTTGATTCAGGGATTTTATATAGTTTTCCCCTGTAGTCTATTTCCATATGCTTTTTTTTTCTTCTCTCAGAATTATTAAAGCTCATTTCTGAAAGTGCAACATTTTGCAGATTATCTGAGTCACTGAAGATTTGTTGTGGTTTTTTTCCCAGAGACTGGTAAAATCACACTGGCTCCAGAGGTTCAACTTTCTGCCCCTGCTAAGGGAGGTCATCAGTAGCATGGAGTCAGTTTTGGATATCTCCCAATCAGAAAAAAAATAAAAGTTAGCCCACTGGGACTTTAGCTAGGCTGTATCTGCCCCTCCAATGAACAGTTAAGCTTTGTAGTGTGCCTGCTTGAGAAACAGCTGTTTGTCTAACCTCTGAACTGCTCAATACATTAATCTGAAGCATAATTTAACTCTGTCTCAGCTTCCAAACACGGCACCAATAACTGTTTACCACAGATTTACCAGCCTTAAAAATGATAATTTCTGAGGTTTGCTTAAAAATTAGTTTTCCTTCTGCCTTAGATTAATTAGAAGTGACAATATCTAGCAAGAACATACCCAACAGAGAATACAGTTCATAGGATTCCAAGCAAGATGCTCCCCTCTCAAAACCTTCATGTTACTGTTTCTTCCTGGTGTTTGTGAGTCAGTCATAGGGGCAGACCCTGTTTTTTGCTGGCCTTCTGTTTGGGGAATGTGGTTCAGCTGCGCATCACCACGTTGTCCCTCTGCCAGCTAAGAACAAAGATCCAGTCAGAAGGATGGGAAAATACAGAACTATTTTGAATGAAGATGAGCCAAGCCTTGATCAGATCTGGATATTCAAGCTTTAAAGTTAGAAGACTCCTGGATTCACTGTGGGCTCATCTAAGGAGAAGACTTTTTTTTTGTGAAAAACAGTGACATACTTTAGGCTGTTGAAATGCTGAGTGATGTAAGATCCAATATTCTTCTCTCAGTAACAGACACAGTTCTTGCTTCACTTCATGAGCACATACACACTCCATTCCCCAGATAGCCCCAGAGAAAAACAGCAGAAAAATGGATCACTCTTCTAAGGATTTGGCTTCTGAAAGCTGTTGTTATGTACCTTGGTATCTGGGTCATTAAATATCTGTCCTGACTTAGCACTGGAATGTTCCAGTAGCTTGCACTCATTAGGATTTTGCTCCTGCACCATCAAGAGAGGTCACAGAATTATAGCAAGCTTTGGGTTGGAAAGGACCTTCAAGATGGCCTGGTTCCAACCCCATTGCCACAAGCAGGCATACCTTCCACTGGACCAGATTGCTCAGAGCCCCATCCAAGCTGGTCTTGAACACTTCCAGGGATGGGGCATTCATGGCTTCTCCTGGCAACCTATGCTAGGGCCTCACCATCCTCACAGTAAAGAATCTCTTCCTAATAGCTAATCTAAACCTTCCCTCTTTCTGTTTAAAACCATTCCTGTGTACTCTATCACTATATGCCATTGCAAAAAGTTTTTTTCCATCTTTCGTGTAGGCTCCCCTCAGGGACTAGAAGGCTGCAATTAGGTCACCCCAAAGTGTTCTCTTCTCCAGAATGAGCAATCCCAATCATCTCATCCTTTAAATGGAGGGCTTCAGGTTGAGGAGGTTCCCAGTGTGATAAATCCAGGGCGTTTATTGTCCCCCTGCACATAACATGCAAGGGTCTCTTTTGCAAGAGGAACTGTTTCTTCCAGATATTTGTAAATTAATCACCTGATGCCCTGTGACCTCATAACGTGTTGTATCTGTCCAAGTAAAAAGGAAGTGTGGGAATTAACATTAAGTGTTTTAGAACTGCAAGGTTCTGCTGTTGGTCTTGCTGACTTACTTTCAAGAGACCACCATCTTCATGGGTATAACAAACGCTGAGACAACTAGTCCTCCTGCAGACACATGCATATAGACTGCCTGTGTTTTGGTCTAATTCCTTCCCTATGCGTTTTCTGTTCCCTAAAGCTCTGACTCCAACAATCAAGGTATTATGAGAGATAATTCAATTTTCCTCAAAAATGAATGCAGACAATCAAACTTTTGCAGTCACAGAGAAATCTTGAAAATTTAGCCTAGATCTGAGCATATGCTTGAGCAATGCTAAAATCTACAAAGAGATTAAATCTGATGTTTTTCTTGTATTATCATCAGGATAGAAATTATGGTGTTTGCAGCTCAGGGAGTGTAAGAGTTAACGTGAAATAACAGACCTCTGGGAACCGGACAAGTGGTAGATTGTGTTATGAACACAGTCTCTGTTGCAAGGAGTTTAGAGTATAAAAAAGTAGGGATAAGATGGATGCAGACAAGCCAACAAGGAATATGATGATATTACCCTTTTTTTACCAGATTACTGATTTACTTACAGAACAGACCTGAATCTTAATGAGGGATTTAATCAGAGAAGGATGTAATTTTTCAGCTGGAACCCCTTTGGTGAAACTGTAGGTTTGACAACATCTATTTTTCCTGCAAATTTCTGTCAGATGAGCTAATTTATTCATTAACCAAAGCTGAAAATAACTTGGAAAAATAAAATATTTTAACATTTCATGTTTAACTCTCATGAATTTTTATCTAAGATTGTTTAAAAATGTATTTAAACAATTACAACCACTTTAAAGCTTAGAGAAACATTTGATCATAATCAATGTTAGGCTGAGATATTTATATTTTCAGTGCCCCTTTAGCTAAAATGTCCTAACACTGAGGTTCTTACTCAGCTTGATGATAATAAAGATTATAAAGAATTAACAGGAAAGCATAAAATTTCCCATTTTTAGAGCAGGTTTTCACTTGAATGAGGGGAAGATGTAATCTGAGGAGGCAAGTGGGGAAGGTGAACTCTGCACATACAAAGGGGCAGCTGAAGAGTCTTGGAGGCATAGGCAGAGAGGGCACTAAGCACATTTGTTGAAATAGGACAAGAAGTAATGGTTTAAAATGCTTTTAAATTGAAAGAGGGCAGATTTAGACTAGATATGATGAGGGTGATGGCTATCCAGAGAGGTGGTAGATGTCCCATCTTTGGAATGTTCAAGATCAGGTTGGACAGAGCTCTGAGCAACCTGGTCTAGTTGAAGATGCCCTTGCTCATTGTAGAGGGATTGGACTTGATGAGCTTTAAAGGTCCTTTCAAACACAAACTGTTCTATGATTCCCCTTTTACACAGGTCAGGTTTTGCTCTGCACTAGGCAGCTGTAGATCTCAAGGAAGGCATGAGGTGACAGGGAACTGAAGAATCCCCACTTTTACCCCTGGGTACACTGTGGTTGTCTCTCATTATGTGGTTCTCCTAATATTCATTGTTTTTTGGACAATGCTAAGGCAGGAGATAAACTCACCTGTGTGCTGTTGCAAGACATGGAGTGAAATGCAGGACTAATTCCTTTGCCTGAAGCATTTCACCCCTTTTGGGGCAGAATCGTGTCTCCCATGCACATCTTTTTGGAATGGGGACAACCACAATCCCTCAGCTCCAAAGCCAGAAAACGCCCAAGGCTGATATTGTCAGCTATGATGGTTATTGAGGGGTGAGGGGAGAGGATAAATACCTGGAGAGAGCAGATGCTTTGCTATGAAATTTCTGAGGACGTGCTGTCAGGCTACACAGTGTCTGAAACACCCAGCTCTGCGCGGGGGAAGCGGCGTCGGGCTGTCACCGGCACTCTCACGGCTCCCACACCTACTGAGCCTGACAGAGCTGTTTAGCCAAAGTGCATCACATTCCCTGCTGCCCTCATTTTGCTTAATCTGCATTCTTGCAGCTCAGTAATCCTCATGGGGGGGACTTCCTATAAATAGTGCTTTGGCAATTAAACCCACTTTCCTTGCAAACTAAGCTTTAATTGCTATTGGCAGGTAGCTCGCAGAAGTATCTCCTATGGAGGAGCTAGAGGATGAAACAAATTTTAAATAATGAGAGTTTATCTTTATGAAGAAAGGAAAGTTTATCTTAAATGCTAATGCTATTATCTAATCGAGCATCTAATGTTTTTCTATGCAGTTTGCTCCTCTGAGAGCACCACGGAGCAGAAATGTGAGCTGTAAAAATCCTGCTGTGCTCATGGAAATGTCTCTCGCACATTTTCAGGGAAAACAGGTCAAAGATTACACCTCTGCAGTATATTTTTGGTGAAACACATTAATTATTTTTAATGCATTTTACTCAGATTTCAATCAGAATTATATTTAAAGAAAACAACAAAGCACAATGAAAAAAGTGACCTTCTGCCCGCAGAAAACAGGTGAATACACATGCAGGTCAATCCACTGGCCAGCTCTGATGTGCAGAGGAGCTGGGGTCATTTATTTCAGAAGCAGGTTTAGCTGTTCTGCCTCCTGTTTCAGGAGAACTTCGCACTCTTAAATGACACCTGGAAATCCGAACAGGCGCAGTGGAGCCTATCATAAAGGGAAAGGGGGATTTGGATATTTGGAAGTAAATCCTGAGATTATTTTTACATGAACCTGTAAGAATGATATTGGTATGCATGTAAGTGTGCATAAACCAGCTGCTGCTCCTGCCTTCTTGCATGCTGAGTGTGTTTTGCTTCAAATCAATGTTCTTATGGGCTTCTAGGGGAGCAGGAGCAATCCAGATATGCACAGAAAACCAAAGCTTTTCAAACCTAAATATGGCATCTGATTATGTGATGTTTAAATAAAACCACGGAAGATACAGTCCTGTTCTAGCATTAAAAAAATCACAGCATCATACATTGTTCTCAATATGGGTCAAATTTTTTAAGGTGGTGAAACTCTTAAATATGTATGGCTAGTTTTAATTGGGTGTAAAGTCATGTAAGACTCTTGGAAATGAATGTGTGATACATTTATGAAAAAACCTGGCATATACTAGAGAAGATGCTGCAAATTTATTTTTTTTTTATATTATTAGTCGAGATCATCTGTACAATTCATTTAAATGATGCACACACATCCCATTTTGTGCTCACTTTTTATAAATACTCAAATACAAGTTTTCCTGCTGGGAATATTTTCAGCCAGTGATTGTGGTCACATCCGGGGCTGAGCCTGAGTTTTGAATTTGTGTTTGTACTGAGTGAATGAATGTCCTGAGCTCAGTCCTGCTGGGAACCACACATAACAACAGGAGACTGAAAACTGAACGAGAGTGAGTTTTGATTAGATATTAGGAAAAAATTCTTTACTGTGAGAGTGGTAAAGACACTGGCACAGGTTGCCCAGAGAAGCTGTGGCTGCCCCATCCCTGGAAATGTTCAAGGTCAGGTTGAATGGAGCTTGATTTGGAACAGGTGATCTTTAAGGTCCCTTACATCTCAAACTACTCTGTGAATCTATGACACTATATTGGTGGCACTGAGCTACATCACCCTTCAACTGCCTCAGTAAACTGCTGAAGGTCAAAGCAACCAGCAGTTTTATTTTGAGGAATGTTTTTGAATAAAAGGTCTTAAAGAATTCATCTCAAATTTGCACATTTTTCAGGGAATTTGATGGCCAGATTTATTTTGGACCCTCTGTCCTACCTTACTCTCTGGCCTGGGATATCTGTGATGCCACACTTCACCCATTTGATTTTAAAACAAAGTCCTGGACCACAATATCTCTTGTAAAATTTTGACTCAGTTTAAAACTGCTCTCAAATTAGTCCTCAAATATCAACCTATTCGTTGGTCTCTTCACCTTTTAAAACATGGTTCTGGTTCACCCCATAAATCTGGGACCTTGGCACGTTTCATTTACTAGTTTACTTACTGATCTCTCTAAACCTGACTGTCTCCAGCCTTGTGAGTGTGGACATATTTTCTTTTCTAGTTGACAGCTGCTGTGTACAAGCTCTCACACAGTGACCAAGGGAGATTCAAGAGAATGAGAACCCATTTTCCCCAGCATTTGTGAGGGTGATGAGGCAGAGGAAAAGGGTATTCCCCCCTGTGGTCTGCTTTCATTGCCTGAGCACGTCCTCATTCCCATTCCACCCAGATAGTTCTCATTCCCCCCCATTCCTGCCACCGTCACTACAGCAAGTATCACCAAGCTCAGGTAACTCCCAAAAAGCTTTCTTCTACTCTGCAACTCATTCAACACCAGTTGCATTGGGAGTCTGATTCACTGCTCTTGTTCTGTTCCCATATAGAACTTTTGGAAGCCTAAATGTCGCAGTTATTTCAAAAGGGCATATAGTCCATACTTAATTCTTCTAAGTTTTGACTTTTACTTTGACATGTTCCTCATGCTGAGCACGCCCTGTCCACTTCTACATCAAGACACAGACACAAAGGATATGTTCACTGGGTTAAAACCTCAAGTGGGACTACAGATATTCTTTCTCGATACTCATCCCTCAGAAACTATGGATTTGTCTTGCTAGACATTGTGACTGTGAACTCCCAGGTTACTCACCTTCACAGTGGCATCTAAAGTCTTGAATTTTGGATTATGCAGCAGGTCTGTCCATCCCGTACAGGGTAAAGGTCATACTTAAAGTCGCTTTGTGTAGATTTTACACTGGTTCAGAGCTACAAGGATCCTGCTTTGGAAATGCAGTTCCTAGCGCGCATTTATGTTCTTTAAAAAAAAATAATTATCTTTAAAATGCATTTTGAGGAGGAGTATGTATTTATTTTTGTCATAAATCAGGCTACTTGGAGCACATGGAAATAGAAAACTTTGAGCCCTGACTCTTCCTAAGCAAAATCACGGACAATCTTCCCTTCCTAGAGGTCTTCTATATCTCCCTACCAGGGCACCAGTCTGGAGACCTTTTAAAAAAAATTGAGAGGAAGAACTTTCATTATTGACATTAAAGATCCCAAGTAATAGGCAGAGGTATTGTGCTCCTTTTTAGCTCTATTTCTGGATCAATAAATCTACTAATTATAAAATGCAACACTTAAAAATGGGACTGGACTTTGGAAACTGAGGGACTGGAGATGACTAAGGATTGTCCCCTCCTTGCTAGACCCTGAATACACTATCAGTTGCTGATATGACAGTGTCCTTAAACCATCCAAAAATGCACAAAGGCTTAGTTTTAAATTTTGGTCAGCTCTGATGTGATCAGGCATTTGTACTACATTATCATTATAGGCACCCTCCAACTGAAACATTACATTCTATTCTATTCTATTCTATTCTATTCTATTCTATTTCTAATGTATATGCATAGTAAATAATTTAACCTTGAAACACTTCTAGCTGGGTCTCAAAAGGAAAGTGATACCCATCACCACATGGATTTGAAATTCAAAAAGTGGGGATGTTGGGAAATGGTTCATTGCACCTTTAAGAAAAATACAGTGCAAAGTTGGGATGGGTTTGAGAGATACCAAGCCCGCAGTGTGCCCTCAACACTCACCTCTGGGCAGCTTTCAGGTTTCATTCTGGCTCTGGTGGATTCTGTTCCACGATCCATAAATATCCCACCAAAGGTCTTCAATCAGCTCCAGGCCAAACCCTGTGACAGGAAACACCCTTATTTTTGGTCCAGGCATAGAGATTTTTAAAATCCTACTAGACATCTTACCCTGTTTAAGCACATTTAGAATGAGCTAAGATCTGTCTGCTTCTCAAGAAGTCAGTTTTCTTCATCCCATCTCAATCTCTGGAGAAAATAATATATGATTATTTTTTTTTATCTAATTTTAAATTAAGCATACTGAGATTGTATTTCTTGCTTCTGTCTTACCCCAAGTACCAGCACTGGTAATAATTTTTAGTGCTAATCTAACTGGTAGAAACTTTTAATTGCTTGTTTTTCTAACAA
The DNA here is from genome assembly GCA_013400415.1 of Scytalopus superciliaris. Classification (NCBI taxonomy): domain Eukaryota; kingdom Metazoa; phylum Chordata; class Aves; order Passeriformes; family Rhinocryptidae; genus Scytalopus; species Scytalopus superciliaris. Next base: position 839,600 of record VXBX01007481.1, read on the forward strand.
CTTTTTTTTTTCTTTTCTGTTCACATTTGTAATCTTAACAAGGGAGAAAACACTTATAAGGAGAACATAAAGGTATAGCAAGTCACAGAAATGTAGTCAAGAAGAATAATGGGTATTAAATCAATATTTATAAACATAACAGCTAATAGAAAAACAGACTCATACCCATTTGTTTTAAAAATAGGTTGCTGCAAAACCACATAAATGAATATTTAATTTAATGTGTTTTTTCTATATCAAGTATAGTTCCCCTTATAAAAGCCCATGAACAATGACAATAATGCACAATAAATATTAATAATTACCCATAATGGGTAATTAAAGTTTAATAATTAGTATGAAAGTCAAAATAACAAGAAAGAATCACTTGATCACATTCAAAACATTCGGTATTTGAAGGATGTTGTATAATCATTACAGCATAGGTTAATGATTGTCCATTTGAAGTCTGCACTCATTTACGTTCATGGTTATTGGAATGTAACAGTTGATAGAGCATTTCATGATAGAAAAAATTGAATATGTAAATACTGTTCTGAATGTGAGTCCACTGTGATGGGGTTATCACTGCAAATGTAGTTCACATTGGTTGTATTCTATAAGGAGGTTGTTTTTTGAAGTGCCTTTGCAAAAATGGGTTTAATTTAGGGGAGTTCAGGTCAATATGCTGCACAGAAATAGAGAGATTTTGTACATGTAAACACTGCTCGTCTGAACCAAATGGGTGTAATCTGAAAAGCCCTGCTACCCTGCAGCTGAGGTTCTGGATCATATTTTCCAATACTTTGCAGAGTTAGTGTTTTATAGTCTTTTGCAAGATGTTTTGGGATTCTGAGCAATTTTCTGTATGAAATTCCAGTCCCTGACATACTCTGACACAAAGAAAAGAAATAGTTTATCAGAAATGTACTTTGGCTAGTGGGACGCGTTTATAAAGACGAGGAGGAGAAGATAACCCAAAATACATCTTCTATGGGGTAACATGCTGATGTTTAAATATGTACCCAGCAATTTCTGAGGTCTTATGGTTTTTTTGTTTTTTTTTTTCAGATGAAATAATTTTTGCTTTCTGCAAAAGGAGTAAAATTTATTGCCACTACAACAGGTTCATTTTGCTGAATGCTGTAAGTATTTTCACTAACATATTTAAAGGCTACATTTTGATCCTCAGTTCCAGGAATTTATATGTTCTTTTGCTAACAATCAACATTCTCCACATTTTCCAAGTTCTGAACACTGTGGTGACTGAGCCACTTCCATCTTTTTGTGTTCAAGGTGAGATTTGTGGTCAGCTGGACAAGCCACCTAAAAAAACGTTTCTTTGTTGAATTTTTTTTGACTGAGATTCAGCAAACTCCGTTTCCTGATCCTGTTGTCCGTGCATCTGCATGGAAAAGCAGGAAGCACTCTTCTTCTGCACAAATACAGGAGCACTCTGAACACTTTTTTATGCTGGGATACAAGGCGACCATAATCAGGGACATATCACATGGTAATCCCAGTGTGTGAGACCAGTTAAGTGAAGTAAGGATGGCAGATGAACGAGAAAATTGCTAAACAAGGAAAGATGTTTCTGCAGCAATATAATTACTTACAGTAACAACTTACAGTAACTGCCTTTTCATTGCTTCATGCCCTCTGGTGCTATTGGTGGTCAAGCTGTTTTGCAATGGGTTTATCTTTCCCATTTCATAAATGAGGAAAATGAGAGTAACTTGCTGGGGGAGGTAAAACAAGCCTGGGGAACTGCCAGGATGTGAAATACTCATGGAAAACAAAACCCTGGGTAAGAGGAGAGGGAGGGAGAGGCTTTAAGAGAGCTGCAGTTTCCATGTCCAATACTAGACAAATTCTAGTGAGACTGTGTGGCACACTTGCCTCCACATGCTGATCTGTAGGCCGGCACAGCATTGTCCCACCAGTGTCCCACCCAGTCCCAAACAAAAATCCCCAATACCCATCATTCAGAGGTATAGAATCATAGAATCACAGAATTGGTAAATTTGGAAAAGACCTCTAAGATCAAGTTCAACTGTCAGCTCAGCACCACCACCATGACCACCACTAAACCATGTCCTCAATGTCATATCTGTGGTTTTTGAACACATCCAGAGATGGTGACTCCACCACTTCCATGGGCAGCCTGTTCTGGTGTTTGGCAACTCTTTTGCAAGACACAGCACAGCCTCAATGACTGTGACTCCCATACTTGTGTAAGAAGAATTCCTCATCCTTTTGAGAATGCATCATTTTCTCTCTTGTACAGAGATGCAGGAGAAGACAAGTGGGTCTGTGACTGTTTTTCAGGCAGTGCAGGAAAGAAAAGCTTCTCTTAGTATGTAAGAGCATCAGCAATGCTCATATACTTTAGTTTAAGGAAAACATGCAGTAGAGGAAAAAGACGGAGGAATTCTGTGCAAGTGAGTGAAATTAGCTTTTTCCTAAAATGGAGAATTAGAATGTTTCATGAAATTAATGGAAAGAGGATCTTAGAAAGAATAAAGAGGGGCCTGGATAAATTAAAGATTTTATCTGAAACCAAACTGGAGTAATTGACTAAATTAACTTGTCTTAAAGAGACATGTACTGAGACATTGCAAAATAAAGAAAAGATAAAAGGAAATTAGAGAGTGTAATATGGCATATAAACAGCACTAGGGAAAAAAAAAACTGAAGGGAAAAGTAAGAATGCTAGTGTCAAAGGGGAAGAAGAAAGGCTTTACATGCATAGAAGTAACTAAATGTGCCATTTTGGTTTTCAACAAGAAATATAAAAAATATTCCTGCTGCTTCTCTAAAAAAAATAAAAAAAAAATAGAAGAAGAAAAAAAGACATCAGTATTCAAATTACATACCTCAGGGAGCAGTCTACAAACAACTACACCTCGAAGTCATCTCAGGCTTCTTTCTTTAGTAATTAAAATTTCAAAAAATCATGGGCAGGCCCTGAGCAGAAGTCATAATTTAATTTTTTCCTACTGATGTGTAGAATAAGCCAAACACTACAAGGTGTTTTTTTTTTTT
>VXBX01007481.1:842667-855715 GCA_013400415.1 Scytalopus superciliaris
TGGCAGGTATTTAAAGTTAATCACAAGCAATATTTTTGATCAATGCAATCATATAGTAAAAAAAAAATAAAATCTAAGCTTTTTAAAGATGCCTTCATTTGCTAAGGCAGATAGCACAAACCTGCTAGAGCAGTAGAAAACCTTCTGTGTGCTATGTTAGCTTAGCACATACCCAGTGCCCTCAGTTTAGAAAATATTATTACGAAGGAATAATGTTAATGATGCAAAGCCCCTGCACAAACGAAGCAAAGCTTTTTGCACAACTCCTTCAATCCTGATCAGAATATTAAATTAAGGAGTGAAGAAAAAGTGATTTTGTTAATCTTGCAGACTTCTTTTCAAAGCTGTTTTTCTATTCTCTATATCCTATATTAGTTGTCGTTATTATCATCATCATAAACATTATTAATAATACTACTATTTTTAAAATACTATTTGCAATTAGTAGTCCAAATCAGAGATTGAATGCATGTATAATATATTATATTAACACACCTACATATATGTATATCCACTTACACGTATGCTTAAAGAGCTTCCCATAAGGCACTGAGTTCACAGCAATGACAGTTGCTCATATTTAAGGGCTGAGTTCAGAAGGGAATGAGACAAAGAAGGAGAATATTTTCAGAGTTTAACTTCACAACAGAAAGAGACAGTTTAAAAACTTTAAGGGAAGTTTTATTAATGCATTTTAAATAACATAGCATACCTTAAAGGTGGAGAAGCACCTTTAATTTGTGACAGTATCTAAAGTAAGAAAGAGGACTCCAATAAAACTTGCACTGCTGCTGTTCATATAAGCTGATGTGATTTTATAGAAATAAGTTATTACATGGAAAATATACTGCCTATTTTAACTTTTTTGTTGCTTTTCTGATTGTAGGGGAATCTTGTTCAAAAACATAATTACTAGACAGATAGTAATTCTCTGCTCTGAGGTAACAAGCCACTTTTGTTCCAAAAAATTAAATCTATGGTTACTGCTAGGGAAATATTTGGTTTACTACATATCTTGCTGAGAGGAAGGCAGCTCTGGGTTAGATCTGCAGCAACAAGGATCCACAGACCATTAGGGAGAAAAAATTCAAACTGAGGTAATGAAAAGAACAATCATAGAATCATAGACTCATAAGATGGTTTGAGTTGGAACAGACCTTAAGGATTGTCTTGTTCCAGCTCCCTGCCATGGTCACTTTTCACTCCCTGCCACTTTTCACTGGACCAGGTTACTCAGAGCCCCATCCAACCTGGCTTTGAACACTTCCAGGAATGGGGCAGCCACAGCTTCTCTGGGCAAGATGGGGAATGAAATACCACTGTATTGGGAGGAGTCCTTCAGGTTAATGTTCATTTGCAAGTTTATAATGTCTGTGTTTTCAGCCTGCTGCTGGGATCATGAAGCAAAGGTGTCCTGCTGGGCTGTGTGGTCTCCATGGCAAGGAGGGGGTATACAGGGAGACCCTGCTCTCCAGGGTGAGTGGCTGGAGGACAGGGTCCAACCTGTTGGAAATATCTCAGAGCAGGGCTCAGTGTAGCCCACCTCATCCTAGTCAGTACTGGCACAGTGAGTATTAGCTCTGGGACCAGCTAATAGCAGAGCAGTTCCTCAGTATTTTCACAGCCTGTGGATAATCCCCCACAACATTTGATTTGTGTGGTCACACACTTGGGTGTGGGAGGACTGACACCTTGCTGTGGTGGTGGCCCCTCTGAGGCCAGTGTAAGTGTCCTGTTCCTTTGAAGACTTCTTGATTCCCTGCACAGACAGACAAACACACCTATTCAGCCTGTTTCAACAGGATGAGCAGTGGACTGATAATATTTTGGAGCTCACCAGTACTACAGGCTCCAGGAGAACCACCATGCTACTTTGCGATGGGACTTGTCCAAATCCTAACTCCATTTAGAAGCAAAGTGCTGAGGTTTCTGTGTGCCTCACTATCCAAGAAGCTGGGCAGAAGCAGTCAGTAGGGTCCACCTCTACAGTGGCTAAAAGCTTCATGGTACTTTCATCCTTTGGCAAGGGACGAGTGGTGTTGCTGGAGTCAACATATTTTGATTCTACATTTGGCAAGGGCATACATTGTACTTAGGTACTCAGCCTTTCTGTTAACCTCAAATCTTACCGAAATCAAAGCTCCAATAGCATGGGAAGTGTTCAAGGCGAGGTTGGATGGAGCTCTAAGTAACCTGATCTAGTGAAAAGTGTTCCTGTTCATGGCAGGTGTGTTGGGAATTATGTTATTTTATTCTATGTTTCTACAATTCTATGATTTTATGATTAGCTTTTCCTAACTGAAATAAGATTTCAGCAAATTCTCACTCATAGTTCCAGAGAACCATTTCCCCCTCCCTCCCACTCCCCCCCATTTTTAAATCTGTTTGCTTGTTTTTAAGGGGGAGTAGGGAATCTCCAATCAATTTCTGTGTATATCTATCTGTCAGAGTACATCCCCCATAATATTTTTTAAGAGAGATGTTTAAATCTTGCAAGAATACTCACTCTCTGAAAAAATACCCAAAGTCACTAAGAGAAGTGATATTAGCCCTTGTGTTCAAAGGAAAAATCTTGTTTTTTAGAAACATAAGAATTAACAAGGGAAGAAGATCTTAGCTATAGGTGAACCCCAGGGAAATATAAATGCTCATCAACACCAAAGTAGTAAAGATGCCAGTGAGTAGTAGAGTAGTAAAGATGGGGAACTGAGGTAGGACTCTCAGAGGTATTTAAATGCCTGTTTCAGAGAAATGAACGGCACTGAAGCCAATGAGTGTGCTGCCAGTGTCCTATTCAAAGCCTTGTGACAAGGGAGGTACTCAAACCCACGTTTCCCAAGCCCCAAGCCACCCTTCCTGTAACTGGATGAGCTTTTTTTGCTGCCTCTTTTCACAACATCACCATGACAACAGTGACTGCTCTCTTTTTTGGCTGGTGCTCAGTGTGCATATTGATGGTGATCAACAATGAGGTACTACCATGATGAGTAAATAGATTAGACCCATGTGTTACCCCATGGTCAACACACACAATGAGCAGATCTGTAGCCTTCAGATCACTGTTGTTATTCCTTCTCCTGAGTCCTGCAGTGTCCTTTCTGCTGACACGTAAGCTACCATTTGACGGTAGTATTATTTACATTTTTAATTACATTGTGTGTACTGGGTATTTACTCTGAGCACAAGTGGCAAGCTGTTTGGGAGCTAGTGTTTCTGCAGTGCTGCTAATTAATTGATGATAAATAAGTAAATAAAGAGACCAGCAAAAGGAAAGACTATAGCCTGCTGCTTTCCTTTCTAGAAAACTCTATCCTTCCTAGTTTTTTTAATTTATTTCCTCCCCCTCCCCCCCTTATTATCATTCACCTTTTAATTGAAACAAGTTTGCCATTTGGCTGCCAAACCTTCTCTAAGCAACAAATAGCACTGAAGACAGGCCTAAATGTTTTTCTTTCCTTTCTTTCTTTCCCTTTTTGGGATGATGATTCCTTAGGTTAATCTGAAATTCTTTACTCACTTGTAGCCTGATAAATCAGGTCTGGGAAATATTTTGAAATCTTTTGCCATCATTTGAAATTTAACTCAAGAACAAGGAAGGGGAATCATTGTGAACACAGAGCTAGGATGAAAACAGAGCAAGGAGAGCTCCACTGCCTAATTTTTAATGAGAATGAAAGACTATTTCACCCTCTTCTCCACAGGTAACAATCACACTGCACGGATAGGAAGCAGTTTACTAAAGCGCAACCACAAGAGTTGGGTTTTCAAATGTTACCCTTAGAGCGAGGGAAGGTTTCCCAAGAACATCCCATTGAGCAAATTCTGACCACTTCATTATATGACTAAGACTTTCTTCAGCCTATCAGCACATCCTAAAAATCATGTTCATTTTCTTAGCTCTTCTGTGTTTAAAAATCTGGTCAAGACTAGACAAGCTATATATTATAACAAATGTTTAAATATGAGTTGGCCCAAGGAGTGTTTTAACAGGAGTGGATAGTTGGTTTGTGCTCATTAACAGATGGAGTTATCCAGTAAAGGAAAGGCCAAATTTGGGAGCTGACTTATGTAGCAAATCTGAGCTTTCTAGAACTGTTGATGGTTTTACAACTGCTTTGCCTAGATGGAAGCAATTATACAAAGGGCAGGTCCAGGCAATGGAGACCATCCCAATGAGTGCTAGTAGAGCCTGTAGCCTCACTGAGGGAACAATATAAGCTCTGAAAGTCTTAGACATGCAAAAGGGACTACTGAAAAAAGAGGTGGTTTTAGAAACATGCCCAAAGAAGCTTCTGTATACATGGTTTTAAACTGAAAGAAGGTCAGTTTAGGGTCAGTGGCCCTATCCCTGTTCCTGGAAACATGAGCTATATTCTGCAGAGAATCAAAAGCAAGACTTGAGAAGATGACAGAGGTTCATCCCCAAGCTCCCAATGCCCAAAACATGGTGTCAATCAACAAGGAAGCAACTGCAGTTTGTTTTTGCTGTTTTCATGATAGCTATATCCAGTGGTCTGCAGAGTACGAAAACCAAAGCACAAGAGTCTGTCCTTCATTATGTTCCTTTTCATTCATAAAGGACAATCCATTAAGGGAACTTGAGCATTACAATGTTGAGCAATGTGGTGGCCAATTTTCATGTAGCTACCTGTGAGCTGGAGTTCTAATTGCCTGTCAATAGAGGCAACAAAAGCCATCATATTCAGCAAAAACTTGCCTAATTCTGCCAGAAAGAAATGGCTGAGATGAAAGTTTGTTTATTTCCTGCACATTCCTGAGGCTTTCAAGCCTTCCAGCTCTGAAGCTCTATATCCCAGAACATTTCTGAATTAAACACTCAGACCTTTTCTTTTCAAAGCTAGGTGAAACAAATGCATCAATTCTTTCTTTTCAAAAAGCTTCAAAATATAGTCTACTTATTCAAAAAGCGCGAAACATAGCTTAATCTTTTGTCTCTTTGGAACTGATTTAGCTCATGTTCAGCACCCTGTTGATGTGTCCTTCATTGTCAAGTGCAAGGGAAAGTAGCCATAATCTTTCTGGTCAAGTCTGTTTCACTCTGCATGAATTTCCATCAGTTCAGTTAAAGGAAAAGCACAATTAAACACAGATCTATAGTTTAATGACTGAAAAGACTCAAGTTCCCACTGCATTGAATACTTAATAGCAGGTATTGAAATATTTAGTGGCCTCCAGGCTAGAACTCAAACTCCCCCTCCCCTCAAGCCAGGTGAGTGCCTTAACTAGGTTATGAAACAGCCCAGTGTCACATCAAGATCTCTTTATGTCCCAGATCCACACAGCAACGTGTACCTTGGAGAAACAAGAAGAGGAGGAACTCCAGGAGCACCTCGTATCCACACAGTAACTGAAGCTTCCCTCCTGCACTTGGATGTACTTTTATTTTGGGTTTAAGGAGCATTGAATTATTTCCTGCAAACTGGAATGGCTTCAGCAAAGAGGTCTGAGATCATCCATGCCCCTAAAAATCCTCGAGCAATTTATCCTGCACTTAGCTTGAAATCAATCATAATCAATTAATCACATCACAGCTCCGGGACAGTGATGTGAGCTGCAGACTGTGATTCTCTGTGTCTTGCAAGCGATGTGAACTCCCCTGAAAGGAGGAAGTTGTTCCCTAAGACCTCCTGGTTAAGGTGTCTACCTCTTGGATGAGAGATTAGAGGACCTATGAGAAAGATAAAGACAATTTTTTTAGTAGGATCTATTGTGGTAGGACAAGGGTGAATGGTTTTAAACTGAAAGGGGGTCTATTTAGATTAGATATAAGGAAACTTTTTACAATGGGGTGGAAAACAGATTGCCCAGAGAGGTGGTAGATCCCCCATCCCTGAAAACATTAAAGGTCAGGCTGGATGGGACTCTAAAAAACCTGATTTAGTTGCAGATATCCCTGCTTTTTGCAGTGGGTTTGGACTAGATGACCTTTAAAGGTCCCTTACAACCCAAACCTTTCTATCATTCTATGAATTTATGACTCTCTAGCGTCAAGTGGGAACAGAAATGAATGTAGGTCCTTGACAGAGGGGTACATTCTAGCGGGGGAGTCCTTATCCAAAAAGGAACTGCAGTACCTACTTATAATTTGGCAGTGTTCCTTTGTGCTCACCTGCTTTGAAATGACTCCCAGATGGACTCCTGCGAGCAAGTAGAAAAACATATAATTTATATTTATATTTACCTTTCTGGATTACGAATGGCATACAAGCCAAACTCCAACACTTTGGTGACATGGTACTTCTCAACGAGCTACTTCTGAGTATTTGTCGCTCCTGAAGAACAGTATTAGGTGGCAGCAGCACCAGACAATGTGGCAATAAAATGCTGAAGTCCCTTACGAGTCACTTTACAGAGCTGTTCTACAAACTTTCGTGAAAGGAACAGATCCTTGCTGTCAAGAAGTATCTGCCCTGTCCATCCAGGAGCAATAATCAGTTTGAAAGGTAGTTGGTGAGACACTGAGGTTGCAAGCTAAGCAAGACATAAGATTAAATTTCTGGATCTATTTTCATTCCTGGAGCCCAGTGTTGAGATTTAGGTTATTAAATCAGATTCTGAGTTTTCATTTAAAGGAAAACAACAACAAGAACAACAAAAAAACCCACACCCACACACTGAAGAAAATAAAAAGCAAAACAAAGAGATGGAGTGACACTCCAATCACTGGAATGTAACCAGATGAAACTGTGTGATCCTATGCAGGGAATATTTGCTGCTGTTTGCTCCTTAATTAATTATTGCTGGCAAGTTGTGCAGGGTGTGGGCCTGTTCTTGGCTGCTGCACTCTATGTTTGATGCTGAGGCCAGGGGAACTCCAGAGGGTATTGTAAAAATTCCTCGCCTTGGGAGTGAAATAGAATAAAAAAACCCTCTGCATGCTCACTGTTGTTGTTGTTATTTCAAATCCTGTTCCCCATGGTAAGTTTATGATGGTCCTTGATACTCTAAACCACCAATGATGGAGTCTGCAAGTTTTGACCATCTTAAAGATTTTAGGGAGAGGTTACAATGGTGTAGCAGACATGTCTCTGTGGAGCTCAGGGGAAAAGGGGAAACCTAGAACAGGAGTTAGGATGCCTGTATGGGCCATAGCACATCTGGGCTTCATTCTCTGATTTGTTGTAAAATGTCGCTATGACCTCAGTCAAATCACTTAGGGATGGGTTATTAAAGGGATTTACATACCTAAATCCACCATGACATTTTCAAAGTTGGAGCTCAGGCACTGCCTTGTCTCTTTCCTTCCCACTGGAGCATAAAACTCCTGGGGATGGTTAAATCTACCTTCCTGCTGGAGGCTGTGAGGCTTGAGAGAAGTGTCCCTTGCCACGTCCCTCCTCATTGCTTTTTCTTGCCTACATGCAATTTGCACTGATGGGGGACCATGAGTAAAATGGGATCAAGAAGACAGTTTTGCTGAAAAATAAACAGCTAAAATGTTACCACAAATTATGAAAAAATCCACCAAAAAACTTATTTGAGTCCAAATGGATGAAATATTATTGTTCACCGTGTAAGACCACTGTTAGCTGATAGAAAAGACTGAGGCTGAGTAGGAGCAAGAAATAAACATGGGAACATAAAATGTAAGACCAGCTCTTTCACTAACAGAAAGAGCTTCTTTTACCTTTATTTTTATGAGTTAATTTTTGTGCTGCTAACATGGTGATTGAAAATGCATTTCAAGTCTTCTACGCTCCAAGAATGTACATCTATGGTCTGCCAATGAATTTGCCTTATACTCAATGTATGAAAAAAAAAACAAACAAAAAACCCAGGATGAATAAGTATACCACACTCACAGAGTAGCTGAGGTTCTTCATGATGGTTGAGTAAAAGCTGAGTAATTTAAAATAAAGTCACAACAACCCCAAAAAAGTTTAAAACCAATGTTCACCTTTCTGGATGAAAATGATAGCTGGTCAAAATTTTGGATTTATTTCCTATTCAACTCCCCTTCAGTATGCATGATTTAATTAAAATCACCCCTTTTTTAACTTAAACTATTAGCAAAAGAGGGTTAAGTATTCTCGGGATAGCTGCTTTAAAACCACAATAACTACCCATGGAGTCACAGTTCCATTAATTAAACAAATGAATTTAATGTAGGTAATTTATGCAAGTTTGGGCTCAGACTTATGAGTGGTTATCAGAGCATAATAAGTTACCTGACTGATGATTTAACTGTCCCCGTATGTGATTTTAAGCTGTAGTGAGAGGTCTAACAACAAGGTAAAATTTAATTTAACAGATGGAAGGGAGTTCTTCTAATTCAACTTTATATTTCAGTAAGAATAAATATGGTGCAAATATGAAATGAACAACAAATACATTGTCTATTTTTAAAAAATCCTTATCTTTTGTATTCTACTAGAAGCAGCAAGGGACTTGTCCTGTTCAGGGAAATGAGATCTGAACATAAGTTTAGGGGGACTTGTTTCTTATTTGATGTTTTTTTCTGCATTGAAGCTTTATTTAAGTTGGAAAAAGTCCTTCTAGGAAACTGAAAAAACCTAACAAAAACAAAATGATATTTTAAAATCCATCTAGCAGGACCTTTCTGCAAAATGGGTATTGAAATTTTTCATTTACTGACTGAAACCAGATGCCTGCTATGTCAGTAAGTGAAGACCTCATGGTTTGTTTAATGAAAAAAAGTGGAGTGAGTGGGAATCAAGTTGCTGTTCAATTTCTTCTCTGCAAAACAGAAACAATCTCAACCATTAAGAACTACTATTTCTTCACCTTGCCATTTTTTACACCCTCTGATGTAACTATGGAAAATCAGTGGGTTCCTCATTGACTGAGGTTGGTCAACTCATCCCATATATTCATCCCCAGTGCAGGAAAAGGGAATGTAAGGTTGAAGACTGTAATCAACTTTTTTACTGGGTGCATAATATTCAGAAGCAGATTGCTGCTGAGCTGGCTACTTGTTTGAAATGTTGAATATGCAGCACTTGACCAAAAAGTAGAGAATGTGACCAATTAAGGGTCTTATTTCTCAGTCAGCTGACAATGGTCAGAGCTACAGACGTTGCTTGAAAACAGGCAGTGACTGCTGACTCAGGGGTTACACTCCCCTCTGACAGCATGAAATTAGTTGCAGTTGGTCATAATATGTGTTTCTGGTCTACTCGTGGACAAAGACATCTCCTGCAGTAAAGCAAAAGCTTTGAAGCCTCATCTGGAAAGCAAAATCCCCAAGGGAAAGGTCACAATTTAAGAGAAGCAACAGTATTCTGATAAACAGGATAAGGGAATTTTAGAAACTCCAAGACTTTTTTTTCTTCCTTGTTTTCCGGCCCACACAGGTATTGCTCGAGGCATCAGTCCTAGAAAAATTAGGCTACTGTAAGATTTATTGGCTGAATGCAGAGTTTACATTACATTTTCTCTCATCACTTTCTCCCAGAGTAATTGCCTATGCATGCACAGTCCTGGCTGCAAACAGTGTGGTCTGATCCTTGGGTGGCTCATTTTGGGGCTGATCCAGTTAAAGGTTGATATCGCCCATGAGCAGCTGAGTCCTTTAAATGGACTCAGAAGCTTGGGACTTTGCAGGGAGATAACACGGTTCTTTAGAAGAGCAGACCCTCATTACAGGGCTTTTGCAAACACTGTCTCTCAGTTATTTATTTCCTACAACTGCTGTTTCCCTTCAAGTCTGATTATTTTTACTGTAATTTTCTTTCATCAGCAGCCATTGTAATTGATATAAAATACCTTTAGACGTAGTTCTAGTTGTGAAATTTGTGGTTAAATCCCTGTGTGAGTTTTTCCTTTCTTAATTTTATATGTCCAGTGGGCCTAGAAAATCTGGCACAGGGTTTGCAAAATGCTCTTTGTCCAAATAAGCCAAATAAATGCTCAATTTCATCTGGAAACACCAAATTGAGTGTTACTGATTGTGAAAGACAGCCACTCAGTTCTCCACAGAGCACCCCAAAGGGCTGTATTCAGTAAACCTTGTGGGTCCCTTCTAACTCAGGATATTCTATGATTCTCAGAGGCAAAGCCATGCTGGCAGGTACAAGCTACAGTACCCACAGAACATCAGTGAGTCTATGCAGATTATGAGTGGGCAGGGATAAAGGTCTGACAATGCACAACAATATTGCCCAAGCCCCAACAGAGAGGATCTTACAGTGAAAACATTTTATGAACTCTGAGAACTCATTATTATGAGACTAATACCAGTGGCTGAAAAAGTCTTACAAGGTGTTTAAAATAGGCTAAGCACCTATGAGTTCTCACCTATTCTGTCTTGTGATTCAATCCTTATCTAGTAAAATGGCCAAATGTAAATACTAGAGGGGAAAGAAAAAAACAAAACAAAACAAAACAAAACACAAACTAATTGAGTCTTTCCTGGTAAAACTGGAGCCAGACCTTAGAGTCTGACCTGTGGAGAGCAGTCTTAGAATTTTTGCTCATTTCCAGTACTGAAGTGTGATGCAGGGAAAGGTGAAACCCAAATAATTTCCTTTTTAAAAAATTACAGTCCTGTAAAACTACAATAATGCTCCTGAAACAACATGACGCTTCAAAGCTCAGTTGTATTATTCTTATTGGTTCCTTGAAAAATATTTCATGACACATGAACCTCTTGAACAGTAGAAAGACATCCAGCTTTGAAATAATAACTGGGGGAAGAGGGTAAACCGAGCCATATTTTTTCAAGCATTCCAGGTGCCCTCTGCAATTGGTGACCTAGTCAAGTATGAGAAACAATGCAATCCCAGGGGCCTGCCGCCAAAAAAGATCCACAGCCACTAAATGCATTAAGACATTAATGTCTACTTTGGGATCAGTTCTCAACTTAACAGGTTAACCTCTGGCCCACGAGGGAATAAGCAGCAAACAAGATTTAGCCAACGCTTGTACTCAGAGGGTAATTGATAGCTGCAGCCCACCCATCTGATACATTTTTTTGATGGAGATAATTTTCCTCTCATAAGGGAACTATCCATAGAAATAATTTAAGTTGACGTCTCAACACTAAATCAAAATGCTGTGGTCTGACATAGGTACTGCTGGATGGTCTGAGCCTTTCCAGCTAGAGGACAGAGGGGAAGGTGGGAGGGAGAGAGAAAGAAAACTGGATCTGTTATTTTGGTCATTTTTTGAAAGCAAAGTTTCCATTTCAATGGCAAATAAATCAGCTTTTTTTCCTAGAATAATAAGGAATCGCTCCTTTATCCTTTCAAAATAAACATATTTTAAAGTTCAACAAAATGAGGGTTTTGATGCATTTTTGGTGAGTGTTTCTAATGTTTTCTCTTTTTTTATTATTTTTTAAAAACACAATTATTCTGTTGAAATGTAGAAAAGTGTTGATTTATTTAATACATTAATGTAAGCAAAATTTTTCTGTACAAGAAGTAACATTGATGTACACCTTTGATAATAACATTATTTCTCTTCTCTTTTCTCTTCTCTTCTCTTCTCTTCTCTTCTCTTCTCTTCTCTTCTCTTCTCTTCTCTTCTCTTCTCTTCTCTTCTCTTCTCTTCTCTTCTCTTCTCTTCTCTTCTCTTCTCTTCTCTTCTCTTCTCTTCTCTTCTCTTCTCTTCTCTTCTNATTCTCTTCTCTTTGCTTCTCTTATCTTCTCTTCTCTTCTCTTCTCTTCTCTTCTCTTCTCTTCTCTTCTCTTCTCTTCTCTTCTCTTCTCTTCTCTTCTCTTCTCTTCTCTTCTCTTCTCTTCTCCTGTCTCTTCTTTCTCTCTTGCCTTTTGCCTTTTGGAAGAGCAATTTTAAAAGATCTGGTTTTATTTCTCCTCCTTGTTCCAACACTACTAAAACTATCAAAATACCTCAAATATAGTACACTTTTCTTAGTATTCTCACAGTTTCTGTACAGAATGATACCACAGACTTTGGCAAATACATAGGATAGGAGCAGCAAACAATGAGCAAAAAATGTTTCTTGTAATACTAGAGGTTGAAGCTGAATGTCAATTCATCTATTGTTCTGATAGCAAGAAAAAGTTATTTCATCTTCTGAAACACTTGACATCTTTGTTTACAAAATCAGTTTTTATACTTTAATTTAGAAGACACAGTCTTTTGTGTTAAATCTTCCCAACACAGCTATATATTGCTGCTACCTGAAAGCTCATTGTATAGCCATAACAAGACTTAGAATTTCAGAAAAATAAATAATTAAATTAAACAATGCAATGGAACTTCTTCCCCTCTGAGCAGGTATTTATGCCAAATCAGTATATAATTTATGAATATGACAAGCTTTGTATTGTGATGTTTCAAAAATCGTTAACATATCAGACAAGTGGCAATTGAAGAAATTGATTAGAACATGCGTATTTAAGGCATTTTCCTTGTAGTATTTTATGTTCTTTCATGGCTCCTTATGTTTGGCCAATGTTGCAAGGTCTTTCAACCTACAATGAAGCAGAACGTGAAAAAAAAAAAAACAACACAACATAAATCCAGTGACTTTGATTACGGAACAGAAAATATCACAGTAGTTATTTGAGAAAGTAGATTTGGGACTGACTTGTACCAGCTGGAAAATGTTATGCTGTAAACCAGAAAGCTGTGTACTTGAAATGTGACTTACACTATGAGGAAAGCCTTAAAAAATCTCCTAAACTCTGAAATTTGCTAATATGCACTTATTTAGGGAGTGATAGGTCAGCTGAAGTGGGAAATTTTAGAGTATTCTATGCATTTACCCTTCTTAAAGCAAAACATCAGCAGTCAGCTGAAACTGAAATACATTTTGATAGTTTAAATATAATTTTGTTTCAGCACAATAAACAATGAAACAGGTGTGAATTTGTACTTTAAAAAGGTATAAGGATGAATTTAGGGACCTCAACTTACCATCATCTCTTTTCCATGAAAAAAACCAAAACAACAAATAAACAAACAAACTCAAAACTAAAATATATATGTTTGTAACTGTGTTCTGTTCAGGTACAACAATATCAGTTGGAAGCTGAAGGATCTTGATCACAGAAAATGTCCTGAAAGACAACTCTTTTTTTTTTTTTTTTTTTTTCCT
>VXBX01007481.1:856493-870947 GCA_013400415.1 Scytalopus superciliaris
TTTTTTTTTTTTTTTTTTTTTTTTTTTACAGCACAGACTTCAAAATGCTTCTTTGAAACAACTGAAGAGTGAACTTTAATTCATGTTTTTTAAACAAAGGTTATATGAGACTTACAGAAGCCTCACAAAGGAAAAATATCAGCAAGAATTGCACATTACGTTTAGAGTGCTACTGACTTTCAAATTTCTCTACAGGTATTATTTCCCATGAATAGGAACAAAGAGCAAAAACAGTTAAAAAAGCATATTCAAATGTGTGCATAAAAAGGCAGGGTAAATGAATACTGTTTAGTTTGCTGACATAATTACTGGAATGTAATTTTTATGAGTCGTAGAAATCTTGGCATTTTCACTGAACCAGATAATTAGACTCTGAATAGAACAGGGTCAGAATAATTAATACATCAAAACTAGATGAACTTTTTCTAATTATTTTTATTTAATCTCTATTATAATTATTGTTATACTCTGCTGAGCATGATTGCCTCATGTTCATAGATTTGAATGCTGTCTTATAGTTGCATCCTGGGACTTTGTGGAATATTAACAAACCGTGGCCTGGAGAAATTAGAATGGTGTCGTTTCATGATGGAATTCTAAATTGGAATTTTTCTATTTTTCTATGTAGTTGCACAAATTTTGCTTCACTATCATTTAAAAAATGAATTTAAAAACAAAGTCTTTTAGATTATTTATTTTTACATTAAAGGGGAACTTCTGAAATTTAAAGCAAGCTCTTAATATGTACATCCCTCCCTCTCCCTTCTGACTCCTGCAACATTTTTTTTCAGATCTCATCATTTTTCCTTTTAATTAGATTTTTTTTTCTGATTGCATAGTTTCTCTGCAAGCTTTTGAAACATCAAAGTTAAGACCAGATTCCAGCGACTGAATTCATACAGCCACTCAGAAGCATGGAGAATAAGGAGCACTTCTGTAGGGAATGTCGATATAATTGAAGGCATGTGAGAGATTTTAGTCTGCATCCTATTTGTTTTCCTTTCTTTGGGAAGTGTAAACATTATATATAACCACTACTGCTGCCATCAGGGGGACTGATTCTACAAGCCCTCTGACATCAGGTCTGCTGGACAGGGCCTATGGGTTGCTTTGATGACTTAAAAATATGGCTATATTATACAGTATGTGCTATGTCTAAGCAACAGAACACATGTATCTGGAACAGAGGTCTCAATTATAAATTTTGCCCTTTGCTTTGGGTGTCATTGAGTTTAGTAACTCAATGCAAAAGATTGAAGGTTCAATTTTTGGGTAATTCTGGTTACCCACCAGTTGTTTTTCTTCAATATCTAAGTTATGGGCCTCATTGTGCCCTGAAACTGGACTAGAGTAATTGCAGACTTATACTGGTATAAACATAAACATAAACAAGAGTTGTAGTCACCTTTGGACTTACAAATTCTCACTACAGTTGCCTGTAGAGAGGCTTCTTTGAAAAAATGAAGACAAAAAATCCCCAGAACCCTATTTGCCTTTGCTAATACCTTCTGTTTTCTACTATCTTTTGTCATCATGGACAGAAAGTGTTAACCAGAAGGAATGGTCTGTAAGATGTTTTGGGGCTTTCTCTTCATTTCAGAAGGTCATTCCATAAATGTGTTTAACTCAGCCCTGTTAGATTGGATCTACACAATAACTCTAATGAAATCTTTACTTCTACTATCCCACACATGATCTCCATGGGAGCAAAGACAATGTATTTCCTCAGCTTTCTCTAGCTCAAGGTTTTTTTGAAAGTAAAGCAACCTACTTCTCATCCCTCACCCACTCCTTGTCTCTAAAAACGAATCCCAGCCCTTGTCAGATTACTTTACAATGAGCAGAGATACCTAAAAAGATAAGTGACCATCTTCCCTTAAAGGAATGCCCAGGATGACAACATTTTCTGTACCAAGAAGATCTGACTAATCTCTGTGGGATTTCATAACAGATAGTCAGTACTCTGGGAAAGAAACCTGGCCTCATTTCCAGTGCAAGACTCACTCATTTAAAGTCCTCACTGGTAGATCTCCAGCATACACAATCCACGGCCCATCAGAAAGATTGTGGATGGCTGGAACTGGAAAAGGCATAATGAGCAGACGAGCCCAGGCTGACTTTCTTGTTAATTACACAATAGTCCAGACTATCATAGAATCATAGAATGGTTTGACTTGGAAGGGACTTTCAAAATCATCCAGTTCCAACTCCCTGTCATAGGTAGGGACACCTTCCACTAGACCAGGTTTCTGAGGACCTCATCCAACCTGGCTCTAAACACTTCTAGGGATGGGGCATTCATAGCTTCTCTAACAGAGAGTACTGGAAGAACACAGCATAGTTTGTCACTACAGCCTTGCAGGTTAACTAGGCAGATGTTTTTAATCTGATAACCAAATATATATAGCATGTTCTGTGAACCCCACTGGAATAGACTAGGTTGGCTTGAGGAGACATTTGCTAAACTCTTCCTACTAAATCACATTAGGGCAGTCATTGTAATTGACTTCTGATGCTTTCTAACAAATAAGAGAAAGTATTTCCCCATCTTTCAACCTACTGTGTAACAATGACAACACTGAAGACCCAGAGTTCACACAAATAGAACATAGTCTGCTAGAAATGGTGGTGAGAGTCATGTGGGTGCTGATGGAGACTTGTGAGGACAACACTGAATGGATCTCATTCAAAATTATCATAGATGAGAACCTGACCTGTATTATTTTCCTCATCTTTTAGGATAACTGTGCTATACTTCTAAACCTTCAATAGGCACAATAGTGAAAATCTAGCTAATCTGTGCATCATCCTGTGATGATGGAGGCTAAGAAAAATCTGCCTACAAAGGTCCTTCCTCCAACTGGAAAGAATTCTTCAGTCCCTTTCTCATATTGTTGCAAGAAACCTTTTCCTCAAATAAAGCTGCATGTTCAGCATTTTTGGGTGAACTAAAAAAAGGTACATTCAAACTTGCACAATTCTACACAGCAATCCATTTCCTTGCAGCTTGCTCCCATGATTAAAGTTCTGCCCTGGGTCAGCTAATTTATGGTTGATATCAGTGAAAGGTCAAGCATCCTGGGTGTGGGAGGAGGGAAGAGTGAGTTTGTGGAGGGGTTTGCAACTAGAAGGTTGTGTTCAACTACTGATGGAACTGAGGGAAAACATTTTAAAAAAAACTAGATTAAGAGGAAACAGATAAAAAACAACCCACAGAACTTCCCACAGCTTAGAAATATTAGAGGACAATTATACAATCAAGTAGAACATTTGTCTGTTGTTCATAGACCTTTTCCATTCATTCTTCCCATCATCAAGCTGTCTTCTCACATCTCTTTTTTGTTCCTCTTGAGTTCTTATGCCCACCCAGTTTCCACATTGTTCTCTTTTTCCATATGATGCAGGTCTTGATTTTATGGAGCAGATGAATTGACACTAAATTATGTAACTGTTAAAAGTCCCTAAAAGCCCCTTAGATGTTTAATGTATTCGCCTGAATCAGTGATGCACTGCTTTCCTTACAATAAATGTATAAACTTTTACAGAGTGGAATTAACAGTATGATGCCTAAATACACACCTTAAGAGAAAGTGAACTGTACCAAATAAAGGGCCTTTATCTCCCTGTTAACAGTCAGGGGATTTTAGATAACTCATTCACATGCTGTTGGTAAGACATTCTCCCAAAGTTAGATGACATGACTTCCGCAGTGAGCTATAGAAGATCAAGTATTTTTCCCAGTTACAGGCTGTGCATACTTTCTGTCTAAGAGTGAGAGGTGAAAGCAGCGTGCAATTTTCTCTCAGTGCCCATTTCCACTTCTGAGATGAGCTAATTTCCACAGAAGTGAAGTGTTTTATCTGCAGTTTTCAGAATGGTATCCTAGAATTTTCTTTGAAGCATCGTTTTGAGCAGCTCGAAAAGGTGATTCCTGCTGATTTATGAAGATGGTGAATTATATCATCTTTCCTTACCCTTTTTCCCCACTGTCATTATAAAGGCCACCTCATAACTCGACTTTCTCAGGTTTGACTACCTTGCATTTCCACACAGGAAGCAACACAAAACAACCCAATGTCTGTGTCTACAGCCCAGAGTTAGGCTCAGTCTCCAAACATGAAGTCATCAAGGAAGGGATCTCAGTTCTTCACTCAAAACTGAAATGAGTTTCCATGATGAATTTTTTTTTTTTTCAGTTTTGAGCCTCCAAATAAAGCAAGACATTGATAGATAGAAGCAAGTTTGGCAGGAGGATAATCCTGAGCTCATGCACTTGTCCTGTGAGGACATGCTGAGGGAGCTGGGCTTATTCAGCCTGGGGAAGAGATGGCTTGTTAGAACTTGATAGGATCCTTTCAATGTCAAAAGATATACCGAAGAAGACTTCAGGAAGATCCTAGGGCAGCCTTCCAGTACCTAAAAGTGACCTTCAAGAGACCTGGATAGGGACTTTTTACAGCGCATGCAGTGGTAGGAGGAGAGAGTAGGTTTAGATGAGATTTTAGGAAGAAATTGTTTACTGTGAGGGTGGTGAGACACTTGAACAGTTTGCCCAGAGAAGCTGTGGATGCCCTGTCCCTGGAAGTATGCACAGCCAGGTTGGATGAGGCTCTGAGTAACCTGATATAGTGTCCCTGCCCATGGCAAGGGGTGTTGGAATGGGATGGTCTTTATAGTCCCTTCCAAACCATTCTATAATTCCACATTATTGAGAATATGAAGTCGGGATCTTAATGGGAAAACATCATGGTTTGAACGAACTGGTCTGTCCCTGCTCAGAGTAGAAGACTGGAACAGGACTTTTTTGAGGTTCCTTTCCACCTGAATGATTCTATAATTATAGAAATGAGACAGTTTTGGAGCTCTGACATAAAGATTCTGATTCACTATTGTCTCAGTCATAAAAGATAAAAACTTCCTTAGCTAGGCACACATAGAGGAGACAATCTCCAATATAATGAGACCAAGTAACTTCCAATGCCAATGTGGTATCAGCTTCATCTAACCATTTGAACTTTTAATGAAAGTCCTCATGTGCTCTCCCACTGTTGCAGCCAAAAAAACAACAGAAAGTAGTGACATTCCCATACCTTAACCTTGGACATTGATCTTATAGCCCATGAGGGAAGCTAAATGTTTATAAGTATAGTTTGTCTCTGTCAGTGAAATAGGTCAGGTGAATCAACCCAGACGTGTCAACTGCTGTGCACGGACAATAGTGCCAGTTAGACAATTACTGTGACTATCTGGCACTTCTAATAATAGTTTCTCCTTGGCTTTGGAAACATAAAATACATTTATTACAATTTTAGATTAGCAACATTTCTCAATAGATTTGTTTAAATCTATGGCTCATATTCACCCTAATTCACAACAGAAGAGTTAAAACACCATCACAACAATATAACACATATAATGTTCTTTGGTCAATTATGTTCAGATGATTGCTGCTTGGAATGACAGATAAAACCAAACTTTTTGGATTAGAAATGCAAATATTTGAGGCACCTTCTATGATTAGACATAACTGAGACACTAGTAGCAAATAAGCAATACAAACCTCCCCTATATACATGGGATGCTGAGGTTTGCAAGAACAGATGTTGGTTGAGCTCCCATCAGTGCTACACGAAACAGGTATGAGCATCTCTGTCTCTGTGCTTGGAGTCTGCAGATCTGCTGCTTTCCAGCTGCATAAAGTCAAAAACTCAATAAATGCAAAGTCTGTGTATCACAGAGGTTGCACAGTTTTCCTGCTTGATGTCAAACTGAGTACTTGGGTTTGCAAAAATATTGGCTGTCACTGCACAGGTCAGAAAAAAGACAAACAAACCATTGAAAATTTTCATGTCCTGGGAGCATATACACAACCGCTGTAGAATTGATGAGTCCATGCATTTGAACAGCAAAAGAAGACTAAGAAAAAGGAAGATGTTGGTAGTTATTGTCTATATAGACTATAGATGAAGCTGTTGAATACAGCTATTCACTTTTGTGCTACTCATGTGAGACGAGCAGAAGACACCAGCAAATTTCTGTTGTGGGGAAGGAAGGCTGCTGCTGCTGACATAGACCAGCACAGTCAGATCCTTAAAAGGTCTGATCTAGTGTAAGGTGTCCCCGCCTATGGCAGGGGTTGTTGGAAGTAGACCTTTAAAGTTCTTTCCAATCCACATCGTTCTGTGACCCTCTGGTACAGGGTCTGGACATGTAGCAGGTGAGGCATGCAAGGAGGTGACAGTGACACACCAGCTCTTCTCTCCTGCCCTCTCACTCTGTTAGAATATCCCAAAGCCTGTTCTACCTCACATATAGGATGAAAGCTGCTAAGTCTCAGAAACCTAAAATCCATCCTGTGAGGGTCTCTGCCTACACTGCTAAGAGTACGAACATGGCAGAAAGCTGGGCAGTACTTATCCATTCTTTAAAAGATATTAAGTCTAATCTTGCTCTGGCAGACAGCAATGGAAAAGTTCTCAATAGCTTTGCTGGAAGAAAACCAGGTCCTCAATGCTGCAGTTCTTTGCACAGAAGATCACAGCGACTGCAGTTAAAAGTGCTAGTGACAAATGTAACCATTGCCATCCAGTGGTACCATGGGCTACTGCATAGGGATGGGAAAACCTCCCTTGCACCATCTCACAGAAAACACGTCTCACCCTGGTACAAGACTTCCACAGCACAGACACTTCATCTTAATGGTTTAAGAGAGATGAAATAGTGCTCGGGGCTTGAACTGGGCATCTACATAGGGCTGGATAGAAGATTTTGACCTTTTTCTCTTCTATGGAAAAACTAAGATACGGCAATCAGACTTGTTTCTTCTGCTCTCTTCTGCTGTAGAAATAAAATGTGTCTTTTATGCCTTGACTGCAATTGTATGCAAGAAATCCTACTTCTATCTTTAGGCTATTAGAAAAATAAGAACATGTAGTGAGTGCATATAATTGATCTGAACTTTTCTTTCAAGTGAACAGAAAGCTCGATAATTCCAATAATGAGTTCAAACAATCCCAATTTAATCATTCTCATACAAAGCTTTCTCCTTTTCCTGCCTCCCCTTCCACAGACAAAAGTGAAGCGATTAATATATTTTAGTGCTTTTATGAAGAATCCAAGTTCCTGTCCATTATTAAACAAATCTCCACTTAGGAAAAGGAACACAAATAGAAATAGGGAAAAAATTATTTCCCATTGTAGGGATAGAAAAAGCTCAATATGAAGTAAGGGGGGAGTAGCTTACAATGTGACAATTAAAAGTTATGACTAAATCAGGAGGATGATGGATACAGTAGCTCACTGTGATGTGTTTTGCAAAGTGTAAGTGATCAAATTGTGAGCTGGAGGTTAGTAAATGGAGAAAACACTTAGGCATTAGCAGTTTGATTTCTCCCTTGCTTACTAGTCTGTGAGTATAAACTTCCTATAAATCTGATTGAGCACCATATTTCATGCCATTTTCCTATCATTATACACCCTAAACAAAGCTGACACCACTTCAAAGTTATAAAACAAGTGACAGTAGACAGTGAATAAGGTTAATGCATCTCAATCAGGGACGAATTTGACCCTCTGGGCTATGCCATATTTATAAGATTTACAGTCGGCATCAGATTCGCTGGTGCTCTATATTTGCATTGTGACAAGGAGGCAGAGCAGCTGTGAAACATCCAGATCAGTTAAGATGGAACGGTTTTGCTCATGAATTTGACCCTAGATGCCATATGGACTGGGAAGCTCATTTGATTTTAGCAGTGCTGCCATCATAATGTTTTTCCAAATGATGTATCTTCAGATGTTTAGGAGCTGCATTTATCTCATAATCATGCATTTGGAATGGCTGAGGTTTTTATAGTATTGGAAGTCATCAAAATAGGAATTGTAGCCAGGATTCAGGGCCTATTTCTGGTAGAGGTACCTAGCTTTGCAGTTGTCTGAGAGAAAAAGCAAAACAAACCCCATAAACACCTGCAGAAGAAAGCAGAATCTCATTAAAATCTTAACAATCTTCTTAAGTTGTGTCTGTTTCCCTGGAGACTGTTAGGGAATTTGGTGTGACACCTGCTAATTCAGGCACTTCAGCTAAATGACTTAAGTTAGCTGTAATTCTGGGTCTGAGCCTATGGTGATATGGAGAAACCTCTTTCCAACTCAGAAGTGAGAGCACATCCAACCTGGAAATACACTCTGTGCTAGGGAGACAAACACCCTGTATTCTGGGTAAAACAATCTCCTGTTGTTGGAGAAATATTTCAAGGCCTTTTTGATGGTTTTATAAGAACTTAATCTCTCTGAGAAATTATGAAGTTTAAGTATTTTGAAAACATTTTAATTCTCAACTATTCCTGTTTTGAGTTACACGTTTTTTTGGTTACACATCCAGTCCACCCATTGTGACATTCAAAGTCAGGTGTGTTCGCTTTAGTTTGCTCTTGAGAAAAAAAATGTAGGCATTTAATATCCCCTCCCCAAATTGTATCAAACACAACTGAAGGAATGGGAAAAAATTACTCTTGTAAATAGAAGAAAAACTGAGAACCTTTGAGTCAAATACTACCTGTATTTGCTGCAGTCAATAAGGCTTGTCCTCTGGCAAAATTTTAGAGAAACCATAAAAGGAGCTTGTTTGGACACAATTTCTTTGGAAAAAAGTTAGAGACTGTGGGGTGTTCAAGAGACAATCCCAAATATTTCTTTGTTTTCCCTTCAGACCAGGTGCATCTTACTTTGATTTCTCTAATAAAATGTTTCATGTGCCCATCTGTCCATACCAAAACAGAATGCTTTATGGCAATCATTTGTCTCCCTGTGGGCAAAGGGTGAGATCAAGAATGACTTACAGGCAGCACGTTAATTACACATGCATTGCACAATTGAAAATGAAAGAAATTTAAGAAACTGCACTGAATATGAGAAATAACCTAAATGTGTTCTATAGATCAACTGATAGAGAGGGAGATTGGGCTGATAAACTACAGACTTTAAAAATACCAGGTCAATACTAGCTGCAACATGGTGAACCAAGTATTTTGAATAACCTCTGGAATAGTTTCTCCTTATGACTAATACCATTACCAAAATTCCCTAGAGGAATTTAAACAGGACTATGTGCAATTAAAAGGATATAAGTATGATCTATATTTTGTCATGTCTGCTAATACTACCATAGATTAACCAGACAATAAATTTTAAGTTGTTTTGATGTAATCAAATCAATATTGAATTTGTATCATGCATAGGAGGCACAAAAATGTCGTTTTGCAAGAAATTTTGTAAATACTGTAATAGGTTATGCACATCCTACATTGGTACAGCTCCAGATTTGTTTTGTGATTCCTTTTTTTTTTTCCTTCTTTTTTTTCCCCCGCCAGAAAAGACCAGGACAAAGTCTTGGCTTGTCCCCAGGCCTTAAAATACTACTTCAAAGAGTTTGTATTAGTGTCAGGTACAGGACACCTTCATTTGCATCATGTGGGCCCTAGATCAATCAGACAGAAATTATTAGTTTCTCATAGCTCACAACAGTAACAACAGAGAACAGGGGAATTTAGTAACTTTCACATTATATCCTCATTTATTTTGATGCATAAAATGCATTTGTGTTTAAATTTTAGAGTAATCCTTTTTTGGCCTTCAGAGGAAAATCAAGGCATGAAACTCCATGTCCCATAACTGTGATGAAAATGAACACCCAGGAAAACAAAGGTGTAGACCTCAGCATAACACTATTCCAACCTTTCTAATCTTATCAAATTCTTTACTTTTGTGAATCCTGGTTTACAAAAGTACACAAGGAGGTGGAAATTTCAGTTTCCATTGAAATAAATAAAAAATCACAAGTGTCTCATCCTTGTGGTTCTCGTTGCAAGTCTAAAAATACGTCACAGATTATATAATCCTGTATTAGTTGTTGATGACTTCTGATATGCTGAAGTTGGGGAAAAAAAATCAGTTCATTCTGAGAGAGTTACATTTGAATCAGCTGAAAAAAATATACCTGTAAATAAGGAAAAAGGCATGTAAAATAAAGCAAAATTGAGCATACAACATCAGCCAGTCTTAGGGTTTTTAGGATCTAGTATTTATATATACATATTGCTTTCCGCAATTCTTGACATTCTGATTATAAAGCCTGAGTGGGGAGAATAAAAAGTGAATAGAATGGGAATGAACATATATATTTTTGTCTTGGCCCTACTCCTGTTTGAAAATATTGGTAGAATATTTAAAATGTCACACATAAATGTTTTTGCATAATTTCAAGATGATTGACCTAAAGTATTTATACATATGGAGACATGTATGAGTACATATGTTGGATGGGAAGTGTTGTGTGGATTTTATGGTATTAGACCAAGCAACAGAGGCTTCACTTTCTGCTTTGGATATGCCACAGATAACAACATTCCTGGAGCAGCAATGTAAATCCTCTGTGCTCACATACAGTTGAAAGGGAAAGGGTAGAATCACCATCCATAGAAGTGTTCAAAACCCATGTGGATGTGGTGCTTAGGGACATGGGTCAGTGTTGGGTTAATGGTTGGACTCAATGATCTTAGAGGGTTTTTACAAGCTTAATGATTCCATTCATTCTTCTTCTTCTGTCTTTATCATTTTCAGAGGACTACTTGTCCTTATGGAAGTACATTGTCAGTTTTCTAAAACATGTAAAGAATGTTTGTTTCTTTAGGTAGGAGAAAACACAGGAATGCAAAGTCTATTTTTCATTCAATTTTTCTTCCTGAATTCCCCACCAGGAAGACAACAGGCCCAGGAACATCAACATGCTGTGTGTTGATTCTGCTGCTTCCTCTAATTGATATTTTTTGTTACACATAATGTACACTCTGGCTAAAGTTCTCCTGACACTAGAGACTACATAGCATGCCACCAAGTCTGAATGTACACAGCAATTTCTTCATCAGAAATGTTTCTTTCTAAGACTTTGATCTCACCTCTGTTTTAAAGCACATTTTCTATCA
Source organism: Scytalopus superciliaris (assembly GCA_013400415.1). Taxonomy (NCBI): domain Eukaryota; kingdom Metazoa; phylum Chordata; class Aves; order Passeriformes; family Rhinocryptidae; genus Scytalopus; species Scytalopus superciliaris. The sequence goes on from VXBX01007481.1 coordinate 867,476, forward strand.
CTTACCTCAGAGAGGTGGTCAAGCACTTAACTGAAATCTGTTGTTACCAATTCACTTTTCCAGACTGAAGATGGAGTCATGTTAAACAGGTTAATGAACTGACGCCTAATAAATGTATCTGCCTCAGGTTCATAGAAACAAAGATTTTAGAGTAGAAAGGACTATAGGATGATGCAACTTCCTTTAAAACAAACACTGTGATAGTTCATGTAGTTGTTCATGCCTGAACCCAGATGTTCAATCAACAAGTGCTTAATAAGTTGACAAATGACTACTACTCTTTAAAGAGCCGTGTGATAGTCTCGGATATCTGATTTTTAATGTCTTATTATGCTGGAGAGAATTAATTGAAACTCTTGCCAAAAGTCAAGCTCGTTTGTCACAGATTCTCCCACACTTGTCTATTAGCAGTCTTACTGACTCATTTTCAAATTATCTGCCTCTTTTAAGCATTATTTTTCTTTCTTTAGTGTTTCAATTCCATCTTCTACTTCTGGCCTTCTTTGGCAAGTATTTTATGACTCCACTTCTTTGTACTGTCTATTAATCCTTCCTCCCTTCACTATCTCCAGTTCACTCCCATTTATCTTTTATAGTCCCAATTTGCCACTTTATTTTCCTTGTGAAATCTGGGAACCAAAGGAAAAGAAGGAAATCAGCACTAATGTGTGGGCTGCAGATGGGACAGAAATCATTATCTTACTTTGAAAGCAAAGTTATCAATATTATGCTGGTTTGCCTTAGGAGAGCCTTAATCATCTCAGTACTTGCCCATTTTTGTGTCTCTAGACCAAATTTGAAGAAGATCTACTGTGACTATGAGAATGAGCAGTGGTTTTCAGAGAGTTCAGACAATTAGAAAGAACTTCACCAATGAAGCCACTGTGGTATGGAAAACAGTGGTGTAAAACCCTGGATAACATAACACAGGCAAGGAAGTATATATGGGAGAAGGGTTTAAAAGCATATTACAGACCGAGGTGTACTCTGCTCCTGGACTTGAATTTAAAACAAACTATGCCTCTTAATCCTCTAAGAGTCTTTGGAAACTTTGTCACCTTATCCTATTGAAATTCTACTTTGGAAGGAAATTAGGCAGCTTTTCAAAGTAAAATTTGGCCAGGATACAATTACTCATAAAACAAAACCACTGAAAAAAGCTGTATTCCTTGTTTATTTATCCAAATGGAACAGTCCTGTCAAAACCACAGGCTGATGTCCACAGTCCAATTGTTTCAACTCATTCCATTTGCTTTTTTACCAGTCCAAGCAGTAACGGTCTGTAAGAAGGGAAGAGGTGAGTGTGAGAAAAGGAACCAGCTGGTCTTCCTAGTGTCCCTAAGGCTGGCTAATTCCCACCTCACATGGTGGGACAAACTCCTGAAGGCAGCCCTGATCTCTTAACCTGCTCTCCTGAGCAGCTGATTTTGAACCAGAATTCAAGCAGCAACTGAAACCAGGTCCTCACAAAACCCCCTCACTGTGTGCTGCTCACAGGTGTGCTTTCCACTGCTGTAGTTCAGCTGTTTATCTGCCGGAAGGATCTGACCACGACAAGCAGCACTCTGCAGAGATTTCATAACGAGCACTGGGGTCAGCTCAGGACCCCAGAGCAGTGGGACCACATTGTCATGAAATACCACCAGAGGAACAGGTTCACTAGCCCAGGAACTAACCACAGTCATGTAATCCTACTACTTGTAGGACCCAATCTGTGTTGTCACAGCTGCTACTTCATAAGTAGTTTGGGTACCTTTAAAAGCCTTGCATAGCACAGTTATCTGAAAAGCTTGATGGTAGGAGACAGCACACTTAATTTTGGCCATCAGTGTTCCTGAGGTCACTGAAGAAAACCAGAAACCCAAGAGGAAACTAAACCCATCATAAAGTTGGTATTAAATATAAATGGGAATTATTCTATTCTGGAAATACCTATCTCTTTCTGTTGACTACAGGGTGTCCAAGATGGCTAGCTGGGACCAAACAAGAGGCAGATAAAGGTAAGGGAGGTAAGCCCCTGCTCCAGGGTAGATGTTAAACCAGCAAAAGACTGCTTTTCCTTTCCTAGATCATTGCATTTGCTGAGCCAACATGAGCCATTCCAGCAAAAAGTGGATTCTGCCAGTATAATCAGTGCTCACATAAATAAAGTGTTGGTAGTGCAACTCTCCCTATACAGTTATTGAGTGTACATGAGACTTTGTTTTATTTTGGTTTTCTGCCTTTTTTATGGATTTTACTTTAATATAAACAAACTGGAGATTTTGCCACAGTCTCTGAGTTTGCAGTGGGTTGTTTTTAGTGGTATCAAGGCATGTAATCACCTTGACAACAGAAGCCAAAAGTGCATGTTTAACAAACCAATATGCAGCAAGTATTTCCTATATTAATCTCCCTGAATTCAGCAATTGGATCATTTTTCCTAACTCCCGCTTCTCAGTTTAGTTTGTTCTTGAGCTTTTGAGCTTATGATCTTTGTGTGTCCCCTACCTCTGAAGGGGAGGGAAGGTATTCAATCATGCCCCTTCAGTGCTTAATCACAACTTTAATATGGTTTCCTTCCTGGTTGGTCGTGGCACATATTGAATTAGGAAGCAATCCTGTCCCAGATCCACAAACATACTGCCAACCTTATTTCCTCCACTTAATGTAATCCAGTCTAGGCCTGGATAATTGAAGGCTTTTGTTACTCCCACCATGCCCTTTTCACATGCTTCTTATATGTACAGTATATAAGTAATTTCTTAACCCAGTTGTTCTCTCAAAACAGGTGGTCTATATTATGTTCCTTTGGGGCCTGACTCTGCTTTCATTTACCCCATCATAAATCAGGAGTAGCTGTACCGAACAGAATGGTATTAGCTCAGTGTAAAACTGATGTAAAGGAAAGAAGAGAATTTAACATTATTTTCTGCTACTGTTTCTTCTGTGGGAAAGGGACTCAAAAGGAACCACCATTATGTGATATAACCTATATTTCACTTTCATGCTTCTTTTGAGGCCCTTCATTGTATAAATTGTCTCTATCACTCAGTGAGCCAATTCTGAATGACTCAAAGGTCTGTTCAACAGTAAAAACCAAGTTTGTCTTCTGACTGGAGGATGCCTGTGGGGTTCAGGAGCCCTACTCCTACCTGCTGCATAGTAAAGTTGATGCACAGTCATCTTTCTATTATTTAATGCCTACAGCCCTTCCTCTTTCCATTTTTATGAAATGAAGAATATGATTGCCAGAGACAGAAAACTGTAACGCTTGAGTAAGTCCCTGAGCCTGACATTGATTTTAATGGGTCCAATATTCAACCATCAACACTTATTACAGAACTACGAATCACCTCAATGAATCAGGTCCAGTCTTGTATCCAGTCTCTTCACACTTTAATTTCCTGTACTAGCCATAATCTGGAAGAGGGGATATTTGGTGGCATTTAAAAGAAAGGAAGAGATTAAAAAAATCAAAACCAAACAAACC
>VXBX01007481.1:870987-901627 GCA_013400415.1 Scytalopus superciliaris
CCCCCCAAAAAAAAAAAAAAAAAAAAAAAAAAAAAAGATCAAAACCCAGACTCTTTCTGTATTTCCATCAATTCCATTTTTCATTCTATCAGGTTGATCCATCCTTTCATTCAGCAATGGAAGTCCCACAGCAATCTGCACTGCAGTGCGGTAAAACAAACAGGACTGAATAACATCTGGAACATTTTTTTCCCCATTGGCAATTACTCTGAATAGAATCAGAATACATTTTTCTAAAGTTTAGAGTGTGTGGTTAGTGAGGAAATTGTAAATGACAGATTCTAAACAGCATGATTATATTTTTTTCTTTTTTTAAATTTTAATAAGCTAATTCAATCAGTATCAAGTTAGACTGGAGTAAAGGGAGACAGAGGTCAGTTCATTGGAAAAAACTTAAATAAGTGTAAAAACTGTTAGATTTTCCCATTTTCCCCTCCTCTCTTTCTGATTTGTGAACAGCTAAGAAAGACCATTGTCATAAATGCTTCTTTTTTCCCCAAAAAATTACAGAGAATGTTACTGTGAATGTAACATTTCAGATTTGATTCAAGATTCTGTAACATCACTGCATTTCTCTGCCCAAAACTGATAGATTACCTTTCATTTTGAGGAGCTGTTACTGTTTAATATCTAGCAAATCACATCTTCAAAATGGAAACACCCTTACTAAGAGAGCATTTTATCATCAAAACTAGGGAAAAAAAAAAGAGATAGAAAAAAATGTTAATATTATGGTGTATCAAGGCTAACTTTTGTTTCAGAAAACCCAGGGTTGTGCTTTCTGTTCTACAAAGTAAACGTTTCATTCATGTCAGTGTTAAACAGCTCTGTAGTTTATGTCTCGGTCCTGTAAGGATCCATCATCTAAACCATCCCCTTGTCTGTTCTCCAGGGAATACAATATTTTAAGTGTTCTTTTACCGTAATTAGAGCAAGCCTGCAAAACATGGCACTGACCATCACATTGCTTAAAAAATATGGCAGCATCATCCTTTTGTTGTCATAAGACTTCTCAGAAATTAAGCTCATAGCAAGAAATGTTTGACTTTACTTAATGGATTTTTCATACAATCCTCCTCTCAACAGTTACTTAACCTCCAGTCTAAAGGTTCCATCAATTCAGACTCCTTTTGAGATGGTTCCCTGCATAAGAAATAATTGAGGAGGTGCAGAGTCATCAGGACACTTTTTTGAGGACGTGGTATAAATTCTGAGTCTTGCTTCAGCAGCTAGAGATGCAATTTTTTTGGTAAATAACTACTGGGGCAAAAATGCATTTCCTCTTCTCTTTGAAGGAAATCTTTAATTTTTTTTCCAAACATTTAACCAAGCCAAAATAGTCTATGTGTGTGTGCTTGAACCTTCTCACACAGAAGAAGGAACTAAACCAGTACTTCCCACATTGTGCATTTTCTCTAATTGCTTTCTTCTTCTAGGAAAAATGGAGTGAATTTTGGAACATAAACTATAACTGCATCTCCAAAGAAAACTGCAACCCCTACTCTGCCTCTGATAGAAATGGTTTAAGCAGTAAAGTACAACACAGATTTTATGGCTATGACTCCCACCTGGAAGTAGGACACTTTAGACATAATGTGGATATGTGCACATTTCTACACTAATTAGGGATAATGTGTTGAAATTCTCTGGACTTTGACATTATATGCACATGTACAAACACATACATTGGTTTTGAGACATGAAATTGTACACTGAGATGACCATCATAATATTTGGCTATTTAATCTCAATGATGCTATCCTGCCATCCAGAGCAAAACTCCATTCCTCAGTGGGTGCAATGATTTAAAATGAAGCCAGTATCTGCATCCCTGTTCTCACTTGCAACATGAAGGAGAATATTTTGTTTACCTACCACCATTACTCATAGCTAGGGAGAAACACCCTTGTGAGGCCAGGAGAGCTGATTGCCATCTCACTTGCCCCAGTTCAGCACCATTTTCAGACTGAGAGGACTGCACCTAGACAAACTGGTACACAGGAGGCAAAATCTGTCCTTGGCTGAGCTGGAGGAACCTGAGAGGACCTCCATGGCAAGCATCTGTTGTGGGCATAAATAGCAGCAGAACTCTATATCTCTCACCTCACTCTTTCAAGCCCTCCCAGTGCTGTGGGTTTTGTGGGTGAGATGTTCAGGTTTAGGCTCATGAGCACATTTTGTTTCATCAGGGTATGAGTTTGAAAACAAGGACATGAAAAGGAGTGGGCAAGATGGCTGGGCGTGAGCCACACCAGGAGTCCAGGCAGGTTGCTGCCGCCCAGCACGATGCTCTCTGCCTGGCTTAGCTTAACTAGTAAGCGAGGTGTGATGTGAGTCAGCCCCAGGACTTGCCCAAACAGTTCCAAAAGCCTACAAGAAACATTTCTGAGGTGGGACCGGCTCGCAGTGGGAGTGGGGGAGTTGGAAGGGAAGCACATACATGGTACATGCGGGTGGCAGTCACGCTAAACCTTAACTCTCACCAGGCAGTGACCTTTGTATGTTTTCACGTTTATCTGAAAAGATAAAAGGTATGTGCTTGCTCAGGAATGAAAACACGGGTAACATTCAAACACAGGAAAGCAGAAACAGCAGTTTAAGAGGCAGGGAAATGTAAACCAGCACTGAGAAACGTTTGACTTTGTCTTTTTTTTTTTTTNAGAGGTCATGGCTGCATTACATTGAAACAAATAGGAACGACTGAGCAGAAGGTTTTGATAATGCAGAGCAGAGCTCTTCCAGGGATACTTCTTACTGTCAGAACTTGTAAGATTCTAAAGCTAACACCATAAATATGACCAAAGTGAACAGTTTCAGATTTGTCAAATGAAAGAGACAAGTTGAGCCAGAGCTTGAGACTGTGCCTTGTTTTTAGCATAAGGCCCAAGGAAGACCAGGTGTTTCTTGAGAATTTTTCAGCTGTTTCAGCTTCTTTACCAAACAGCAGGTAAAACCATGACAGTAAATACTTTAAGGGCAACATAAAATAAATTAAATTAAGGTTTAAAACTGCTAGGAGGGAGTGTTTTGTTTAAAAACAAGAAGGCAGATTCTGAATGGATACAAATTAAGGTCGCTCCAGTGAGAAAAAGCAATTTACATGAGGTGGATGGAGCCTGTGATGTTTCTGAGGTATTGCCTTTATACATATCTGATTTGATAAAAGTGCTAGCAAAGCAGACTGCCTGTGTACAGACACAGACAGCACACTGCTCAGACAAAGGTCCTGATCCTTATCTTGCACCAGTTTCATACTGGTGCAATCCCATTGCTACCAGCCATTTTGCTCTGGATCTGCTCTCGCTGTTCAAACTTGTGTCAGCCTTGGGCCCAAAGTTTCCCTGTGAAAACCGGGAGAAAGAAAAATCGCAAAGAGGGAGGAAAAGGATCAATTTTTCATTTGACACCAAGTGAATCATGACTTCCTTCTGGGATGTGGTACCTTTTCCCACTGTTGGCTCCATTTCCCATAATGCCCTTGACCTCGGAGGTCACCTGTCATTGGAAGATGAAGCTCTGAATAAACAGAGAAGACCCTGTGGTGTCTCTTATCTCTCCATTTTGCCTCAAATCTCCGGGCGGAGTTTTAAATTATTCATCCACTGGTGCTCTCTGCGAGTTACACGTCTCTGTCACCTACCCCCCCTTTGCCTGCCCATTTGTGAGTGAAGGCGGTATCCTTGGGAACCTTATCAGAGATCACAGATTCAGGCTCCAGAAATGAAATAAAAGAGGAAATTGGCTGTATTAGCATAAGAGGAGTCAGCCTGGAGTTGAATACACACATCACCCAGAAGCACCACTGGCTTCTCTTATCAGCAACGTCTGATCACCACTTCTTTATACACACAGGCACACGGGCACACATGCACCACACACATGCACACACACACACTCCACTCTTTAATTCCACCCTGCCCATTCCTTTGTTCCAGCTCATATGAGGGAACACACAAAATAAGGTCAGATGGCATGAGTTTCCTGAAGCAGTTTCCAACACTCCCAAGTTCTCCTAGATAAAACAGCAGAAAAGAGCATAAACAAAAAAAAAATTATTTATTTTTCTGTTAAGAGAAATTATGATAATCCTGTAGCTTCCAGTGGAGGGGAAAAAAGTCAGGATACAGATTTCAGATAGGGAGGTTCTGTTATTAGTTTAAGTATGATTCCTAGACCAATCTCCCTGTTTATCTCTCTCTCTAGTGTCTCAACGATAATGCATGACCATGGTTTATGAGGCTTTTTAAAGAATATAATAACCTGATAAACATGTAACATAACTAGGCATGTTTTTGAAAATTTATACAGTGAATAATTTTGAAATTTAGAGGTGCAGATTTATGTAATTGGAACAAATTACTTTCCCATGATTCCTTTTACATAGAAGCATTATCTTTGATAAGACTTTTGTAGCAAACACTATACATTGTTCCTTCCCAGTCGGAAAACTATATTGGAAAAGAAATTAAAACTATTATTTTATATTCTTCATGGCATGGTGAATTAGAATTTGAAAATTCTGCCTTCCTTGTATTTGTTGGGACACTACTGTGTGTATGGCTTTGTATTTTATGGCTGTGTGTATCTTTAGTCATGTACATTATTTTTTTTAGAGTTGATGTTGACAGGGTGGCATCTGGTGCCCCTGTTGCTACTGAATTTGGTAACTGGAGGGAAAAAAAGATCAGAGGGAATTGACACTACGGACAATGGAAAACATGCCATATGAGATCAACTTTCCTCCCATTTTAGAGTGGGGTTTTTTTCCATCTTGTGAAAAATAGCAGAAATTAATTTCCCTTCTTTTGAGAGCTGTTGTTTTGTTAATATCCAAATTTGGTAATTTCCATGCAGGGTTTACTCATGGCAATATCACCATATCTCTACAGAATGAGTCTCCTTTGTTCTCTAATGAATATTGTCAACATCACACAGTAAACTTGCATTGGTTTTACACAGACAAGTGGTGGGCTAAAGTCTGTGACTGTTAATTAAGTAGAGCTTTAACTGAAATGGAAAAAAATATTAAAAAAACAAACAAACAAAATCGCTAAAGATTTCTCTTAATTATTAATCATGGAAGCAAGATGGAAACTTGAGGTTCTTTATTTTTGGGTCAAAAAATGCAAAAGGGAAAAAAAAAAGGTAGTAATTGTAATGACTCCAGTTCTCCTCACAGTGTTTTTTTATACTGGAGTTATTACTTGTGTACATATAATAAAAAGATTTCTATTGGTTTCATTCATGTTGTCATGGATAAAAGGAAAGATGATAATTCAATAATCCTTTCCTTATATTCAAACAGAGACATGAATTTCTAGGATTATTTGTTTAATTTCCCCTTTGATCTCTGCAAAGTCCTCCCCATGTCCTTGCCAGCCAGAGTAACAACTATCTATGCTTACAGGGCCTTGATGATGAGCAGTGGAAGGGATTGTACTATTATATAGAATCAACCTTAATTGGACTCTGAGTGGGAGGCATGATGTATTAGTTTGTAACCATATGCAAGACTGATGCCAAGTTATTCCACAAAATTACTCTGGATCTACTCAAGTTGTTGTCAAAACAGCCATTGACCTCAGAAAAGCCAAGCATACACCCTCAATACCTACCTCTTTGCTCTTGCAGTATTCATCAATGTAGGAGGCCATGGTACCACATGAGGGTAGCTGGGAGGAAGATGAGTGTGATAAGAAGAGCAGGGTTCATTTTCAGTTGTAACATGAAAATCTTCTTCAGTTCTTTATTTATATATAAGTTGTTCTAATCTGACCAAGAGAAAAGTATCTGCACACAGTGTCAAAAGCACAAAAAGAGGAATGTCATTACAACTTCTATTTATGTGACATCTGGAGGTTGAAACTGAAAATCTATGTATTAATGAATAGTTTCTACAGATGATACATTCTTAAAGCAGGAAGGAGAAGTAAAATCATGGTGACTTGTGTTAAAAAAGTTTAGACTTGTTCATTTAATGATTCAGCCCATCTAACTGAATAGACCTGCTGTAGGCAGTCAAAGGAGTTAAATCTCAACTGGGTCAGTCATACCCTGGTGGCAGTTGGTTATCATGAGCTTTCAAAGAGAAATTGGGAACAAAATTCTCTTTTTTCATAACCATTTCAGTACACTGGACAGAATGAGAATGGACCAGAGATCCTAAACTGTAAAAGTATCAATAAAGTTCATAACCAGAAGGTGTGACCCCAACACTTGGTAGTATATAGTGGGGCTTGTGTGAATAAGAGATGTCTTGCTATTTTTTTAGTTAACCCATTTAATTATTTTAAATTTTTTTGGTTTTCTGTGAGAAAAAGTAATCTAAGTAGCTACTGAAGCTCATGATGGAATCAAGGTTATAACATGGACAGTAAGAGCAGTTCTCCCTTTGTATGAAGGGACTAGATACTAGGCTTTTCTTAGTCATCAAAGTCAGCATTTCACCATCAGACTTAGTAAGAGCAAGATTTAATCTTTCCAGATATTCCTGAGGTCAATTAGAGCTTCCCAGATAAGACGTACTCTTCTTCATCCAGACTTTCTAGTATTACTTCCTGGCAGAGTTATGACATTGACTTCTCCTAAGACATGGAAAATCCCATAACTATGCACACTGGTGGAAATCACCATTTCTGTTTAGCTCAGTGTGGCAGCATCATGTGATGAAACTCACAGCCTGTGCTATGGAGCTGGGCTCTGTTCAAAGTATAATAATGCTAAAGATTTCTCCTTCTAAATAATTTTGGCTTATTAGATATGATTTTAATGAAAAGATATTTGCTGAACAACTTACAGAGCTTGTGAATTTAATGGAAAAGATGTTCTCTTCTCATGAAATAAGCAGAGCAAGTTGATGTTTCTCTCTTGAAATACATCATCCCTTTCAACCTTCAAAGATGCCATTTCCTCATTCCCAGTTTTCTGAATCTCCAAACACTTGTTTTTAACACATAAATATTTCATTCTGTAGCAAATTGGGACCTTTAAGGGCACAAGTATGATGTCTTCTGGAAATCCATTGTACCACAAGTTCTAAGTCAGCTACTTCAGATTATGCTATACTCATCATGCCTGAGGCAACTCTTTCTTCTCCAAGTCTCCTACATCCCTGCATATCCAGGTTACTTCCATGTACTGTCTCTACGTAACTCATGTGGTCAAGCTTCCTATCTTTTCCCAACCTGCAGAACAAGAAACATATTTATTTCTTTAATGGAAGTTGATATGCATATGCAAGCACACATGGGTTTGAGACTCAGGGGCATGTGCCTAAAGGTAAGCACTAAGTCAGCCTTAAATAAGCCTCTACAAAGTGTTCTTAAGTTAGTCTACATTTTCTTTTGTAAGTCACTACAGTATATTCTCTCTTACTGGGTAAGAGGCAAATGCTTGTCTTAGCACCATCTGAGCAAAACAATCAGCAATCTGGAGGGGCAGGAAGCTGAAATCTTCCCTTTCTGCAATAAGTGTATTATGAAAAATTAGCTACCTAGTCTTTACCTCACAGAGGAAATAAGACCCTTATTTCAAGAACTAAGACACAGCTTCTTTAATGGCAGGTTTTGGAAGCTGGTGTTTATACAATGAAACATCCCAGCAAACCCGCACGTGTGTGCAGCTCATGAATTCATTGCATCATCCTGCTGATAACAAACCTCAGCCTACAGGAGTTCTTAATTCTGAACACCTGCTGTCTTTTGAATTCTCCCCCCACCTCTCCAATGTATTCCCATGGTCATTGCTTTGGAGCCTGATTTATACTTCTTGCTTCTAAAGATCTCAAAATAGGGAGCACATTCTGGCAGTCAACATTTCACTGATGATTCATTTGTTTATATGTGTAAGAATGCCAAAATATCACATTTTTTTTCTCTTCTTTTGATAAAAACTGATTAGCCAATACATGCTATTTGTCAATCTTGTAAGACAGTATTATATTATGATTATTTTATATGCAAGTGTGCATAGGAAAAGAAGATCTTTTGGAACTTGGTCAAAGCCATGCTCTTTATTCAGAGCTAAACCTCAGAGTTCCGGTCTGGATACCATTCTAACCATCAGCTGGCTTTTGCATTTTGATAGTGTCAGGGGATAGTATCTAAGAGCTCTCTTTCTCCGCAGGGACCAAGATCTTCATCTATGCTATGAATCACATAGCAGATACATGGATACAGAACAAAGAATGCCCATAAAGCTCTCCAGAGATGATCATCTTTGTATTTCTATTTCCTAATAAAGACTTAAGTGATTTCCTTTTGCACTGAAGAAACAGATGCCCAGTTTTTTTTTAATCTGGATCATGTCCTTGTATGAGACTAAAGGAGTATGAACATGTTACTTCTGGAAATACCCACACATTCCTATGTAACCACTATATTTCTGGAAAAGACTGATTTATAATTAAAGCTACACAAGGTGCATCTGAGCTCTGCTTTCATATACCAAAACCTGCCCTAGCTGTTTTCCTTTGAACTGCAAGCAACCTGATTCTGCAGTCATAAGTAGAGCATTTATTCTCCCTCTTCATACATTAAAAACCTGTATTCATATGTACAACTACTATATTTTATTATGATAAACAACCACCAAATTTCATTTCAAGAAAGTTTCGGGGACAGAAACATAAAAGAGATTTTGGAGGAAAGTTTGGAAAACTAACATTTTCTTAGGAGGCCAAATATTCAGTGTTTAGTAATTAGAATGATATATTCTAACCTGTACTACTTGTGACCACTTTTGAAGGTGTAGAGGATATTCAAAGTAAAAAAAAAAGAAAAAAGAGCGAAAAAAAAAAAGCTTTTCTCCAAGAGACCTCTGTACTGCTTTTTGTATGGTGATGTATTTCAGGTACTACTAATTTGGACAGAGTTCAGACCAATGTAGGAAGCACATTGCTCATGTCCAAACTACTCATGGAGATTGGGTTCTGTATATCCTCCTGTTCTTCCACCAGGAAATCTAATAGGATACTGCAAGTTTTCTGTATGCAGGTTTTATTTAGGTTAGTATTTCCCTGTCATGTGCTGAACTGGGATCTCAAAGCCATGATTACAGAGAGAGCTATACAAGTGTAGGCAGGTGAATTGGTCTGTGTATAGGAACTGATTTTGACTCCCAGTTAAAGTCAGAAAAATATAAAAAAGAAATAAATACAAGGTTTATATTCTAGAGTATACAAGTATCTTCTGAAACTATTAAGTGTATAATACATTGGCTGGAACATTTCAGCCAAATCAGTAGAGTGTTTTATTGGTGACACTACTCTTTGGCACTACAAAACATAATGATTAATTGCCAGTTTTAGCTTGGTGATAAATGTCTGTGGTTCTGTAATAACTGAAAAAACCCTCAAACCTATTCTCAGGACCACTCCTGATTTACATCATTTGTGATGCTGCCCTAAAAAAACTGTATTGCTTTATATCAGGCAGTCAGTGTTCTGTGTGCAATTCAGGCTCTACAGGTAAACACAGTCCACATGGATTTTAAAGGACATAATTGAAAAACAGAAATAAAATATGCAGTTATTGTTCAACTTAGCAACTCTCACAGCTATTCAAGCTTTATTATATTCATACAGAAAAATATGGGAGTGCAGATAACCAGACCACCCTGAAAAAAACCTCATTTAAAACTGGACTTTGGAACTCCTACAAAGGGGGAAAAAAAAAGAAAAATAGAAAGGAAGGCTTGTTTCTTTTCGCCCACAATGCTGATGTCTATTCCTGCTCACTTCTTTCACACCAATGCATAATGTCTTTGGATGCTTATCACAATAGCCCCCTTGGTAAATGAATATTTTTATTGCAGTAGCCTTTGGAACTTTAACAAAGAAAGATGGGTAGATTCCCACCCACAACATTAAAGTTTTCCTATTCACTGACACCAAACCATGTTCTAATGTTTAAACAAACCCAAACGCTTGGGAAAATTTAGATTTGACCTCTGTGGGCATGTTAAACAGTTTACATTACAGCAAACTCTAGTTTTCCCTAATGTGCATAGCACTTTGGAACTTTGTCAAAACGGAACAGTTTCAAAGCTGTATGATCTTCACCCGGGGGCCTAATTGAAGCGGCATGAAAAGTATTTCTTTCTTTACTTTTTTCCCTTCTTTTTCCTTTTTTTTTTTTTTCTTTTCCTTATAAAGCTGGATCTGAAGCTGGGTGCTCTCCAAAAAAGCTTATGAAGCTGACAAACATTTACCTCCCAGTCCTACAACCCTAAAACTTCCATCGTAGAAATTTAGAGCAAAGGTCAGACAGAGGAAAAACATATTAGAAGCAGCATGACAAGCCAAGTTTTATTCTACTTGAAAAGACAGCTTTTTAAAGTTCTTTCCCTTTCATATTGGTTGTTTGAAAAGAGATCTGAAGAAAAGTCGAAATCCCCATGTAAATGCATATATTTTCAAACAGAAGGATACCTATGCAGATACATATTAAGCTGCATCCGGCTTTGGTGGGCAAGCCATATTTGAAGAGCATTCCCAATACAGCTGATGCTCATGTCCTTTTTGAGTCCCTGTTGAAGTTCATTTGCATCCAATTGAAATGAATATATAAAAAATTAGATGTTTAATTTGTGGTTGCCAGTGGCATAAGAAGTATGCATATGTGCTATTTTCTTGCCAAGCAAAACACTTTTACAAAAAAAAGTTCTCTCTGTATAGTTTTGAAATGTATTGTATATTCTAAGATTTATGCCATAACAGTGGATCAGGTACTGTAGTATTTATCTTACTGGATGTCTGGGGATGTCAGTCCAATATAGACAGTTCATGAAAGAATCATATGTATATATATATATGTGTGTGTGATTTAAACCTAAACAAGAGTGTAGGTGCACAAACTTACATTCTGCCCATGGCAGGGGGTTGGAATTAGGTGATCTTTAAAGTTGCTTCCAACTGAAACCATTCTATGATTCTCTGAACTTAGTAAGACCTTTTTACGGTATATTGATTTGAGCATCCTAAACCCAAGACACTCTGGTAAAGATTTAATATAGGAAAAATAATAGATTTCTGCATGTATCTATGTAGGCATGAAAAATAATATACATAATTTGAGCAGTCCTGTTTATATTCCCATTTATTCTAACATAGTTCCATTATTTTTTCAGGGTCATTCTTATTTATCACATGGAAAGCTGTGCAGTGAGGGGAAGGATTGGGGAGAACAGGCTCACTGGTACTCTACAAAGTTCTACAACCAGGTAACACAATCTTTCTTTCATCTGACTAACTGCATGGATGGGGATATTTCAGTTCAGCTCAGAAAATTAAATCCAGCAAAGATTATTGGATATGCTTCCAGAATTAATACGAAACTTTAATCATCTAAAATATATGAGCTTCAGTGTGTTCCTACCAAATCAAATGCAAATAATATACAGTTCCTTGGTCAAATCCTCAAGTGGGGAAAATCAACTAATCTGATCTACATCAATGGAGGATGGGATCTCTGGTTTAATCTGTGGCAGGATTTTCTCAAAGAACATTTTCCAAGTGTAATATTCGAGATCCTGAGAACTTTTGAAATGCCTCATAATGTGAAGACTCCCTGAAATTTTGAGAACACATCTCAAAACTGTGATTTGAGACTTGAGGGACATGAAGTTAAACTCTTTACAGCACTGTCTGAATATTTATAAGGAAAGAGAGA
This sequence comes from Scytalopus superciliaris, assembly GCA_013400415.1. Taxonomy (NCBI): domain Eukaryota; kingdom Metazoa; phylum Chordata; class Aves; order Passeriformes; family Rhinocryptidae; genus Scytalopus; species Scytalopus superciliaris. Next base: position 882,657 of record VXBX01007481.1, read on the forward strand.
TTTCACAACTATAGCTCCACAACATATTAAGTACTTGGAGCTACTGTTACTGTCAGAAATGAGGGTCAGGGATTTTGTTTCATGTTAGGGGATCTCATGTCATGTGTAAATGCTTCAGATAGAGGGCACATATGATACCTTTATCCATTAACTGAGCAGTCTGACCAGACTTTTCACTGTGTCAGATTCTTGAGACTGATTATTTAACATTTGCCAATCCAGATGTACTGTATTAGTTTCAAACAGAAAAACTCAGTGTCTGTGATATTCATCTTCTCTCACCCCCAATAAAGGTTACAGAAATGTACAAAGTCATTAGAACCTGTCTTCTGTTGTGTATTTTTGGATAGAATCATAGAATCAGAGCATTATTTGTTAAACAGACCGTATGTCCACCCTTGTGGAAAAAAGTCTGATGCAATTCTTAAATGATTAATTAAATAGGAACATATGTACAAATAAATGGGTTCTACAACAATATTTTCAAAAGCTATTTAATCTAATTGAGATGAGCTATCTTAACAAAAAGCTCCCTTTAGCAACTTGTTTTCTAAAAAGTTAAGAGTTAATTATAAAAAAAGATTTTATTTAATGATTTTTGTGTCTTTTCACACATCTTAGTGGATCTACATGGCAAATGACAAGAATTTATTGGGTTGTTTCTGATTTTTTGAAACAATGGCTTATCTGAAGGCATTTAAAAACAATATGCAGTAAAAAATCGCTTCTCTCAGGACATCCTAAATCCTAGAAGTGCTTTTGATATGTGATAAGAAGACTGCTCCTACATGTGCAGAGCCTGACATACAAAGGTGCATGTAAGATCAGAGATTCCAAAGTAATCCTGATTTCTGGTAAGGATACTAAAGAAGCACAGTTACATTTGCAATTGGATTTCCCCTTGGGACACTGGTACCACAGAAAACAGCCTTTATATTGCAGTACATGAAGAATTAGCCATGTAACTAGATAAGTAGTACACGGTTACAATGGTAAAATTTATGCACTCATGCACCTGGAGGCTTATGAAATATCAGACATTGGATGTTTTTAGGAGAAAATCAAAGAAAATATTTGAAGTATTCTAATTTTCTTCTCTGTTTTTATTTTTATATTTGTCTTTATTTCAATCACTCCAAATGCTTTTTCTGCTACATGTTAGAGGAGGAATTCTTCATTCACAGTAGTAATGATAGTAATAAAGAACTACTGAGTATCTGATAAATATCAGAAGTGATATTTCCAGTGGAATCCTCAAAGAGAACTTCTGTGTGGTCAGAGATTCTTCTTTCTCATATGAAATCAGGGTTTAAGCACATGGACAGAAAGAACCATATTCCTTAGTTCTAGCATTCTGTTTTTCTTGCCCATTTATCTCACACAGCCTACCTACATTTTCCCATGATTTAGGATTGCAGTCATGACTATTAGATAGCCACTGTCCTTCTCACACCTACAGAGTGTTCTCTGAGTGTTGCCCTTATTTACTCTTTGGGATTTGAGTGCTGCAGGCTGCAAAGCAAATTATATGGCAGCAATCACTTCTCATTAGAGCTCCAGCCCACAGAGTCAAGGAATTTACTGATGTGATCAGTATTAGCTGTGATTATCTCTATGTTTTTAGAGATGCTGCCCACGCTAAGTGATTTTTCATTTATTGTTTTTCATGTCCTGGGATTTGTCATTGTGTGAAAGCAATTTTCAAGGAGGGTGACTCATGTATGGCCATTACTTGATGGAGTAACATGCAGAACAAAATTCTCTCTGTGGAGAGTAATCCACTGAAGAAAACCAAAATCAGCTAATTCTTTGATTTGAATTCTAATAGTGATATCAGCCAGCTAAATATGAATATTTATGTGCCTTATTAGAATCATTAGAATAAGTGGACTAAGTAATTGGATAAAGTAGTTGATTTGGGATTTTTTTATGAAAGGTAGTTATTTTATCTTTGTTTCCATCAAAGTAGTATTCCTCAAAAAATCAAAATTTGATAGTACGCACTTTGTTTGCTAAAGTTCTACACTGGCTTAGTTTCTGAAATGGAAATTGTCAAATAGTGCTGACTTGAACTCCTCTCTATAGTGCCTTGAGCTGTTACTGTGAACCCCAATGCCAACTATTATCTCAAGGTATTTCCCATCCCTTCTTTTCTCCAGCTTCTGCGCAAAAGCCTTCCAAAGGAGTTTCCATCACAGCAATTACCTGAACTTCTCAAGAACTCTTAGAGTTAAGTATAATTACAGTAATTTTGCTGTACATAAACAAGGAAATTCTCACATTTATTTTGCATGTATCATTTCAGTTACAACTGAGTAGTGGCACATGAAGTTGTGATGCACTGTGGACCATGAAAATTCAAATGGAAGAGCAGTTTCCTGTTCCACAGACTTTACAATCTCTGTGGAGAACAAATGGAAACAGAAAGATATTCAACAACAGTAACTATTGTGACTGTCCTGCATAGTGGGGAGTGCCTCCAGTACATCAAGCCTAGAATAATTCTCTGCTGTTCAAATTCTCAATATTGAAGACCTTATTTTCAGCTTCTCCTTTAACTTGTTTTTGAAGATCCCAGTATATTGTTTATATGTGGGCTTGAGGTAATTTTCCCAGAAAACCCTGATCACTCAGCAGAAATCGTATTGCCTCAAAGGAGATAAAGATCGTTCCAAGTCAACACATGATCTCTGCTCTCTCCTTGTTTTAATCATGTAAACGTGAGTGTAAACACCTAAGAAACTGGTCAAATGATTCATATTTCATGGAACATAGCACTATTTTTCAAAGAACACTTTTTAGTATTCAAATTAAGAAGTGTTAAAGTTAATTTCTCATACTAGGACAGAAAAATAACTGAGATGTGGAGTGAGGAGCTGGATCATGTTCTTGCCATGCCTACAGTGTCCCAGTCTCTAGTACTGCTTGGAATAATTCTGTGTCTTCATCAAGAGTATTCAAAGACCTTCACTGTCACCTGTCTCCTGCTTATGGATTTATACTCCCTAAGCATGGAACCACATGAGCTATTTAGGTGCTGCTGTTTTTCTGTAGTTTGTTACAGATATCCGATACATTGACTTCTTCAAACAATACTTTCTCTTACACTCCCTGCTTTTTGACTGAAGATCGTGGACCAGTGGCTGTTGTTTCTGGTGGTCGTATGTACCCTTTATGCTTTTTCATGGAATCTATATGGTCTCAAGGACTGAGGATCCTCCTGTTTCTTCTAACCTCAGATGTCATTTCACATGCTCAACCAAAAGGCAATGCTTCCTATGATTAGACAGTTAGGACTAATTAGTTTCTAGTGTGGCTTCTTCATTCTGGTGATTAAAGTAGGTGTTTAAAAAGCTAGCTTTACCTGAGCAGTTAATTTTATATAGGGCTAAATGGGATAAATGTCATTTTATGTACCTCATTTTAAATGGTTTAAGGAATTCCAACCATCCTGTGGAACTAATCACAGTTCATTAAAATGCTGATTCCAGCAGTACGTCAGATTTAAAACACAGCTCTTCCTTACTTCCTGTTTAATATCAGAACCACAGCTTTTTTTGCTTGTTATTTTCCTTATTTACCTCCTTTTTCTGTCACACCATTTTCTCATGCATTTCTGGTTATACAGCTAAAAAAACCAACCACACACCACTGGTGCTAAATCATCTAATTTTTATGAAATTTACATCAGAGAGATTGTGGAGATGAGTGATGTGATCCCTTTCCTCTATGTAACCTCACACCACATGCTACTGCTGAAATTTCTATTGCTCTGTAGTACTAGATTAATATTTCTGAATCTTCTGAGCTGAGACTGTCATGTTCTTCTGCTAAAAAAAAAAAAAAAAAAAAGATGTTTTTACTCTCACTCCTAGAAGCTTGTGCAGAAACATCAGGTGTCCTTAGCAAAGCAATATAATTAGAGATATATACGGGCTTTTTGTTAGGCTTTACAAGCTATGCTTCACTTCTATTACTCAGGTTTGACTTCATCTCACACTTTGTCTTCAACTTCTTTTCTTGTGTGTTGGGCTGCATCAGTTCTGTGGAAATCAAGAGAAAAAAATAAGAGGAAAAAGCCTACAAATTTTCTGTCAGTAGTTCTTTTAAGATGGATAAAAGACTGGGTGGCAATCATAATGCATGACTTATTTAGAATCTATTATTTATAGGAAAGCATGTTGAAATGCAATGATCTTGTACATTTATTACCAAGTTCTAGATAGGATCATATGCACTGTTAAAGAAATAAAAGAAGGGTGTGGTCAACTGGCTAAAGATTCTCATATTTAGGGTGCTAACATGGACCTCAGAACAGCTTCCTTCAAGTTCTGCTCTTTCCACAGATTTCTTGTACAGCCCAAGAAAAAGCTTCTCAAAGACCTTCAAGTAGCAAAGTATTCACATGTCTGTGAAACAGCAAATCCAAGCATCATTGGGAACTTACTCGTGGTAAGTGTGAAAGGTACACAGAAAACATCTTGGTAGAAAAAACACTAGAACCCAAAAGATATAAAGAAAATATTTTTTCTTGGAAAATATTTTTCACTGGTAGAATGCTCATTTTATGTGTCATAGTCATAAGAAGCAAAAGAACCATTTCTACTGTAACAGGATTCACATATGCAACATGCTTAGACAAATACATGTTATTAATTAGTAACATCTGAGATGGTCCAATATAAAACTATAAAAGTTTTCCATGATAAATACTGAAAACTTGCAGAGAAAAAATAAATTAATCATCTTCTAAAAATCTTATAAAAGCTTTCCAAATAGGGGCGTAACTGTTTTCTTTTTCAGCAGGGAGTCCCTTTTGGCCCTCTTCTGACCTCTTCGGTAAAGAATTAATTGTTTCTTATTGCAAACATTATTACAGGCACCTGATTCTCCCCTTGGTGACACAAATATGTTTCAGGAGTTACTCCATGATAGGCAATGAATTTATTCCAGTATAAAACATGAAAGCAGGATTGTGTCTCTTTTTGTACCTGTGGTAAAATATGGAACAAATGGTCCCATAAATGAGATCTGCCTCCACTGAAGTGTATCTGTTTCTAATGGCAAAGAGTTTGGTTTTTTGTATCTGTAGGACTAATGTAGAACTGTTTGGCAAGTACATAACAGTTGTGGAACCCTTGTCATATCTACCAGTCCCCCATGATGGCATTTGACTTGCAGGATGGCACTGAGAAACAGTTCAATTCTCCCTATATACTGAGGGATTTAAAATATAAATAATTTTAATTTGTGCTTCTGAATTAGGGTGCAGAGAAATTAATTAATTGGGACACATATTTTCCTGAACTGAGGATTTTGAAGTTGAAATGTAGAACATCCTCATGTGCGCAATGAGTCTTAGTCTGTTTCTTCTGGGGATCAGAAGCAGAATATAGGAGAACACAGACTTTTATAGTCCTAGAGTATTCATCATCACTTTTATCTCTTCATAGTTATTCACATGCTTTATTTTATGGACAAGGAGAAATTAAGCTTACAGATTTAGAACTCCAGAAATGCTAGGATTTTCTGTCATAAAAGCAAAGAGCTTTCATTTCAATAGTCTGGCTGAGGACAGCTTGCCTCTTCACTTCCTACTTCTTCTACCTATAGATATGAAATAGAAGTGACATAAGTGGTCAGAAAAGAGAAAATTTGAACAGGGGGGATGTTGGCAGTCTTTCTGGGGTAAGACATTTGTGGTTTATTTAGCAGCAAACATTATGAATATTGCAGAGAAAGAGGCAGAGAGGTGGATGGTTTGTGATGCTCAGGGTATCAGCCCCACACGGACTACTTTGCACGGTAAAGTGAGCGTTTACTATAGAGTATAATGGTTTACTATAAATAGGTAGAGCTGTGGATGATCTCATATCTAACAATTATCAGAGAAGTAGCCTAAGAGACAGACTAATTCAAATTTCCACAGTACTGGAGTAAGTGAGAATAATCCCTGTGAGCTCAGTGATTTAACTTCAGCAGGTTCTGTCTCAGAATAGTCCAGTAGGCAGAATACAAGCAGTAACAATAGAAAGTTCATAAGCTAATTGAATATGTATTTCATAGAAAAACCCCACACGTCTAACATTCTTTCCAGGAAACATACACAAGAATAATGATCTAGATATTAACTTATGAAATGTTGCCTACAGTAAGTTACTGTTGCGTGTCTTTCTACTGTAGACAAAATGAATGGGAGGTTTTGACTTAATATAATGAAAATTTTCTGTATTTTCCTCAGTTGAGAAGCTTCATTGAGACTTTATATTAGTGTTTCATTATATATGAGATGGGAAAGAAATCTACCTACCTTTCTCTGCCAAGTCTTTTATCAGACGAGAACATGTATTTCTGCAGTCATGTGAAACAGAATTGCAGATGTTCAGAGCCTGTATCCAGAAGTCACCCTTTTCTTGAGGACCCAACACCAATTTCTATCATATCAATCAACAACTATTTCAGTGCTAGCAGGGACAAGTTAGAACATGTCAGGGTGATAATGTGTTGCTTCAACTCCTGCAGTTGTATAAATGCGTGTGGAAAAATACAAACAAAAAAACCAAAAGAACCTGCAAAAAACAACAAAACAAAAATGGTTCTGCTTGAATTTCCATCATTGCAGAGTCATGCTCTGAGGATTATGAAGAGAATAAGAATCAAGAGATGAATAAAAATATGGTAAATTAAGCCTCATTTATACCTGTATGGTCTTATCAAGAAATATTATTGCTTCCTCACTAGGCTGAGAAATGTAACATTTTTTCCCAGAAAAAAAAAAAGGTCTAAACATGTTCAAACTCTGAAAATTTCAGGCTATGTAGTAAGCTTCTTTCTCTCAGTTATCAATGAAACAATCAACTCCATTTATTCATCTTGTATTTGTTATCTTTTTATATAGTTCAGAAGTAATAGCTGATAGGGCACTTTGTTAATAAATACATACTGGGGTGGAAGAAGCTGCTCATGCTAACGTATTTCTCAAAAACAGATTGTCAAGGTGTTGTCAATTGTGGCATGATGTGAAAATCATCAGAAAAATTGCTTCTATGTAAAGGGTATGTCTTTTGTTCTCCAACAAGCAGACACTTGATTTAGGAGTCCATCACAAGGCTTCCTTGTGTTCTTCAAAACATCTGATTTGTTTTGTCAAGTTGTAAATGATGAGTCAGAAACTGCTTTACAACAAGATCAGCCTCCACAGAAATGTTGGACACCTTGAATTTAGTAATGTTTATCAGCTCGACTAGAGACGTCAATACCATTTTTACACCAAAAATTTAGATATTTAAAATCAGTTTTAAACCAGGTGTTTACACCAGAACTTTCAAAGGGTCCAGGACAATTCAGCATCCAAATCACACACAATATCAATGTAAACTCTGAAATTATTTCCCTATATGGGATTTATGTGGCAAGTCTTTAACTTAAGGAGGCTGCAGGAGTGGCATCTGTAACATGACACCATAAGTTGCTCCTGTGTTGGACAAAGTCAGTTCCAGCAGCTCCAGGACAGCCCCACTGATGGCCAAAGCTGAGCCCACCAGTGACAGTGGTAACACGTCTGTGATAACATAGTTAAGAAGGAGGAAAAGAGCTGTGAAACAGCAGGTGGGAGATAAGAATGACAAAATGTGGGAGCCACAGCCCAACAGACACACATATCAGAGAGCAAAGAGGGGGAGGAGGTGCTCCAAGCACCAGAGCAGAGGTTTCCCTGCAGCCCATTGTGCAGACTGTGGCAAGGCAGCTGCGTCCCTACAGCCCACGGAGGTCCCTGGTGGAGCAGAGATCCACTTGCAGCCCATGGAGGATCCCACAGTGTGCAGGGGGACGTGTCCTGCAGGAAGCTGCACCCACAGGGAGCCCACAAATTAGAAGATTTCTGGCAGAAGCTGCAGCCTGTGGAGAGCAACGCTCACAGGAGAAGGTTTTCTGGCAGGATTTGTGTCCCTGTGGGGGGGCCCTCGTTGAAATGGAAAAGGACCCATGAAAAGGACCCATGATGGAGAACTTTGTGAAGCACTGCAGCATGGAGAGGACCCATGTTGGAGGAGCTCATGAAGGACAATAGCTCATGTCAGGGACCCCACACTGGGAATGTGAAGAGCAAGGGAGGATTGTGCAGTGGAGATTTAGTATTAAGAACTGGCCAATCCCCATTCCTATCCCACTTCATTGCTCAGTGGGAGCAAGTAGAGGAGTTGGGAGTAAAGTTGAACCTGGAAGAAGGGAGGGATTGGGAGAAAGTATTTTTGAGGGTTTTTTTCTTCTTTCTTATTATTCTACTCTGTTTATTTGGCAATAAACTGATTTAATTTCCCTCAGTCACATCTGTTTTGTCTGTGGCAATAATTGCTGATCCATACCTTGATCCATAAGCTTTTTGTTGTACTTCCTCTCCCTGTCCTATTGAGAAGGGATAGATAGAGCAGCTTGGTGAGACCCTGATGGCCAGTCAAGGCCAAGGCCAAACCCACCACATTCCCTTAGAATTCAGCGAAATCCCATCCTAAACCTTGCATCTCTCCCACATATCTCCAGTCACATAAATGATTGAGCCATCCTAGATCCTGCTTGCCCTAGGAGCCCATACAGCTCCTGGGAGACAGAGCTGGGATTTTCTGCAGGGTTGATTGAGGCTGCCCAGGACTGCTGGGCGGCTGCTCAGGGAACGCAGGGTGGCTCTACTCCCATTCCAGGTGATTCATGTAATTGCCAGTCAGCAAAGTCAAAACAAACCTTGGCACTTTCATTTGCACCCCTTGAGCTCTCACAGGACACAGTATAGGGTGCGTATCTGGCACAAGTCCCACAGAAGGCACCCACTTCTTCAACCCCTTCAAAGACAGAGAAGGGGATCCCATGAATAACTTGTTCCTTATGATTCAGCTTGCTGGTGATGGCAGGATAACACCCTGCATTTTATTGCCCCTGTGTATTTTATGCAGTTCTTCCGTCAGCTGCGCTCTCAAAAGGCGAGTGGGCAACCCTTGCCCTGCCACAAATACACATTTTCTGGTCACTTATCTGCACAACACTACAGTATTTAATTACTAATTTACTTACTGTATCTCAAATAAAATACAATGCTCAGCATCATCAGAAGGAAGGCAGAGCACATCCAAACATCCCTATTTGTCTACTAGACCCAAAACTGCAGTGCTTGGTTTGCCTGGTATTTCTGCCACCAACAAAATAAATGTGCTGCATTAACATACTGTCACTAAAAATATAAGGCATCTGATATAACAGGAATGTGCCTCATAATCCTAAAACCTGTCCAAGTCTTCAAATAACTAAATCATTAAATCTATCTCCATCTTTCTCTTTCAGGAGCTAGTAAGATGCATACCAACCCCTGTGAATATGTTAAGCAAAGAAAAAAAATTAAAAAAGTAAATACATATTTTCAAAGTCCAAAAGGAGCCATTTAATGCTATAGGAAAGAGTATAAATTGCTGATTTTTTTTTTTTTTTTTTTTTTTTTACAAATGGCTGGGGGTGTNTTTTTTTTTTTTTTTTTTTTTACAAATGGCTGGGAGTGTTATAATGTATTTGATTTTTTTTTTCCAGAGGTAATCTTAGATGTGGAGTGAATGAAGTGAAGTCTGTTATCAATCCATAACATCTGCTGCAGTGTCAAGTGATGAAATGGGTGACTCCAGAGCCCAAGACAGCTGGGATGGCTTTCTTAATGCAGTAGGGTATTGTGCAAACAAACAGGCACTGATACCGTCTATGGTTGTCACAATTATTCAAGCTGGTGATACATCTTCCTGTATTAGCTGCTTGAGAAGCCCTATTTCTTTTAAAAGTAAACTACTGTATAACAATCACCCATTCTGGTCTCTAACTCAGTTGAGTGCAAACATAATAAAACATTGGAAATAAAAATAAATTAAAATTTGCCAACAGAGCAGTAAAGCATAAAATAGGTATATACGAGCTTGGGGAAAAAAAACAAAAAACCAAACAAACAACCCTACCCACAGTTTATAGAGCTAAGAAATAACATATACCTTTATAGCTGAATCTATACGGGCACGGTTATTCTGCTTCTCTGAAGTGCCTCCCTGTTCCGGGGAAATCTAATACATTGTTCAGAGAAGTTAAAGACCAAGAGTTAGGTAAAAACAATTATGGATCACTGTGAACATCCCTTTGCCAGGGCAGAATTATTACTGAGATCACTTAGGGGATTTCAGATTAAAGGCAGTATTCAAATGTTGCAAATATAAGGAAAGAAAATTAATTTAGATTTGGGATCCTACATATAAACAATTATCAGCCCTAAGTCAACTAAGTATTTTCATCTTACAGAATATATATAGGAAAAAATGCTTAAAACTGTAAGAGACAGATATTGTTGTTATAAAAGAGTAAAACTCGGCAACTAGTTTTCATGAAAATCTGAAAATTATTGTTCAGACCTTAATTATGTCATTTAAGGACAGAATTTAATCCAACAGTCACTTTCATTCTCCAAATCTAAAAAGCATGTATGATAGAAGTGCACAAATTCACATAGTCTTTTTTTGTTATTATTATTGGTTTTGTTTTTCCAAAATGAAACATTTCAACCTTCCAGCAAATAAAAGTAAGATTTGCTGTTGGAAATTGAACTCAGGTTGTGATATTTTAAAGAAGATCAGCAGAGCTTAAATAAAACAGATTTTTCATTTTCATTTAACAATATCATCAATCTAAATATAACATATAAAATATAAAATATGTAAATTATCTACACATTATATACATACTATATAATACATGTGTGTATTATATTTATGTTGAAGCATGACAAGTTTTCCTTATTTTAGCTCGAATACCAAACAAATAACATTTCAAATATTTATAAAATAAAACAGATGTTTTCTGAGTAGCAACTATGAGTCCAAGCCCAAAATTTTAGAATTAGATTTTCAGACCAAACTTTGTCTGCTTTTCTTCCGTCTTTCTCAGAAAAAAACCCAACAAACCCAAGATAACTGACCACTGTGATCATGACATTGAACTCCCTCTTGTACATGTGGGAGAAAGGGCACACAGACCTGTGGAACTGGTTCCAATCTCACTGATGATGGTGATGAGGTTGTGGTGCAGAATGTAAGCTGCAAAACTAAGCACTATTTGTAAGCAAAAGATGAGAATTGTGTGGTTGCTTGGATGCTCTGCCTAATATATCTGCCTCACTCTTGCTCTGAATCAGACCCACACAGTTCTTTTTGAGTCCCCTCTCATATCAGTAGGCATCTCAAAAAGATGCGTTCTGAGAAAGAGGGGGTGGGCTTTTGTCCTGTTAACTGAAGCTGGTGAATCGTTTTGAGGTTGAAGATTTTCCCTTCTGTTTCCCAAGATGATAATAAATCACTAAAATGCCAAATTTATGTTCTCATGCATTCCTGACTTAATAAAAGTACCTTATTTGCCTAGAAGTGTAGTATTGGTTATTGTTTACCAGGAGGCTGGAAGAACCCAAAGGAAGATTAACAGATTGTGTTAGTTTAATATGGTGTGATCTGATTCTGTGAGATCTTCTCATCTGATTTCATTTTTCGAAGCAGTGAGTGGAGAGGGCAATTTTCCAACTTATGACCTTTCAACAAACCTTAAGCTGCTCCTGAAACACCAAGGTCATTACACACACATAGAGTGTGGTGTTTATCAGAAAAATTCATTGAAGGGATGGACTGTCTGCCAGGAGTCAGATTGGGTGGTCCCAAAATTGCTGGTCATCTGTTCTTCTGCCAGGAGACAGGATTCACAGTTTTGTCTGTGAGACTTGTAGGGACCATAGAAAGAAAATGTTAAGGATAATATTCAGGTCTGATAGCGCACATACCTCAAAATATCCTCAAAATATTTTAATATCCCTGACTGAATTTCACATTAACTACTTTCTAGACAGTAGGAAAATTTCTAGGTTTTTTTTTTTTTTTAAGCAGCAATATTGCTCTATTGCTAAAGCAATGCATTGGCAAAAAACAGCGGAAGAAGGTGCACAGAGTGTGCTGGATCAGGAAGTTGAAAGCACAGCTCCCTGATGGAATAACCACAGAGAAACACAACTCCTTCATCCATGAGAAAGAAGGAAGTTCTCCTCTGATTTCAGAAAGGAGCCAGGAAGTGTCTTCAAGGAGGTGTAGAATGGCTCTCCCAGCTTCCAGTGTAGTGGAGTAGTATCAGCCTTGTTGGCATCAGGAGAACCTGAGGAGCTTCTCATATAGCAAAGGCTTCTTCGCATTGAAGGTATAACCTTTGTGTAGAGACCTGCAGAAAAAGAGAATTAATCCCAATTTATTTTTCTTGTATTCCTAAAGAAATTAACTTCCATTTGATCGCACCTGTCTCTCTTTCAATTTGTCATCTTCTCCTTTCAAAGAGTTTCAGCCTTAAAAAGCGTCAGTCACACTCAATAGGTAGAAATTTCAAGTGTGTTGAAAGGCTCCAGGTTACACTGAAGCTGGCAGCATGTAGGACAGGGTCCATATGAGGTTCCACATAAAGGAGCTTAATTAGAGAAAAATGAGATGGAAAATTCAACAGCTTCAGGATACAAAAATATTAAAATCCATTGATATTATTGCTTCTGAAACCATTTATCTGCTAGACACTGAGAAATGAAAGCGAGAATGTTGCAGGTAACTTCCATTATTCACTTCATTAATTCCAACCACTTTAAAAAAAAGACTAAAACACTTAAAAACAGAGCAATAGTCAGCCTCTTCTGAGTGAGTTTTCTACTTCATTTTCAAAACATGGCTCCCTTTATATAGATATAATAGATGAGGTAAGATGTGTTTTCATGTCTGTTTTATTTTCATCAACTATTGTTTTTATATAAAATCTTAGATAGAAATTGAAACACTTCATTTTGCAATACTTGTGCACTTCTGACACACCACCAAGACCCATAAGAACATGTTCACAGCACAGCTGCTTGAACCTTGAGAAGGTGTGTCATGGATTTTGCCTGCTAACAGAGGGAGAGACTGCATAAATGAAGTATCAGATTGCTTATGTAAGCTTTCTTCTCTTGTTTAGCTGCCTTAAACAGCAAATTAAGAGTGTCCTTAAAGGCTGTTTCCAAAAATACAAAGAAGCTGCAGACTCCTTGCAGAAATTCACTGCTTGGAAAGCACCAATGGGAATTACAATGGTCAATCAGTAATTTAGGCCCGTAACTTTGTATCAATACTGGAAGTACTCTTCACGTTCTTAATTTCCTCGTAGATGCTCTCCAGTTACAGTTTGCTGCTGCAATTTTCTCATCTATTACAAAAAGTAATGGTGATCTGTATTTTGCAAGGCTGTGTATAGGTTAGTTCATACTGACCACGAGAAAAAGAAAAACATAATTATTAGCAAGCTTTTATTGTGTTTTCATCGCTCACTGCTGTGGAGACTGAATCAGATTGAGCAGATGATCAACTCAGGCAATTAGTGGAATGACTGAATAAGTTGAAGCTCCCCTGTTGTGAAACCTGCATGCAGATGGCTGGACTCTCTTCTACTCTGGGTTCCTTTTGTACAAGTGTAAGTGAGACACAGCAGAGGATGAAACCAGGACAGTGAGAAACAGATGAAAATATTACAGAAAGGTCTTAAACTGAGTCCTGTGGAAACCCCTTTTCTCAGTTACCTACTGACACCTCTCCCATCGACTCACAAGTCTGTAATCTTCTAAGATCACATTTGCCTTTGTCTCTCTGGAAAAAGACAGGAATTTTTTGGTGTGTGTCCCTGGGAAGTTGAAACAGGCTTCTAATGCTTTGTAATTAAAAGAAAATAAAATTGAAAAGTATATAAAACTCCTGTAACTTGTCTCTGTAATGCAGGCTCACTGAGGTTGGAACTGGGTGAAAGGGACAGAAACAGAAATGTGAAAACACATTTAACATTATGCAGATATGTGCCTATACTCAGCAGCACCAGATTAAATTCTGCCCTGGACCACGTCCAGCTGAGGGGTACAAAGATGATGAGGGGACTAAATCACCTCTCTTACGAGACTGAGGGAGCTGTGCCTTGTCAGCTGTGAGAAGATTGAGAAGGGACCTATCAACGTGTATAAATATCTTGGTAGTGCTAAGCAATAGAACGAAAGGCAAGAGGCAGAAACTGGAAAACAAAAAGTTCCACCTGAACATGAGGAAGAACTTCTATACTGTAGGAGTGGCTGAGCATTAAAACTGGCTGTCCAGGAAGGTTATAGAGCCTCCTTCCTTGGAGATGCTCAAACCCACCTGGACACACTCCTATATAAAGTGCTCTAGGGGTGGACCCACTATGATCTCTTCCAACCTTACTCATTCTGTAAAATCAAACTGGGTTAATATAATACAGACTGATACCTTTTTGGTAGAGAATGTAGACTTAATAGGAGGATTGATATATCAATCAAAGCCCTTTTATTTGGGCTCTCTAGAGGAGCTGAAAATCACTCTGATATGGTACCTTGCATACATTATGTGCTTAATTTTTTCTGTCTGTTAAATGGAGGTGTTTCCAGGACTGGGTAATTTATTTTTTTTCTGTAGGAAATAAGTTTCACACAACTGAAACTTTTGCGTTTTTTCTTTTTTTCTTTTTTTTTTTTCCAAACTGCCATCTCCAAAAATGCCTGAGAGCACCAAAATGTGCATCTTAGAACTTGCAGCACTTTTACTCTGAAATTTACTTGAATTTCATCCAACATAAAGATTTTTTTTCCCCCAAAGTTTGGTTTTGGAAAAAATGTTAGTCATTCCCATGACTTCAGAAAACTGTTTCACCTGGAAGATCCAAAATGATAAAAGTATCTGTAGGAAACCTGTGCTAATACCCCCATTCTTCTGGTGGTTCTGGCCTTTAGCTAAGCTTCTGAGATGTCAGCTGAATCCTTTTTTATTTTACTACAAGCCTCATATTTATGCCAGAACCACAGACATGATTTCTACCTCACCTTTGTGTTCTAGAAGAGTTACTTCCAGAGATATTTAATTTGGGTTGATAGATATTATCCAGTCCAACACCCAGCCGTGGGCAGGAACACCTTCCACTATCCCAGGTTGCTTCAAGCCCTGTCCAGCCTGGCCTTGGACACTTCGAGGGATGGGGCAGCCACAGCTTCCCTGGGCAACCTGTGCCAGGGCCTCACCACTCTCACAGCAAAGAATTTCTTCCTAACATCTGACCTAAACCTGCCCTCCTTTAGCTTAAAGGAATTCCTGTGTGTCCTATCATGACACGACCTTGCCAAAAGTGCCCCTCCAACATCCTTGTAGGCCCCATTTGTAGCTCCCCCCATATGCACCTGGACCTTTCCTTTCCCCCCTCCCAGACCTGAACATTAGTGTGGGTTGGCAGCAGAGTTACATGGGCTTAATATTCATGGCCAACATTTTGGATTCATGTGCCTCCCTGCTGCCTCTAACATCGCCAAATACAAGTGACTCTTGGTGAAAATTTCAGACTTTCTATTACATGCTCTTAACTGGGGAAAAAACAAACAAACAAACAACAATTCAAGAAAGAATGGCCCATGCATTGTTAGGTGCTAAAAGAAGGGTTTCTTTCTTGCCAAAAGATCTACAACTTGCACAGTTGCTAAGGGTTTCTGAACTCCAGCTCTTCCTTAACAAATGGTAAACTGGTGAGAAATTAAGATTTTCTTTTAGAGTACAGAGAAAGAAAACTAATTTGTAAATTCACATTAAATTCCTTAAATGGCTTTGGCTGAATAAAAAAAGTAAATAGAAAAACAAAGACAATTTGGAAAGTATATGCTTTCATATTTTCTAAATCAATTCTTTCTTTAACAAAATGCTAACTTCTTTTATATTCATATTAAAAAGGTAAATGTCCTGACATTTCTTTTCTAAGCATTGCATTTTGCCTAAAAACTGACATACACAGAAAGTGGGAAAATACAGTCTTAAATCACCTAGAAGCAAAGAGGACCATTTCATTTATTGTCTAACATAACGGGATGGGTCTACTCAAAATTAATTTTTTACTATTATTTTCAAAAATGAAGACCCAATACTGAATATCTTATATCAGTTTGACTTTACTATTTCTCCCCTGTTCTCTAGTGCAAAATCTATTATAGACCAGTTTTACTTTGAGTTTCCCATATATACTTTCCCTTTGAGAGACAGCAAGTCCTCTTTGCCCTCCCCACAGAGGAATCCAGTGCTGCCATCATGAATTCCAGGTTTTACTGGAATGTGTCATTAGGAAGTAGGAGCTATGTACTGCAGCTGTGTTGGCTACAACATTGCTTGACAGCTCCAGTAAAGGACTACATAATCATAGAATCATAGAGTTATTTAGGATGGAAAAGACCTTTAAAGTCTTCACCTCCTTATATGAGGTTGCCCTTAAAAAACCCAAAATAGGTATTATTAGATTTGTCCTTCCTGGACATAAATATGGTGATTTCAGAACAAGATCTAAACTCTATGTTTGAATATTGAGAGAAATAATATAAAACCCAACCAGTCTCTCCCTTTTTTGCAATATTCTTCCTCCTGCTTCAAGCCTTGCTCCTACCCCTCTCAAAGCATTTGGCAGAAAAAGCTATTCCTAATAGAAATACTTGCCCCTAGTTTATAGCAGGTGTCCACTAACATGCTGTGACATTTCAGCTGATCAGAAGAGGAAGATATCATTGTCTAAATGTGTCTAATTGCAAAGCAGCCTTCCTGAACAGTAAATCATCTTAATAAGAATTCAAATGGGCAGATATATCTCCCTACAATAAAAGCAGAAAAAAAAAACTAAATCCTTCATTCCCACCTGGTGACCAGCACTTCTCCATTCCTCCAGACCTTTTTGTTCTTAATTCTGTAGCCTCACACTAAAACATCTTACAAATCCCTTAATAAATAACACCTGATTTAGGAACCATCCTCAGTGCACTACTAGTCTAGCCAACAAAATTACAAGAAGATAGATTTGGCTGGTGGCAGTGATCAAATATCTTTAGGAACTCATCTTGCACAGCACAGAATAACGTATTGCAGTTATAAGCCTCAGCTGCATTAGTATCCAGGACTCCTGGAAAAATATCTCCTTCTGCTTTATCAGCCTAGCAAGCTCCCAATGAAGATGAATTCTTGTTGGGGGTGGCATCCCAGACTGAAAAAGAATGTAGTGAGAAAGCATGACATTTGTCTTCCAATCAGAAAACCAATAAACACACAACCAGGAGAGGCAGGAAGGGGAGAAATAAACATAAATATTATTTTAAGAGATCTTCTAATGTGCAATATTTATATACAAATAGCAACTAGTGTTACACACAGTACTCTCAGGTTTGTGAAATATATCGAAGTACAGCAAATTGGAATGAGCCCTGAGTTTCCATTTACTTTATCTAGCCTGACTTATCAATTCTTTTTACTCCAGGCTGATAAAGTAGAACTGCAGCAGACAAATGAGCTAGCAGGGCTGACATAATGTGTTGTCACAAAGAAATGGTGAATTAAAAAAAAACAAACAAACCAACAAACCATGACTTTGATCACCTTTGAGGCTCCTACTTTACTCAACCCAAATCTATTGTTTACTCATTCTTTAGGGAATATTCGATATTACTGGGGGAAGTGAGCTAGGGAAAAAGGAGTGTGCTTGTGAAGAGAATTTACTTCCATTTTATCTCCAGCTTTTAAATGGCAAAATGGAAGGTGAGGGGGCTTGATGATGGTCCCTTGAAGCATTAATAACAAGAAGTCACTGGCCTCAACAAGAATAGATTCAACTACTTAAGTTTACAGGCTTTATTCCTCAAATGTAATGATGCCTTGCCTGATGCCTAGTTTAAGTAATGTAAATATAAGGGTCTGGTTTGTATTATAAACCAGAAGTATGAGAGACGTACCAGATGAGGACTAGAAGACCACAGCTCTGCGGTTTGCTGCCAGAGGTGAGGGAGGGAGTACTTTTGACCACTGCCAGCATGGAAATGGAAGTATAGAATCATAATCCAATTATATAAATTATCATTGTGTCTGATCTTCTCAGAAACATTTGGGTGTTTGTTCCTATTTTTTTTCTGTTGAAAATATCGTTAGACCCATTTTAATTCCAGAGAGCTGAATCCCAAAGGGTCACATGGAAACAGGGACAAAAGTTACAGCTTTAGGATAGATGCCCAGAATGAATGGCTGGATCATCTTTTTTCCTTCCTTAAGTACTCTATGCCACATATCTAGGTAGTGAAAACTGCTATAGTTCCACTGACATTAGGACTTTATGGACAGGAGAAATCATTCATTTGTCAGGTCCCCCATGAGTCAGATATAAAACAGATTCCTAAAAGGAGCTAGCAGGTGAATGAGAAATGTAAGGCAAAGAATTATGAACCACGTTCTGATTTTGTTTTTTTGTTTTTTTGTTTTTTTTTTTTTTCCAAGTGTAACACATTTAAAGTCAACATTGTTTTTGTTTAAGGAAAGGTTATAGAATTTGGCAGCAGTCATTTAAATCAAAGTCATCTGTAGTCTCTGCTGAGAAGTGACAGCACATCTGAGTATCCTGTTGCAAACTATGTCTATCATTGATAGTGAAGTTCTGCTCTGCACTCTCAGGTACTGAGTCTCAAGTATTTACATCCATATTTTAAAATTCCTTAATTCATCTTTCAGCTTTGATGAACCTTCCAGAGAAGCTGCTGTAAAGAAGCAAACACTGCAGGCTGTAAAACAGAGGGTGGTGTGGTCTATAAGCACACAGGTAAACAATGCACTGAAAGACATTTTAAAGGAGAGAGAGAATCCCATGTTTATATGTAGCTCATCAGTGTTTATCTAGGTGCTTCTCCAGGCTGTTATTCATTTCATGGAATTGCTTAGAGGAAATTTAGGGCTCTTGGCTCACTAAAAGCAATGAACAAATAACAAAAAACACAAAAGGTTTAGTCCTTCAGCACAAAATTGTGAGTTACCCCATTCCTTCACTCAGTGACTACAATTGTCTTTTTTTTT
>VXBX01007482.1:0-43979 GCA_013400415.1 Scytalopus superciliaris
CTAAACTCGTGTCTGTCTCTTGTTTGGTCTCCCCTCACTTTCCTGCAGTGCTGGGGGGGCCTGTGCCTCCAACCCACCTGCCTATCCAGCTGCTTGATGGGGCAGAAAATGGCCTGTGGAGTGTCTGAGTATCAGACTAACTCTGCCAGGCTCTCTGGGATTTTCTACTCCACAGGCCAGGTGTGTGGGTAACCCAAAGCTTTCCACTCTGAAACTCAAGCCCAGAATTCACCATCCTCCACTGAGTCCATAAGTATAGAGTGTCTTGTGTCCCTGCTAATGCAGAGTCCTGATGCTTGGTCCTTATTAAAGGGTTAATAGAAACATGTAAGACACAAAACTTGGCTGAGCAGTCTCAGGGTGTGACTGGCTGATGGGTGTAGGAATTGGGTGCACAGTGAAATCCGAAGGGTAGTGGCTGTCAGTGGCATTGCTTGGATTAGCCAAAGGGCATGAGGCAGCAGGTGATACGTAGCCCCCTTGTACACCCACTTATTTAGGCTGCCTTGATGATGCACCACCCAAAACCTTTCCAGAAACAGCCCTTTGCTTTTAACATTTGCAGGTGTGCACTCTCCACATGGAAAAGCCTTCAGAGGCTATTCCTGTCCTTGGAAACAGAGCTGGGGAGACATCCATGTCTAGGGGGGATTGGACTCATCCTCATTCGCTGCTGCCAAGGATGCTCAAAATATCCCGTGTCTCCGTGCTCCGGAGGAGCTGCGGAGCAGAAATCGGGGGCGAAGCAGAGCTCGGTCCAGGAGAGATTTGCGGTGCCCCCGCGGCATCTCTGGGCGTCATCGCTGACGCCGCTCCTGGGAGGAGATGCTGCTGCCCACGCGGGGAGGGACCGCACGGCCCCGAGGGGCGGCAGCGCGGGATGCGCACGGGAAGGGGGCTCAGAGCCTCTCCCGCAGTGCTGAGCAAAACAGCCTGTCTGCCCCGGCAAAGCCTCCCTGCCTGCAGCAGGGGCTGGCCCTGCCCCGCAGCATCATCTCCATCGCCTCCGTCCCTCCTGTGGGGACGAGCAGAGATGTGGCAGCAAGGGATTTTCAAATTACATCTTCATAGAAACATGGTTTTTCTCCTTTTTTTTTTTAAAGCCTTACTAGCTGGATTTTAATTAGGGTTATATTTAAGGTCTGCAGCCCTCCTGTAGAGATTCCCCCAGTCAGCAATAAATTGCTCTCAGTCCGCAGCAGTTTATTCTTCCAAAGGAAAAAAGCCACAACAAATAAGGGCCGTTTTCCTCCCAAATGATGGATGGCATGCACGTGGGCAGCCCAGCACGCTTCGGTATCCGCTTGCCAACACCGAGGTCGTTCCCCCAGGATCAGAGGCTGTGAGTGAGTCTCCAGGCACAGTCCTGCTGCCAACAGACGGGCTGCCTGCAGTTAACCTGGAATTTCGAAGAGGGGACCTATGGGGAAGCCAAATCTGCATGGGTGCTTGGTTCCCCACTGCCCTGACTGGAAGCTGCAGCTGAGTTGCTGTTGGATGCACCAGGGATTGAGGTGAACCTGGGGCTCCTCATAAGTTGCACCCCCGCATGTTGCTGCCTGTGCCTGGTGTGCATCAAGGCTGAGTACGGAGTGCAGGGGGCTGAGATCTGGGGGATGTGCAGATGTCCACGGCTCCACAGGGTTTAACCCTTCATATCCAGCTCTGCCCTGTGCAGCCTCATTCCCTCTGGCCATGGAAACCCTTAGGGCTGGCCTGCACCCACCCCCTCTCCCGCCTCCATCACGTGCTCGTGGGCTTTATATTTTAAATGCTGATTAGGGCTGACCTCATATTTCAGAGCTTACTTCATAGTCACTAATGAGGGATTAGGAATGTTAAGCTAATTAGCAGCCAGCAAACGAGGGCTCAGTCAGCCTTCTCAGCCTGGACACGCTGTCAATGAACAAGTTATTTGATGATTATCGTAAACCTGCTCAAAGGGCTGCCTAATTCTGATGGGCAGCAGGGAACTGGGGCGAGCTGCAGTCCCGGTGCTGGGAGCCCATGGCCCCACATGGCCCTCCTGCTCTCTGCAGACTGGAGGGTGCAGGACACCTGCTCCTGGAGTCAAAAGGATTTAAGTAAATAAATAAATAAATTGTGGGGGTTTTATTCCAGTTCAAATTTATCGAGTCATAGTCTGAACGGCCCAGCCTCACTGCTGTGGGAGAGGTTTTACCTGATGGGCCACTATAGGAGAGAATTTGGCCAACCCTGGATGCTCTTTGGCTCCAAGAATACCCTCAAACCAAAATTTCCCTGCTGGGAAGCTGCCTTAAAACAGCCTGTCTTTTGGCTGAGTTTCAACTCTCTGGGTCATTAATTATCTTGTTATTTTGATTTATTCCCCCACCCCACCCTCCATTCCAGCAGGGAAGCATGGCAGCCAGGAGGCATGGGAGGTGGGGAGAGGTAAACTTAACTGTGACCTGATCAATATTTCACACTGGAAAGGGGGGGGGGGGGGGGGGGGGGGGGGGGGGGGGTGTGTGTGGAGAAACTAAAATATAAAACTCCAAAGCGCTTTTGGGAATGAATCAAAGAGAGAAATGAATGGGACTGATGGGCTGTCCTGGCCTGGGGGGGTGGAGGGGATACTGGGCTCTATCCTACCTGCTGTTTCTCCAGTCTTTTCAGTGTATTTAAGACCCGAGGAAGCTCCATACCTGATGACGGCTCTTGTGGAGAGGGGACTCAGCCATGTGCCAGGAACACACTCCTTTTGTGCTGAAGGGCAATGGGGGAACAAAACAAGGGATGGGGACCAGTAGCCAGGCCAGTGCTGCTGTGCAGGAATGTGTCTCTGAGGATGGGGGAGCTGCCTCTGCCCTGGGCACAGCTGTGCCTTTTGCTGGGTGATGCCAAAAAGGGCCATTTTCAGCCCTGAATATGAGAGGGTAGTGGGTAGTGGCAAAGGCTTGTGGATGGATCTAGGACAGGGACTGAGCAGGGATGCTTCTATCCCTCCCTGAAACCTATTTCCCTGCTTTTATGGGGAAGCAAATAAAGCTTTCTCCTCCTTTGCAGTCAGTTGGGAAAGACATTTGCTTCCCACAGCAGCTCAGTTTTGCCCAGGAACGGGGCCATGATCTCCCTTCCTCCCCTCCAGCCACTGGCTGGGGATGGATCCATTCTGCTCTGCATCCGTGCCCTTCCCCATGTGCCACCCCAGCTTGCCAGCCTGGGAGCTAAAAATAAGTGAAATGCAGGGGATAACCGGGTGCCTAAATATATCCCTTCTTTAATTAGCACCAGGCGACTGCCTCTCAGTCACGTCCGTCTGCCCACTAATCCCACTAAGCTGTGCCCGCGTCACAGGACTCCCCTGAAAGAGCCTTCCCTGAGCTTGGGCACGGAGCATCACTGATGGTGGCTTATTCCCACTGACCCTGCCCGTGGCCTCAGCATGACAGGAGGCTACCAGGGATGGCCTGGCATGGGCGGGCAGTGTGGCACGGGGGTTAAATCGGTGTGATGAGAGTCAGGGGTGAGGAGGGAGCATCCGTGTCCTTCCAGCCTGGAAATGAGCAAGATGGGGGACAGGGTGCTCTGTGCTGGGGATGGTGATGCCATGGAGTGGGAACATCTCTAGCAGTGGGGTGCTCTCCCATGTCACTGCCTGGAGAGCTCCAATGTGCAGGGTGGTCACTGAACTCAGTGAGGTCAGGCTGGGGGGGTACCCTCCTCCCTCAGATCTCTCTGGGAACATCCCTGTCTCTCCCTGGTGCTCACCTGAGGCAGTGGATCATGCAATACTTAACCCATCACAGCTTCATTGGCCTCTGAGGTCCTTCAAGGGGGAATGGCTTTAAAGTTGGAGTTGCACCATGGCTGGTGGTTTTAGCATCCTCTTCTATTTCTAATACATATAAATAAATATTTCTGGTTTGCCCCTTTGCAAGGACACTGGGTGCCAGCAGGGAGGGATGCAGGGGAGGATGGGCTAAACCCATGGGCCTGGTGGCTGCCGACTCTTCTCTGGTCAGCAGCTGGCTCTTCCTCTTTCCTAAAGGGCTGCATCTCCCCCAAAATCGGCTTCTGGGAGGCTCTGTGAGCAGCACAGTGTGGGGCAGCACCCCAGGGGTTTTTCCCTTGGGTTCCTTCAGAGCATATAAGCAAGCCACCTCTGCTGCTGTCAGCAAGGACATAGGTCTCACTGGTCTGGGAGTAGGTCTGGGCTTTGCTCTGGGTACCTCCATTAATCCTGGAGGTCTCTGGGAAAGGTGCTGCCCTTCCAGGTCACTGGCAGCAGAAGGTTGCATTCCCCGATAAACGAGCCCAGCTTGCAGCCTTTAATCTCCCAGCCTGAGCTGAGTCCCTGGGACTGAGCCAGGAGCCAACCCTCTAAGCTGGCTCTTCTCTGCAGCAGCTGTCCCCTCGCTGGGCTCCTGAGCACATGGCATTTCTGAGGCCAGATCCTGACACCTCAGGCACAACCCAGGGGGTTCTGCATCTTTTCCCATTTCCTGCATCAGTTTCTCTTTAGCAGTGCAGTCCTGATGGGCACTGTGCCCTGGACCTCCTCACTCTGCTGGATGCATGAGGCTCTCCTGGGATGGCTGGACTGGTTGGGGAAGGGAGCTGCACTGGGGGTGTAGAGCCCCACATCTGCTGCAGATGTGTGCTGGGGTTCTTGGTGGGTTGCACAGCACCCTGGAGCATTGTCTTGGGGTTTGCCCCATGGGGAGCAGCTCAGCTGTGGCTGTGTGGCTCTGCAGGGACCACTTTACCAGAGTTTCCCAGCCAGAATACAAAATGTCATGCAGTCTTTTCCCAGTTACTGGTGAGGGAGAGAAAGGAGAGAAGAAGCTTCACAGGGCAGGGGGATGGAGCAGGGTCTTGGTCTCTGCCTTTGCCTCCAACAGGAAAGAGTAAGGGATGGATTCAGGACTCTGAAAAGATGGATGTTGTATGGGTTCATGAATAAAAACTGCAGGAGCAGCATTCCCAGGAGGACGCAGCTCCCAGAATTGCCATCTACATGCAACATTATCCTGAGCTTGGAGCCGAGCTGGTGCTAAGGCTTCTTCCCATGCTTCTGCATCCCCTGAGCACACTCCCTCCTAGCACTGGTGCTAAGGCAATGCTTTCCCCTGACCCTCAGCTGTGATTTTTGGCATTACAGGCTGACACCTGAAGTGGGATCTCACTGGGGTCGACATTCCCTGGCCCTGATTCCTGCTCACCACCCCGCTGGCTGCACTGAGGATGTTTGAACAGTTTCAATCAGTCCCCAAGAAAAACAGACCAAGGCAGCACAGATGCCTTCTGCAAACAGGGCGGCATCAAAAGCCCATTTCCTCCCCATCCTCCTCCTCTCATCCTCTGACAGCCAGGGCTGCTTTGCTGGAGATGAAAAGGAGAAGATTAAAATGGGATTTTAAAAGTTTCCAGCCCCAGGTAGCTGCTGCGCCCCCCTGGGCCACTTCCCCACTTGGCTGTTCACCAGTGATCTGACAAGAAAATGGGCTCCTGTTGCCTCCCTCCTGCCATCACCTGACTTTCTGGAAGTTGATGTGGATGGTGGAGTAAGCTTGTTAATTGTGGAGCTGTCATTAATTAGGGTGCTCCTTAACCCTGCTGGTGCTGTTGGATGTGTCTGTGGGGCTGCTCAGGGGTTCACATTTCTGTAGCAGTGCGGGATGCTTGTCTGGGACAGGATGGCCACACTGCTCCCCAGCACTGCCCGTGTTCCCTCTCACTGTTAATAGGATGAGGGTGTTTAAATTATGAGGAGGGGAGCAGTTCCCTTTGTTTTCCTTCCAGTTCCCCCAGTCCTTGCATTGCCATGTGCTGACTTTCCCTGTTGCTTTAGACACAAAGTGCTTTGGGCCAGGATGAATTTCTCCCAGCCTTGCCTTATTCCCAAGCCATCAGCTGGATGCAACAATGTCCAGAAGAAATCCTTGGGGCTGCGGCTGCTGTTACAAGATGGAAAGCTCTGTGGATGTGAACTTCCAAATGCAAGGGAATGGTGGTGGACCAGTGCCATGGAGCAGCTGAGACCCTGCCCTGCCTGCACCGTAATACAAGGGCAGTCCACCCATCTGTTTCACAGCTGAATGAAGGCTCCACTTTTCCCCAGGAAAATCTCCAGCTTCAGGAGTCAGGCCAGTGCTGCCTGTGTAGCCAGCGCCATGAGACTTTCTGGTTTTTATTAAATCCCCCACCCTGCACCCAGGAAAACTTCTGCTGCTCATGGGATGCACATATTCCAGCCCTGCTTCTCTGTCCTTGTGCTGGAGGAGCAGCCACTGGGACAGGAATCACATCAGTTGACTGGGAGACCAAATTTGAATATTTGGGGGTCTTTGGGAGTTGTGTTTGAGCTGGTGTGAGATTGAGGCTGCAGTCAGAGCTGGGCTGGCATTCCTTTTTCTGTCTGACTGACAGGGCCTTCCTACACGGGGGAAGGACACACCATGTGTGTGCAGGCACATCCCAAATTCAGGGAAATCAGGCCCATCCTTCCCCAGTTTCTGCTCTCTGGGGAGCAAGGCTGGAGCTCCACCAGAACTGTTGCAGACCTCCAGGGATGTCCTGGCCAGGTGTTGGTGAATCTGCAGGAGAGGTTTATCCTGATGGGAGTGCAGATAGCCTAAGGGATGAACACCAGGGACATTTTGGGCAGGTGCTGCACCCATGGGAACAGGGGGATGATACTCCTTTAGGGTCTGTTTGCCAGATGGAGCACTTGCTACTTATGGTGAGGGAAGAAGCCTCAGACAGTGCTGTCTCATGGAAAGGACACATGGGATGTGCCCAAGGATTTCTGGGAACACAGTACCAGAGCCAGAAAATGCCCTGCGGCATCTGCAGCCCTATTGCACGTTAGGGCTGGCAAGGGACATCTGCCACAGCTCCTCCATGCTTTGGAGATACCAACCCATAACTTGGCAGGCAGTAAAAAAGGCACCATTCCCCCAGCATGGGGCTGGGCCCCACCAGCTGCTGTGGTTTGGGGTTCCCATGGGGTTGTGGGGTAGCTGCTCCCCTTCTCAGCCACTACTGGTGGCGCAGTGGGGTCTCCAGCCAAATGCCAGTGCTGGGAAGTGGGGGGACCCCTTGGCACCCGCAGGTGTTCCCCTGGAAAGCCAAGTGCTGCCGGCAGTAGGCAGGAGCAGGGTTTGGCTGGGGTCCCTGTGCACAGGCAGTGATGGATTCCAGATGGCCCACGGGCGCACGGGGCTCACCGCAGCATTTTTTCGGCAGCTGGGCTGCACAAGGGTCCGGTCCAAAGGCAACATCCATCAGAAGGCGGCTGGCGGGACCAGGAAGAGGAGGAGTAGAAGGAGAAGGAGAAAGAAGAGGGGGGTGTTTTTAATCCCTTGGCCACCAGCTCACAGTGCAGCAGTGAACTCTCAGGGCTGACTCCATTTCTCCATCTCATCTGTCTCCTCCCATCCCTGCACCGGAGGCTGGCAGTAGCAAAGGCATGTTTCCAGCTGCCTAAAAATATTTGGGATGTGGGCAGTGGGCAGGGGAGGCTTGGCCTGCCCTGCCAGAGGTGTCAGGTGTGCCCCACACCATGCGGATATTTGGGCTTCTGGGGAACCATTCCCTGTGCTCAGCAGGGAGAGCTCTGGACTGGGCATGGCTTCAGCTTGAGGGGGTGGGTTGGTGCATCCCCTCCCTCTGCATCTGGGGTGGGGGAGCAGATTTTAGATAAGTGATAGATGAATCAGTTGGAAGCCATCAGGTCTGAAGGGTGGTCGGGAGGAAAATGCTTGTCCTCATCACCTGTGGAGTCTGAAAGGCCACCTTGACCATGCAAGACCCCAGGACCCCTGGAAGGGACATGGTTTGGGAAGAAGACACACAGCTGTGGAGCCATTTCGATTTTCCACCTTGAGTGAGGCTGGGATTTATCAGACATATTCAGAAACCAACCTCTGAGCCAAAAATGATGGTGATGGACATCTGCACCTACAGTGAGCCTGGAAGGAGGGGTTTATCTCTTTGAGAGGACCCCTGGGTACAAGGGAGGAGTGCTGTGTCCTCAGAGGGGTAGCAGCAGCCACATGCTGTGGTGCTGCACCCAAAAACCCTGGCAGAAGTGGCAGCTGAAGCCTCACTCCATGGGGGAAAGCCATGACGGGGGAAAGCCATGACAAGTGAAAGGGCTGTACAGCACCTGCACAGCGTTCCCAGCAGAATGTTTTTCTTCCTGAAGCAGCAAGAAATTTCCCCTAGAAATTACAGACACTCACAAAAATTATGCCTTGAAGTAGGAAGGAAAAAAAAAATAAAAATAAGAGCAACACAGAGAGGGAAAGAAAAAATGCCAACAACCCGCCCTGTGCCCGGGATCAAAGCTGGGAGCCGTTTGGAAGCCCTTGGACAGGAATATTCCCCGCTTCCTTTGGCCAAGCCGCTGCCGTGAAAGGCCGCTTTGTTCCTGGAGCGTCGGCCCTGTGTTTGCCCCTGTGGACTTTGCTCCCACCGGGCAGGCTGAGCTGCACCGAGGGCAGCCCTGCCAGGGGCATCTGCCGGCTCTGCCGCAGCGGCTGCGCTTTGATGGGCGCCCAGGAACAGGGTGAGGAGCCCCGGCTGCTCCTCTCCCCACCCGCCACTGAGGGCAGGTATAAAATACCCAGAGCTATTTATTCCGTGAGTGATGTGTGTCCAAGTGCCGTTACATTCCTTCTCAGCCCCTCTTCTGCCCTAAGTCCTGTATTCTCCTCAGGTCTTCCCAAACTTTAAGCCAAAGTCATGCTTGCCTTTTATTTTTCCTTTCTTTCTATCTCTCTTTTTTTTTTTTTTTTTAATTTTTAGTTTTGTAATATAACCTATTTGTGTTGTCCTGGCCTTTTTCACAAGCTACATCACTCCATGTTAGTGGAGTTTCCCCTCCAACAGCTTCTTCTGGGGGCTGATCGCCTCTGCAGGGCTGGGGACAACCAGGTTTGGCAAAGCTCCCCTTGCCAAAAGTAAGGAGAAGCAGGGTCCCCACAGCCTCTAGGTCTCAAATCTCCAAGCTCCTAATCCCCAAGTGCCACATCCCAAGGTCTCCCACCCCAAGTGTGGGAGGGACTCTGAGGCTGACTAAGCCCCTTTCACTCACATCAGGCCAGCTTAAATCCCCTCCAGGTGCCGGACGTGGTCACGTTGACTGGTTTTGGTGGATCTAACGTGGGGCAGGAAGGGCGGCTCTGGCCAAAGCCCAGCCCGGAAAGCTCGGCCAGGCTCCTGCTCAGCCCAGTGGTGTGGCAGGGAAAGCTTCCCGGAACAGACCAGCCCTGTGCAAAAATGGGAACCTGTGTTGCCGATGAAAAGTGCTTTCTTTGGGTAGGATGTTTTTGTTTCCTTTGGCAGAGCGGCTGTGGGAGCATGCACGGCACCTGCCCAGGGCAGGCTGGCTCTGCTCTCAGTGCACCCTTCCTGCCCCTTTCCTTGAAAGTGTGAGCAAAGGAAAAAATGTTGGGAAATGCTTCAGTGACAGTTCTGCTTGAAGCAGGCTTGTGGCTAGCAAGTGCCTCTCTTGGGCACAGATCTGTGACAGCAGCCCAAAAAGCCAGGATCTCTCCCAGAAGCCCAAAAGAAGCCCAGGGAAAACTTTTTGGGATGGAGGGACAGATATGATGAAAATAGTAGCCAGTAGAAAATTTGGATAAAACAGTAGCCAGGGAAGTGGTTATGTTGGTCAGGGTGAAGCCTCTGTCCTTCAAACCCTCCTTGGTGCATGGATTGCACCGGTACAGAAGGGCTAACACTGGTGTTGGACTGTGCCAACTGAACCAAAATTGGTATGGGGTATTTTTTGCCCCTTGGAAGCATTTTGCTCTACAGAGTCAATTTTGTACATTAACATTTTGTTCCAATTTGGATGAGACCTGGCAAGTGACATGATGAGATTTCCCATGAAATGGGGATTCTGTGTCTGTGGCCAACCCTAATCCACCAATTTACTTGAAAGCTGCTGGCTGCTGCTCCAAGCTTGGATTTGGCACTCCAAGAAGGGAAATGCTTCATCTCCTGTCTCACTGGGAGGAATTGTGGCTCATGGTCAGGGCGAATGCTCCCCTATCCTCCTTGTGTCTCCCTGGGGCCAGGTTGTGCATCCTTGGGAAGGAGGGGGGTCCTGTTCCCAGAGGATTCAGGCTGCATTCTCCATCTTGGGCACCTTTGTACCCACCCTGCCCCTGAACATGGTGGGACTGTTGTGAGAAGCAGCTGCCCTGGCTGCATTTCCATGCTCAGGTGCTTCCTTTATGGCAGAGGTGCCTGATGGATCCCATGCACTGGCCATGCATGTTGGAGTGGGACAGAGAGGACAGGCAATCACACCCCTCATGGGTTTTAGGCAGCTCCAGGCAGCCTACCTCCCTGCCCTGCCCTTTATTTATGACTGTGGTACTCACAGCTGAGCCTGCTGGTTGTGTTGCTCCTGCTGCCCAGCAACATGGTGTCTATTAAACTAAACTATTAGACTAAAATAAGTCTATTTTGAGAGCTGAAACCGAGAAGTGAAGAAGCTTGGTTGCCACAACAAGCCCGGGGCTTTCAAACCAAACCCTGACCCCTTACATCAAGGCGTTTTGGCTGGGAAAGGATGGGGTCTTGGAGATGTTTGGGGCTTTCTCCCCAGATTTTTTTTTCTCCATGGGCGTGAATCTGATTCTGTGGGGGAACAGAAATCCCATGAAAGCAGCCTGGGGATGTCTGTCCATCCATCCCACACTCCTCCACTGTGGTGCTGTGCCCAGAGGTGTAGGGCCATTGCCTGCCCCCAGGAAGGGTCTTGTGTGTGACTGGGGAGAGAACCCAAGGGGCTTGTAGAAAGCTCTGTGGCATTGCTGAGGATGGAAAAATCCCCAGGACCTGCCCTTTCTCTGAGAAGACATCTGAGCTGGGAGGTGTTTTTCTTTCCATCCAGTCAGCACGAACGCTTGGAAATTTCCTCTGCCGGCTCCCAGCTGTAATGTTTTCATAACACAACGAACTGTCTGGCAAAGCCCTAAAAAACCATTCGCCAATTAGTGACTTACATCTTTCCTGCAATTCTACCTCATTAGTCTTTATTAAAAATAAATAAATAAAATAATAATAAAAAGGAGCCAGGCCCCAGGAACACCTTGCAGTCCTTCCAGTTTCTTGCTAATGTTTTCCCTTCCCTCTCCTCCCACTTGGGTGCCCAATGGTGCCAGTGCAATAGACACTGGCCCACAATGCCCATGGCTCATCCATTGGGAGCCACAGGCTGCACTTGTCCAGCATTGTGCCCAGTCCCAGGCAGGACAACAAGGAATGGGAGCACCTGAAGATGCTGTAACATGGGGTGAGTTCCTTGCTGAGTGTAACAAGAGATGTCTGAGAGAACCCTCAGGGTCCATGTAGGTGCTCTCTGCACCATCAGGGACTTCTCTACCCTTTGGGGTGCTCCCTGCCTGCTGGTGGAGGGTCCTGTGGTGTGGGTCATGGAGGCAATGCTGACTTAGCAGCTGAAAAGGCTTACTTGGCAGTGTGAGAAATGCTGATGCAGCGTTTTTTTTAATGGTTGACTCAGGAGGTTGGAAAAATGTTGCTCAGCAGTCTGCAAAAATGCCGACTCATGGGGCTGCAAAAACACTGAGCCCTGCACAGCCACAGCCCCTGCCCTAATTGTCCAAGGATGGTGCTCTGGTGTCCCGGCCAACCCCCAAATTTAAGAGCCAAAACGTCCCCCCTAAGTTTGCCCTCCTGCCATCACGTGTGTTTGGAATGAAAGAGGATCAGCAGGATCACCCCTAAACTCACTCACTGATTTTTCAGTGGTTCCAGTGCCTGGTGCTCATGGAGGAACTGGGAAAGCAATCAGTGATTTCCCAAACTCCCGCAGAATCTAGGCAAATGGATGCAGCCAAGCTGGGTCTTTGGGAAGCTTGCTCAGTGCTGCAGCCTCCACCCCCTCTCCCCAAAGCACCAGGAGCAGCATCACCAAACGTGGTGCTCCCTGATGGCAGGAGAGGCAGCGAGGCATGCAAGAACACGCTGATGGCTCCTGCTCTCCCCAAAGAGGCTGTTAGAGCAGCGCAGGAAAGGCTCCATTAAGGAAGGTGCTTACGTGTGCTACGTGTATTCCTCCCTCGCCCCAGCCCCGAGAGGGGCTTTCTCTCCAGCCGAGAGGAAATCAGACCTCTGCAAAGCTTTTTTTAAAGCCTCTGTTGAAGATGATGCCCATGGCCTCGGCTGGGAGACAGACACAGCTAACACCACGACAGCCCGACCACACTGCAGTTCTGAATTTATTAGAAACAGCTGTCAGTACATCCTTCTAAAACATTACATGTCAATGTGCTTTATTGCAATTTTTTTTTATTGCATTTTTTTTGATCTAGAGCAAGTAGGCCCAGGATGCTTAGTGTCTGGGATTTAAAAGCCCAACCATCTAGTAAATCAAAGTACAGCAAAATTGTAACACACCTGGTGACAAGTACAGTGTTGCATTACTGAGCTAGAAACTACAGGATGACTTGTCAGAAAACACTAACATACACTTGGTTTCCTTATGAAGCAGTTTGTTTCTTTTCTTTAAAAGTTAAACTACATGAATTCCTTTTTTTTTTTTTCTTCCCCCCACCCCCCTCCCCGACTACACCATAAACGACAGAAGAACAGATTTTACACAAATAACAAACAAGAGTACCAAAGTTACATGCTGGAATTCATTTGGAAAACAAAATAATTCTATAGCTTCTGGAGAAGCAGGTTCTTAACAGATGCAGTTTCCCTTAAAGAAAATAGAAGTCAAAGAAAAGCAGAAACATTGATGCAAAGGTTGTACAAAGGAGTGTGCTGTTATTTCAGCCCTCGACACAAGATCAAACACCCACTCATGCTTTACATTGAACCACACCTTGTACAAAGAGTCCACTCACAAAGGGACACGCACCAACACCACCCATTGCACATCAGCTCTGGACAGGGGGCACTGAGGGGCGACTGAAATGTGCAAACAATCACTGCATCTCACAGGAGAGCAAGAGGGGTTTCTTTTGCTAAACCTTTTCTTGGGACAAAGTTGAATGCTTTGTCCAAGGGTAAGTAACACCCCAAATCAATCTAGGTTACGAATAAAGTAGTAACCCCCGAGGAAATCCAGAGTTCAGCATTTCAGAAGCACATATGCAAGATGAACACAATAAACTCCTTTTCATTTGACAAAAACCAACCCAATTCTGCCTAAACACATGGCAGAATGCGCTAACAGTGAATTGTTTTTTTTATTTTAAGGGGCAGTGCCACTTACAGCTAATGCATATACATGTGTACGTGAATATATTTTACATATATCTATATACATACAGTACAGATACACACACGCACGCGCACGCACACACACACATATGATGCAGACCATTACAATCCCATGGTGCAATAAACAGCCAGATATACAAAATTAACAGGTTTCATCAAACATATCTTTGCTGGATGTAGAAGTCACTCGCAAAAACAAAACAGACCAAACCCCCAACGGCAGCCGACAGAGATCCATGGGGAGCTCGTGGCTGGCCCCAGCATCCTACAACGCCCCTGAAGCAACGAGACTGATGCCAGGGGGTGATATTCACCCTTAGAGACCCTTTTTGTCTTTGGATGCAATAACTTTCTCCAAATGATCCCGAGCCTCTTGCTACAAGCACTTGGAAAGCTCATGTGTATGGCGTCGCTGAATACAGGGGGAATTTCCCTCCCTTCTTTTGCCAACGCCAATCTCACAGAAGCAATCCGAGGGGAAGGTGGTGGAGGGGAGGCATCGAATTAAAGCTGCTTTCTCTAATACAGTTTGATCAACGAAGCACATTTTCTATCAATAAGGGCCCATCTCACTTTTTTATTTTTTTTTTTGCCTCTGATGCTCAAATTACATTTTTTAAAGGCAAACTTTAGACTAAATGGTGAGTCTAGTCATAAAATACAGTGAGTCTATGCCAATAGCAATTTAAAAAATGCAAATTCTGCATTAATTGTACGGAGCCAGCCCCAAAGACCAGCACTTTAAGCACCGTCATCACCTAAACGGTTAACAAGCTAAAGCTCCCGATCTGCCCCTTTGAACAAACAGGAAGGAACTGAAAAGGTTTCAAGAGATATTTTTCTTCTTTTTTTTTTTTTTTCCCATTTGGTGGAAAGTATTTCTGCCCACAGAATGCAAGATTCACAAAAATGTTGGACAAACTTCATGTAACCCCATCCAAAGCTGCTCCTCATCCAGTACTTAACCAGCCGAGCTGCTTCATGAACAGGCTGGCGCTTCTTTGGGCTGGTGACTTGGTTCCCTTCTCCTTGCTGCACACGTTGTGCCAAGGGAAGCAAAGGGATCAGCAATGCAAGCTCTCTTCCCATGCAGAAAGGGGAGCAACTCCTTAAGGACTTGTATTAATTCCCTAACTCTCTCCTGGCAGGCACATTTAAGGGGAGTACAGCTGACTATTCCAAAGGGAAGGGTCTGCTCTGGCATCTCCTCTCATTTTGTGGTTCCAGGTGGAGGTCCCGCTTCACGGTCTCTCTTCGGCTTCATCGAACTACAACCAGAGGGATGCTTTAAGGTGCTGATCCTTCCTGTTCATTAAAGCTATTTGCTTTGAATGCTGAATTTGAGCAAAACTGACCGCCCTCCCCTCACAGCACCTTTGTTCTTTGGGAATGTTATTTTTATTTTGCTGTTTCAAAAGCAGAGGTTGCAAATCAACATAAGGAAACTACACATAAGAAAATTCGATTTTAAACGTGATCTAAACAAAACAACCCCCAACCCATCATAGTGCTTTGTAAAACTGCATTTTGAACCTGTCTCTTACCCCTATTGATCCACAAGCAGTACCTGTTTCATGTCTGCACAATGCAGCAAGCATACAAGACTCACTAACATTTCAGATTTTTATTCCCTGTTAGTGTAACAAAAATAAAAAATAAACAGACATTCAAAAACAGAAGCAAGATTGTTCAAGTACCAAATAAGGGGCTTTTCCAAACTTAAAGTGTGACACTCCTATAGCAATTCTGCTGTTTTAAACAGCCACAGCATTCAGTTACAGACATGTTGCCACCTAAGCCTCCAGAGAGCTCAGGATTTGGTGCAACCAAGACCCTCCTCCTTCTCCTCTCCTCCCCAAAACAGCACTAAGTGTCAACATTCATTTCCACAGTCCTATTACAGTTGCCTGGCTTTGTGAAGGAAAAATTTTGATTTTTGCCCTGCTGTGACAAGAATTCAGGTGTGATTAAAGAGAAGTTCTTTTCCTGGGAATGGCTTTTGGTTGTGGAAGTGTTGCTAACACCAGTGTCAGCGAGAAAAGAATCAGGCCCATCACATTAAATGGAAAACTTCTTGACCATCTGCCACATCAAGGGAGATGAGTGTGGAAAGAGCATTTTATTTTTGGCATAAGACAAGAGGGCTGTACTGGATATAACTCTAGATTGCAACTACCAACAGTGCAAAGCAGTGACCCAAGTCCACTGCTGCTGAGAATTAAATAAAAACCAAAATACAGACCCCAGAATTAGAGCACTCCAGTATCAGAAGGCGGACAATCACGTTACTGCTTCACACACTAGTGAAGCATCTGTTGGGACATCCCTCTGTTTCTAGGTTGGTTCTTCCCATGCTCAGATTACTTGTAATCAATAAAGAAACTAGTGGGAAAAGATTTATAACTCACTAACTTCAAAAAATATGGCACTCATGGCTGACATAATGGGGCCAATGGCAACTGTGGAAGCAGACCTGATTTCCATCCATACCAATACAAAATACTGAATCACCCCTAATCCCTGCAAATATACTTCAAAACAGATTAGAAGAAACTGTGCATATTCGAGTTTCAACATCTCCCCCCCGCCCCCCCATCATTTAACACTGTGCAAAAGTTATTTATTTAACTCTACATATATATTTAATACAATATGGGTCAGTGAGATCAATGCTCCTCTAACTGCAGTCTGGCACCAGATGGCTGCTACAGCACTGAGACTACTTCCCCCCTTTCCTCGTGATGTTCTGACTCTTAAAATTAAAACCTTCTCACATCTTACTGTTTTAAAAGAATTTGAGTTCCTTTGTTTTGCCTTTATGTTCGTATTTCCTGTATTTGTTTTAGGCTTAACAGCTGCTTTTTGTCTTGGGGTGTAATTCTGCACCTCACAGGCCCATTGCTGATTTCTCAGCCATGCAAGTGTAGAACAGCTCCTGGATGCTGTGAGTTTTCTCACAGGTCTAATGACACTAAGCAAACAAAATTAGGTCAAGCACAATGAGAGGTGCAGGACCAAGCCCTTGCCTCACACCAGCTACATGTGTCAGATTTATACCCATTTTCATTTGCTCTGTGAGTGCAAAATGGATGCAAAAAGAATCTGTGTAAGAGCATGTGAGAGTCAAAGGGAAACAATTGCAGCAGCTGTGGGACTTCAGGTGCCTAAACCAAACACAGAGATACAGTGGCAGAACAGCCTCAGGGAGACCGCACAGGATAATGGAGCCAAATACAAGCAACGTGGTCTTAGTCTGCCCATGGCCCTGATCTCAAGGTTTGGGCAAAACAGAACTTCAAAGAATGCTTCAAGATGGCTTATTGGCTCCAAGTCCATCATTCGCACCAAATACATCACCTGTGATCAGGGAAAAGATCTGAGAGAGCAAAGGGCCAAGAGTCCCAACTCACTCACACCACGATAAAGCCAAGCTACCTTCACAGACATTAATGGAATTACACTGTATTTACCTTGGCAGAGCTGGGGCTGGAGCCTGGACCAAGACCTCACAGGATCAGTCAGATTCCACTACAGGGAAACTTCAGACAGCCCCACTCTGCTACCCTGCTGCTGTCAGTACTGCAAGGGTGTGCCAGGATTTATGAGCCTGGAAGTAGATCTGTGCTTGTTTAAAACAAAACTGAGCCCTAACCTGAAAACAGGGCAGAAGTGAAACACTTCAGTCAGGTTATCTCCGTCACAAAAGCAGCGACCAGAAATATCAGCCTTGAATGTTAACACTGTCCTCAGTAAGGAGAGTCCAGAGAGATCACAAGGGTAGAGAAAACAATCAGACACTCCTCTCACACAGATTTCTCCACAGGCACAAGGCACCTGGCTATCATTTGTGCCTTTGAACTGATTTCTCTCATCAGGCATTTGGTCTCAGCCCAGCATCAAGGGAATGCTAGATGCTCAAGAGGTGTGAGAATGACAGCTTTACAGCTACCAGATTAGAACTGCAAATTGTCCAAAATGTAGGGCAAGTTTCTTTAAAAAGAAAAAAAATTCTGTGTCCACATAGCACTGAGGAATCCATTCAAGATTTCCACTAACACAAAGGCTATGTCTCATTTTTCCTGGGGAAGTAGGAGAGAAGGGACACATGAGCAAACGCAGTTCACTTTGACAGCACAGCTTATGTGAATTTTATTCTTCTCTCACACAGTCCTGCTTAAGGTTTGAAGTGTTTCATTTAATGAGAAAAGTGATATCTACAGAATTCTTTGCCTGAAGATTGCACTCTGGCCAATTAGAAGTGCCTGGGATGTGTCAGGGTCATAGTGCAAAATAAAACATTTCATGGCATGCCAGGCAACTAGACTACCCTTCCTGCAATGGCTGTCGGTGCTCCAGCCTTGTCACTTCCCTACTTGCAAATTCAAGACATTCCGCAAAATAACACTTCTAGTGTAAACATTATACATCAACAAGCCTGGCACTACTGCCCAGGCATTATAGAAAAAAGCCATTTGAACAGGAAATCAGCCCCAGGGTCAGAATCGGGTCTCCAGCATTCTCAGACCTGCATGACTGTCTGCTTCCTGTCCTGCACAATGGGTGCATTGCAAGGGAAACGCTTCCAGTAATGGGAACAAAAGTAACTTTCAAGGTTGCACACTGAACAATTACTTTGCCAGTTATGCTTTGATGCCAAGTGGTTCAGTTTGCCAAACTTAGCTCTTTTTCATTTTAGAAGCTTAAGGAATGGAAATAAGCTGCTTTGTACACTTTCCAGGGAGGGGATTTATTTGATGATTGTTGTACTTGATGAAGCCCAGGACTACCCACTCCAGTATTTGACAGCAGCCCTTGCCAAAGGATGGTACCAGACATCCAATAACTGAGGAGTATGGCTCTCTTCCCTTCCTGTGTTTTGCATCATGTCCAAAATAACTACAAGGGAATTTAGATTATACCAGTGTAAAGTCTTGCATGGCTGCAGTGGTGTGAGAGTTCAGAATCCAGCTTGCAAAGAACACATTTGAGGAGATCTATGGCTAGTGTGCTCACCTCTCTACAACTGAGGGGTGACTATACCTCGCTAAAAATTCTGGTACAATAAGCCATCCAGAAGCATTTAATTACACCGACCCCTTCTGTACCAAAATCAAGCATTGCAAGAGTCTGTCACTGTTCAGCAAGAGACCTGCAGTAGATGAGTGCAAGCTTCCTTCTGGTTTACATTCTGAAGCACAGTATCATTAAAAACTGGAAACAGAATCCCAAGTTAAGGAATGGGAAGAAGGGGCAGGGGTGAACAAAGAGGAGAGTGAGCAATTACATCAGATCAGACAAATTTAGTGTTTTGAAGCCACACAACGTTTAGCTTTTCCTTTTATTTGTTTCAAGTTTTGGTGCAGAAAGTATGTGTGGATGCTAATGCAACCTTCCCTGTAAGTGCTCAATCTAGCAACAAACAAAGTTTTGGCATGTTCAATTTGGTTATGTTTCCTTTAAGCGAAGACCTGTAGTGCCATTAGAAACCAAAACTTTGTTACTGTTGGCAAAAAAATAAAGCAACTTTCCTTTTACAAGCATTTTTCCATTTAAATAAAAACCTGAAGCTTTCCCATAATTCCTTTGGTCTTCTCTCACCAAATTCCATGCTACCTCAAGACAAGCTCTCTTTTGGAAGTCCGGCTGAATTGCAGTGAAGCTGCTAAAATTAACAGAGAAGAATTGCTGTGGTAGAGTTTTCCCTCTAGTTTGTTGGGAGTTTAAGACTGAAAGACATTACTGATGCCTCGAGTAGAGGATTCAAATTGTCTCTACTAGAACAAGAGAAAACAAAATCCAATTAGAAGTTCCACTGAAGGTGCCTGGCAAAAAATTTTCTCCGTAAAATGATGCTTTGCTTCCAGTATTTTCATATGCGTTGCGTTGAGTTTATTCCCCTCATAAGGAAACAAAAGTATTGGTGTAAAAGCACAGCTGAGCTTTTAAGGTAGCACCAGGACACCTACACCCAAGTTGTCGTCTTGTTGCTGCTAGGCCTCTTTTTGATTCACATTCACAGAATCACTTCTTGTGCAAAACAAGCAGTCTAAGGAGAAAGAATGCCCTCCAAGTTCTAATAAAAATTGTAGAAAAGAATCCAAGATAGCCAACGCTTTCCTCCTCCCCAAAATTTACCTGCAGAGAGAGGGGGGCATCTGTGCGTAGACAGGATAGGCAAGCCTGACATTTAGGGAATCATTGTGTTGGACAAGGGATGTCTGCTGGTAATGAAGAACCAAATCCTTAAGTGTGCTGTACAGGTTGTACGGTTCTGCAAACCCATAACCTCTTGGGGTGCTGTAGATCACACAGTGTTTCACCTCTCCATCAGCTCTGCAAGGAAAGAAAAGAGGAGAGTTTAACATCAAAGGACAAACCCGAAGTGACAGTCTATTAACAATTAACTAATGCAGCAACCCTTCCAGTCACTAAATTACATAATGGAAGACCCAGTAGATGCAAGTAGAGGAGATTAATATAGTCTGTGGAGAAACAGTGCTTCAGGGCATGCGATTAAACACTCTTGCATAATAATCCACATAAGAGGCCTCTTCCATCCCAGCAGTACAATTCCCTACTGCATTGTTCTCCAAATGTTCCTTGGGAAAAAAGGTCAAGAGCTTAACCAAAAAGATAAGCACCCGAAGTCAGCAATGACTTTGTACTCAACTTACCTAGAAACCTTTCCACTAAGCAAAGAAGCCAAACCCCACAAATTGTCAGGACCTACAAAGTGTTCCATGAAATACAGCACTAACCTTCAACGTGCAGTTTTTTAATGTTAAGCACGGGATGGATTCAAGCTGATTCATTATCTGAAGCCATAGCGACTGAGTCTCTAACTTGGCAAAGCAGCTACTGGAACACAGCATTTCCAAAGCTGCTAGAAAAACTTATCTGCCAGAAAGATCGAGTATTATGTAACCCCTGTACTGGAGCCTATTACAATCCCAGTCACATGTAGAAACAGGTTACATTATGTCATCCCTTTTCGAGCTTGCAGCAGGATACCAACCGAGCGAAAGTATCTGATCATTTCAGTGACTGTGATAAACAGTACATTGAACACAGAAGATACTATGATATTCAGCTACCTTGAGGTGCTATACCTTCACACATTCATTTCTCGGACTTGTGTTCAGAAGCAATTAACCTCATGTGAAATAAATCAGTGAAAGCCATTTTGCACTCCAGAACTGGCTTGAAGGATTTTTAGATAATGGCATCGGTATTTCTGACCTCCATTACACCAGCATAAAATGAAGTGAAATACAAGAAATCAATGCAAGGCTATGTGAATGTCATAAGAACTGCTGCTCACAAATAATGTCTTCTCTGAAGCATCACCATTATCTTAAACATACAAGAGAAAGATCTAGAGTTGGGCATGTCTGAAAATGAGAATGGAAGATGTCACACCTTCACAGTCATGATTTATTTCTTCCCATGTGTTCTTTAGCAGGGAAGAATATGGTAGAATTTGGCTTTAAGTTTCTTATAGACTGTAGAACTTCAAGTTGGGATACTCCAGAATTTTGTATTAACTACTGCAGCAAACACAGAGACTGCAGGACTACAGTTATTGCACATTCAAAGCACATTTTTGTTACAAAGCTTTTACCATTCTGGTCTTCCTGCAAACACACAACACATTCCAGTGGGTAGGCCTAAGCTAGGCCTGGCTTTTACTCTCCAAAATAAAGAGCTTTGGTGGAGATTTATCAACTGAATAGTCAGAACAAAAAGGAAAACAGACTTACACCACAGAACAAGCGTAACATCCTTTCTTGCTACTCTCACGAATTAAAAATGCTCCATCAGGTTTCCCACAGAGCAAGTCTTCTGCTTGGATACGGTTGAGATCTCCAACAAACCAAGTTTTCTCATCATGATGTGGCAGGTTTTCATCTTCTTCATTCACAAAGTATGTGCTGAAAGAGAGGATAAATTTGTCAACCAGTGATCAGTAAAGC
Organism: Scytalopus superciliaris; assembly: GCA_013400415.1. NCBI lineage: Eukaryota > Metazoa > Chordata > Aves > Passeriformes > Rhinocryptidae > Scytalopus > Scytalopus superciliaris. Next base: position 21,213 of record VXBX01007482.1, read on the forward strand.
AGTTAGCAAGCAGAGTAATTTATTTTTGCAGTAATCATACAAAGAAATATGGAATTGCCCCAATTAGGAGGTCAGGCTCCTAATGGACATATATTAAAAGTTTCTATTCAGTACTTAATGGCTTCAACTTTGTTTAATCCTAAATATTTCAGCAGAGTTGCTGCCTCACATGATGTCAAGCTCCCCTAGAGACCTTCTCCTTTTTTCTCCAGTCCTTTACTAAAAAACTGGTGTTTTTTGCTACCCCCCAAGAGAAAACACTGATGGAACACTTCTGAACAAAAATCACATGTATAGTGACACTTACTCATCAATATTTTCATTTTTGATCCCCAGCCAGTCGTTTATTCGCTTCTGTCTCACCCCTTTGTGATTGAGCCATCTGCCAGAAGAAGAGAGCATTAATATATGACTTCAGAGTACGTGTATGGGTTTTCATACTGACCAAGCTGAAGTTCAGACACAAGGTACCACAGAGAAACAGTCTGTGTCCAGCCCAAGGACATTAGGAGCTGGATAACAGGGGTGTTGGTGAATTCAGGTGTGGGTATGACACACCTAACAAAAAAAGTATTAACCTCTATTGTATTAACAGGCACAGGTTTTGTTTATAAAGCATTTATCTTAATTATTTTATTTAAAGGAGTTGCAGAATGTGCACCTATTTGTGGCTGGCTCTTTAAATAATGATGCCAAGAACAGGTCAACCAATACTCAAATATCCCATGCCAGAAAGCAGGACCTTAGCACTCACAGAACTTTGGTTATGAAAAGAAAATTAAATTCTCATTATCCTGATGGAAACAGTCATTAATCAGGTTCATCAGAGACACTACTCTGAGGTACAGGTCAGGCTTACTTACACAAGATACTGATCTCTGATTTTGCGGAGCTGAATTAGGTCAGGCTTGATACTATTCATTTTCTTATCGGTCTCCCTGTTGTCCAGAGCTTGTTTCTTCAAGTCTTGTTCCAGGCGCATTTTACTGTCATGGATCTCACCCAGGCGGGATTTTAATTTTTCATAGTTCATCATTATCCTGCAAACAAGTATAATATTTGAAAGAAGAGGTCAAGGTCAGTCTAGGACTCAACCTACTGGTAGCACTTACAGAAGAGTATCACAAGGACCACTGTAACAGTAGCTCCTCCCTTTGACTGCCTCATCTTAACACGAAAATTACTGTAAGAGTGACAGAAAAGACCTCTTGCCAGAAGGCCTACAACCTTCAGTTTACCTTAATATATTTCCTTCTGGCAGAGGTGCAGGAACACATTATCTGTAAGGAGGGTAAGCAAGAACAGATTCCTCCTTCATTGTCAGATCCCTTTGTTATATGAATTATGTGATCCTACCACAGGTATCAGTACTAGCAAGATTTAAAATGCAAACTTCAATTACTATCAAGAGCTACCAGAAAGTAATGCTGCCTGTCTCTTCATTCAAGACTATTTGGAAGGTTTGATATAATTCAAGAAAACTATGTATTTCCCCTGTTAATTAATCTTTCTTCAGAATGAAGCACCACAACTGTACAGTAAGATCATTACACATAACTAAAAATCCCCTTAGGGTTACCTAAGGTTTAAAAAGCACTATGAGAAGTCTGGCATTTCTTCAAAGGTCCAGACAGAGCTTTTTCTGCTACTACCCTCATAGAAAGACAGCTTCAAATGAGGTCCTTTCTGAATTTATTAGATGACAGCTATTAAATACTAATCTTCTTTGAAAGTAACTAAAACTGACTGTGGACTATGAGATTTACTAGATCTATGTATATTTCACAGTTTAAATGTAAAGATTTTTCTGAATTACATTCTGAGCAAATCCATACAGAAGTGGGATAAGCAAATTAAATTATTATTTCCAGATTCTTTCCTGGTCCTTACCATAGTATCTTGATTTACTGGAGTTAAGAGCAAGAATAATCCAGAGATCTCCCAGCTCTGCTATCTACAACGCAATTCCTCAACAGAAAAGAGCTTTACTGAAGGTTGAGACACCATGAGGGATGTCTCAGAGAAAATCCTGAGCTTACAAAGATGCTTTGATGGGAGTGTCCATGTGGACACTAGTTTTTCCAGGGAAGCAGACACGACCTGAGCTTACCGTTCAATTTCTTTGTCATTGCCCTCTCTGCGGAATCGCTCAATGTATTCTTTGCTGTATCGCTCTTGTGAGTGGCACTGCTCCTCAAAGATCTTAATAGTTTCATTAAATGCTTCAATTGCAGTCCTCTTCATCTGAATTTCCTATGTAAGGAAAGAATCCTTCACCATTTGTTCATAACACAGACAACAAAGCAACACTCGAGTATGTTCCCTAAACTGAGATGATGATCTTTTCTCCCCCCAGCTAAGAAAAAATTAGATTAATCAGTTTTAAATTTAGTCAAATGTCCAAGTAGAGTCAGGGAAGAGCAGGGCAAACACATTCCCTCTAAGTCTACCCTCCTCCTCTACACGATGCTCTCTATTAGGCTGCAAAGCCCTCAAATATTTTAGTCATATTTTCCATCTTAGTTTGCAGGAAGTCTGCCAGCAAACCTCCTCCCCATATATGAACTATTATTTTACAAGAAGCAGTCCAAATATTGTATTCACACTTCCTTAATGCATAATATCTGGTAACTGACTTGCACATGACTTCACAGAAAACCTGGACAAGCACCTCTACAATTCTCACTGCAGTATATGGCAGCTGGAAATACTCAACAGTCAAGGAAGAAGTCTGCAATGTAAAGCTTCTAGGTGTTGGCCTTCTCCACAGCTTTACCTTGTAGTAGGAAGCTCAGCTCCTCTTTCTTCCTTGCCCAACACCATACCTCTCTAGGACTAGCAGCAAAAAGCCACATTCACTTTTTCCATCAACTCTGAAACCACCTTGCTCTATTCCATAATTTACTAAGATTTTTTTCCTTGTATTTTCTCACTATGGACCACCTTCATTAGCCATAACATAGTTAAAATAACTTTCGTTACTTTTTAAACAACAAGAAACAGACTCTATGAACAGCCAAAGTAGAACCAACCTGTGATGTTCTGGTATATTCTTCATACAATTTGTCGTACTCTTTGCTCTTTTCCTGATACTGAGCGTGGTACTCTTGAAGCTTTTTACCTACTGCATCTATATTATCTTCTTTCACCAACTGATCCTGTACATACAAAGAGCTATTAAGTCTTCAAGCAAGGCAGCTTTTCCTTAAGAGTATTCATTTGTCCACTTATGCACATTTGTGTTTTACAGATATTAGCATCATGTTTATAATCCAGTTTCTGAAGAATGCTGTCTTTAAATCTCCTTCCCTTTGTGCAACATGCCCCACAGTTTACAGAAAGTAGGAACTGGAACTATGGGTCTCCAAGAACTATGTCAAAATACTAAGCTTCCGAAAACACACCACATTTTACTTTCAGAATTGCTATGACCTATTCAAGAAAGAAGGAAGTAAATTGCTTGGAATCTGAAGTTAGAGATCAGAAGTATTTTGTGTGGGTGTTTTCTTCCAAAAAGCTCTGTAGTTCTTTCTCCTTAATGCAGGAAGTTATCTGAAGCTACTGAATAAAAGTTTAAAAAAATGTTCTTGAAGAATTTAGATATCTATGCAGAGTGAGCATCTGCACAGCTCATATGTACTGCAAGGGTAACACTGCCTAGAACAGTGCCCAGTGGGTCCACAAGGGTCCAAGGGCAAATAAAAAGGCTTCTCAATGGGTTCAACTGCTGCATTCCAGGGTTTCCCTTCTCTACTGCCTGATGGCTACTCAGATGGAGACTGGAAACTTGCTAAAATGAAGCAGTTAAAAGGGCTAGACAATTTGAAAGACCTGAGTGAGGCTAAATGTGAAAACTCCATGCTTTTTTCTTCCATATTCAAAAAAAGAAATCAGGCTACTCATAGAAAGAAAACAAAATCATATACACATCTGCAATTTTTTTGTTCTTGTCTGCACTGATAAATATTGGGATCTGATGAAGATCTTACCTGCTGGTACCGGGACACTGGATACATCAACTTGACATCAAGCTTCGGGTTATACTGAGCGAGAGACTCGTTGCGGTAGTGGTTAATGAGTTCCACAACTGAATTAAATGTCAGTGGATCAGAAAAGCCATATTTTCCATCCCGATGATAGATCTTTATCAGTTTATTGTTGCCACCCTTCCTGTAAAATACAGAGTTTCTACTGTGTCACTGCCATCCCTCTTCAAGAGTATAGCTGCTAACAAAGACACCAGTGAAATTCCTGGGCAAGTGGCCTTCACACTGTACACCTTCATGGTGATTCTTTACACAGTAACAGTATTAAGTAGTTTAAGAGTCAATACACACAGAATTATCATCAGATTATTTGAACAGGAGCAAAGCCCAAAGTAAATCTCTTCCTATGTGCTCATTCTAGAGCCAGCTTATGGTATTTAAGTCCTAGCTTTTGCCAGAAGTTTTGCGATGAAAAAAGAGGATGTTGAAGGCTGAATAAAGGAGCCATAAGAAAACCTAAACCCACAATTTCCTGCAATTTGGGATCAATAACAGTATACAACTGAGTATAGTTTTATACAATTATTAACAAGTCTTTGCAGTTATGGATGCTAATACAGGATACATGAGCCTAAACAAAATCCTGTGAGGATTACAAGATGGCTCTAAATTCAGGACTTTAGGTTATTCAGATTTATATGTTCTAGTAGTTTCCACAAATACAGCACTTAATTCTTCCTTTTTCTCCACCAACAGACTGTTTAGACCCTATCCTGTCCTTCCTGTACTCACAATTTTGGTTCCTAAAGACATCTGCATTCAGCAAAATAACAAAATCATGCCAAACCTTCATGCATATGCTGTGAACTTTAATGTAGAAGTTAAAGTAGAATTTTAACTACACCTTTGGGGGTCAAACCTACCATTAAGGCAATGGAATTTCATGGCAAGATCAAATATCTGCTCTATCACAGTAACTCCCAGAGGTGTGCTACAGAGCAGTGGCTTACGTGCCTCACCTGCTGGCCTCTAACAACCAATCTTGGGAGCCTGGCAGCGGCAAGTGGCTGGGCAAGGCACCAGAGCCAGTCACATGAGGTCTGCTGCTTAACTGCAGTAGACAGGGCTGGGGCAGCTCTGGGAAACCTGCCACTTGCAGACAATTTCAATGAAGAAAAGAACATGGCTCCAATTCCATTATTTCCTAAACTTTAGATCAGAAAGCACAGGATACTCTTTTACAAAGATACTGTGTTTGGTTTTCCAGAGCTGCACGCTGATGAGATATTCAGCACTCTCCCACTATTCAAAGCCCTAGCTTACAAATACCTTTCACCTTAGCAGTTCTGAAACTATGAGGCACTCCTGAGCAGCTCTCCTCTCCAAGTCCCATTTCATCTACATGCAGATCCTTACAGTAATGTTCAGTGAGGGACAGGATTCAACGCACAGAACAGAACTGTCAGGCCTGGCTATTTATTTGCTTATTCTGTGATGTGCAGTACTGGGAACATCTCTCAGCCTGAGCCATGTGAGCTTTACACAGGCATGGCTGTCACTAGTATAGCAACAGCTACTCAGGGTTTTACCATGTGGCCTACAAGTGCTCAGAGCTCACCGTAATGTCAGAGTGTAGTCTCCCTGCATCTTGGTTGATGCGTCACGCACCAGGAATGTTCCGTCTGGCATGTCTCGTAATTTGTCATTGACTTCTTCCCTGGAGAATGGAAAGGAAGGCAAAATTAGAAGCATTAAGGACAACATGATCATCTTTGCCACAGGTAAAACATGGGAGTCAGTAACACCGGCATGCATAGTTCAACCTTCTTTGATGCCCAGGCCATCGAACGCAAGTCTCAACTTGTGTAGCTGTACTAAAGAAAAGCAGCTACAGTCAACTGCCACTTAGGAAGAAATCTCTGTTTAAACAACAGTAGCAGCTGTGACTCAGTTCACAACCTTTCCCTGTAATCTGCTCAGGTCTTTAAAGTCCACACTGGAACAGGTGCCCTTTGAGAAGCCAGTCCTGACCTCTTAAGAGATGGCCTCTAACATCACAGCTCAAAGGTGTCTAGAGTTTAGCACAGTTTTAGTCTCAAGAGGCTCTTTATTGGCTTAACTCTGATCTTATTTACAGCCGTTTTAAAGCACTACAACCCTTCCAGCTTCAGGGCAACGTTTCCTTATTTACAACTGAGGCAAAAGGATACTCTGTCCAGAGCTTTAAGCTAAACCAAGAAATCTTTTAGTGAAAGTGAGTACCTGTAAGCATTAAGAAAATTATTTCAGCTGAAGAGATAAGCATCTTGCCAGGTTTGAGCATTTCACCCAGATTACATATCTCACTTTATAACAGCTCCCTCAATGCTTTTAGAAGCACTAAGCACTTTTTAATACAATCATTCGGAAACTAAAGTTTCTCAAGTAGCCTCAACATTCTCCAAGTGCTGTAGGAAGCTTAATTGAATCTCACAAAGCAAAATCAGCAGCAGCTTTTTTGTTCAAAAGGTAAGGAACACAAGTATTCTTACAGAATAGCCTCAGCTTTGATTTAGCTACTTGAAAACTATTCTGTTAGTAAAACTGACTCCTATGAAGTTTCATGAGCATATCTGCTTACTCTTCTCTGATCATTTTACAGATTGGATCCAGTTAACCCAAACAACCTTCTTTTTTTTTTTTTTTCAATTGATAGATATGATCTATGGGTTTGGGCTTATGCCTGCACGTTGCACCCTGGAGCTCATGACAAAATTTCCAGCACAAGTTCTGACTGAAGAACATTGCTCCTACGCTGGTAGCCCAGTGCAGCCCATACCTGCTGGCTGCCAAAGCAGGGTCATAAACAATTCCATCTTTACATGCACGTGTGTCATGTTTTAATTTAATAAAGCTAGCCCAATGTGATTTGTAGTGCATTAGCGCCTGCTATTGTGTGCCCTGTTAATTGAGGAACAAATCCACAGTCAATAAACTGATACCAATATCAAGCAGTTTTAAACAAACTGTGCCTAATGGGCTTTGTGATCAGTTTTTGACACTCTGCCTCAATTTAAAATTAACAGAAAAATATCTCTGCCGAGGCCTTTCAAAAGCAAGACCTATATGGGTTTATTATATAAAAAGATAAGGGTGGTAAAATTAAGATATGAAAACTTTATTTCCCTTCTCAGAACATCAATAAGCTAATGTGGCAAACATGCTCCTCTTGCCTCTATCTGCCAAAGTGCTTTAAAGTATTATGTGCACAAGTTTGAGCAATTTCTGATCACACTCCCAAGCACGCTCATCTTTCCTTTTACAGTTCCAAATTCTAGACTCTTCAGAAGTGCCTTGAGAGGGAAAGAGATGACTGAACACTTCAGTTCTTTTATGCAAGTATATAAAAACTGGTCCTTCATTTTCTGGCCCTAACCCAAGCCATCTATTTTCTCAAGTGCATAGAAATGCGTTTTCTTAAGAGGTAAAGCTGAGTTTATTTGGTATATGTCTCTATCATCTGCTCAGTATAGCTGGTGATGGTTAGCATTTTTAAGAGCTATTTTTTATACCATTATGTAATAGAAATTAATACAGATGCAATTTTAAACAAATGCCAAGGAAACCAAAAATAAGAATGCAATTCCTCTTATTCTGAAATTCTGGTTTTATACTGAAATTTTGCTGACCTGCATGCATTCCAGCACTATATGCTTACAACACCTTATTAGATAGCAGATTCAGATTTTTCTCCTTTTTAAATACCGTGTATCTGGACAAATTTAGAAACCCAAAAATACCTGTCACAAGGACTGGAAATATCTGCACCAGAAGACCAACAACTTAAATGTTCTGAATTCAGTTGAATACTTTCATTTAGGTGCTTTGCCAAGTATAGTTCTGAAGTGTTCCCCTCCTGTAAAATGCTGCCTGAAATAGGCATGTTCTTTTTATCTTGAACTGTAGCAGGCTTAATCTATTTTAACAACATATAGTAATACATTTTAATTAATATATTCCCGCAATATTGCTTACCTTGAGATGTCCCCCCAGTACCATTCTGCTTCCTGCAGAGAGAAGCTGGAATTGTCCTTTATTCCATTCGTGTTGACTGGAGTCATTGGTTTGGGGGGCTTTGGAGGAAGAGCTGAAAATGAAAAACAGATTAACAAAAGGTAAACAGGAGAAAATAATCCCTAAACTGTTAATGAAATCTGGCAGTAAAAAAAATAAGAGAAAACATGCATTTTCAAACTCAGCTTTCAAGCTCTCTCAAACCAAATGGAATTTGTAATTTTAAAGGAATTCTGAAGTAAACAGTTCCACTGTGATCCCAGATTTCCCAGTATCAAACTAAACACTTGCTTGAGGGAGGAGAAGAGGAAAGAGTATGAGGAAACATACGTTTTTGTTAAGACTGGCGCAGGCACAGCTACAAGGGCAGGTGCCGCCTAAACCTCCAAACAAATGACAAAGGTGTATTGTGTTTGAAAGCCAGAGCCTGGAGAGCACTGGGCACCACTGTGGAAAATCTCCAGTTGCTCAGGCATCACCAGTCCCTATGCCAACCCGCAAGAGCAAACAGGTGAACTCTTCTTCAGAGGGAAAAACACTGGCACATCCATCAAAGACCAAAGGTTCATGTTTCATACTAGGTTTGTCTTTTAGGCTTCATCATGAACATTGACACTGAAACTGAGCATTTTTTAGGCATTTCATGAGACTATTTTAGAGTGGGACAAGTCACATTTGAATTCCAAGTAAGAAAGCAGCTACACACATTGATTTGCTACTAGCATGTTTTTAAGCCAGACCCTGAACATCTGTGTTCCCAGCCTTGTGCCCTCGCCATCAGATTACACAAGCATCAGCGAGCAGGCCTGACACACTGACAACAGCCATCTTTCAGATGCACACAATCCCAGTGTACACGCAGAAATACAAATAAAGGGAGCAGAAAGAAGATTTTGATCTCTAGCTTCAGCACGGAATGGCTTAGTGCTGAGAGGTGTGCTACTTGGCACCATCCATCTGCTCACCTCCGAGCCACACCTCCCACATTAAAGAAGAGAAAACAGGCTTCCAACTGCAGTTCCAAACACCATTTCATGTTGAATATCAGACACAGTAACTTCACTGTTCTCAGACAAACCAGCAGATGCTTTAATTGAGCCAATCTAAACTAAATTTGAACCTTGACCCAGACGTTTGCACCCTGGGGTTGCTGACCAAACACCTGATTCAGATAGCAGCATTCATTCTGTGGGACTGAGCATTAAACCGTAGCATACAGGTTCTTTTTATGGGGTGAGCTGGGAACTTTCAGGTGTGCACACATCTAGTGAGGCAATAACAGGTCTTGTTGTAAAAGGAAGGTGAAAACCTTCGGATTCAGTGAAGTCGCTTCCTGGTTAGGAAGCTTCGGTTATTCCTACCTCAACTACTACAGTTGTTTGTGTAGCACACAAGTGTTTGTACAAAGCACCATTGAGAGTAAGACACGGTCCTAACCCTACTTGGCTTGAAGCTCCCAGCCCCATCCAAGGTCATAGAAACATATATCCAGGCTAAGCCTGTAGAGTCACTCATATTCATTGTGCTGTTCTATCTCTCCCATTCAAAGTTCCTGAATTAGAAAACGTCTTCAGGTCCTCCCTCCTCACATCTGGGATAGGCAACTCGCAGCAGTTCTGAGTTTCATCAGTGTCTGCACAAGGCAGTAAATCCAAGTTCAGAAAATCTGTAGATTTTCTGATCTACTTGAGAATCTTTTGTAGATTCCGAGTCATCAACAAACACATGAAGATTCACCCAAAAACATACAACAGTGCAGAGAGATCTTAGAAAACTGTACCAGCACCAGCAACTATTTCATCAGGTCTTTCAAATTAAGGCTTGGACATATCAAAAACTTGAAGGGATTTTACAGTGTAAAAGCCTGTTTTTACACTGGCAATAGGGGCTTTCCAGAAGAGGCTTTCAAGTATTCTCTAGAGTACTTGAATACTTCTGTAGCCCTCCTTGTGAGATTAAGCCTTGCTCCTTTGTATACTGTGGAATTATTTAGCAGCTTTGTTATGGCTCACTTCAAAGCACTGGGCACAGAAAAGCAAACTAACAAAGAGGAGAAAGGTAAGGAACAGGAGTCTGGACACAGAGCACTAGACATTACACCAAGTGTCCTTACTACAGGTGAGAGTTTCCCATTTCCCTTAATAGGCACATATACCAGGTCTCACTATTGGGGGGTGATGTCTGCAGAACTTTATTCTGCATGAGAAAACTGGAAGGAAATTCTTTCAGGGAGAAGAATAAGGCTTGGACCAGTTCCTGTAAAACCTGACTCATGTAAGCCGGTCCTTTACACAATAGACTTTTGAAAAATGCTTTTTAATAGCTTGCACATTTCAAAAATACAAAACTATTTGTGACGGTGGATCCTGTTTCCAGAGAGCTATGTATCTATTCTTTACTTTCAGTACTTCAAGGTCTTTGAGACTTTCCCCTGTACTGGAGAGAGAACCAGGCCCCTGCTATTGCTTTACCCTGTAGGCCAACATGCCCATCCATTTCAGCATTTCATAGCTACCCTCTCAGCCCATGGACTGTAGCCTGCACAAAGGGAGAATGGACACAAAGGTAGTTTAAACCTCACAGCCCAGACCCTGTGATGACACAAAGGGAACATTTTGTAATAGCACGGCAAGCCTACTGCAACAGAGCAGCATTCACTGCATTGCTGCTCTCATAACACTGGACCAGTGGGTTGCTAGAAGAGGCACCCTAAAATAGTTTTTACAAGTACCTAGACAGTACTAACAAACCTGCCAGGACAAAGCTTGTGATGTTTCTGGGAGAAGCTACAGAGAGCCTCAAAGAGTCCCGAGATTTTGATTTAAATTCAAAATAATCCAGTTTCATATGCTTTACTCAATGAACATTAGAGAGCTAAAATCCTAGAGTAAAGTAAAATAAGGCTGGCTTGAAGTCAACAGAAATGCTTTCAAGAGCAGCCGTGTTTCTTTCCATGTCACTGAGCCCAATTCTGATCTAGCCACAGGCACAATCTTACTTTATCTCAAAACAAGCTCTGATTAAAGTGAACGATCCTGATGGTTTCTTGCCTCCCTTTTTCCTGGGAGAGAAAGAACATTGATCACAAGTGATTAACAGCACAACAGATCTATCTGTTCTCATAAAGAACTTGCTGCTAGGAGCAGATACCGAAGCATCTTTCCCCTGCCATGTCTCCAAGACAACTTTAGAGCATGGATCTTTCCAAATCCCAAAAGGTGACAGCTCAGCTGGACCCTTCCACTCACTGTAAGGCACATTCCAAGGATCAGGTTCAGCCCTCAGTGACTGCCTGGCACACAGCAATGAGAACAGACTGTCTCTCTCTCTCATGTATTCATGGGCATATCTGGTTTTAATTTCTTCAGCAACTCTAGTTCTTTCTTCCTAGCTTCCCCAGGCAGCCTAGCTTGAGCTAAATCCCAATCCCAGCTCAGTGTCACTCAGAAGGGGGAAATAAAAAGGAGCTGGTGATGGAGTGGAGGCAATGGCAGCCAATGTGCTCGGGGTTGGATGTTGCTGACATCGGGAACCAAGGGCTGCTGTGCCGCCTCCCACAGGTACCTTTGGCTAAGCAGCTCCACAGAGTGGCCACACAGGGCCTCGGAGAGAAAAGGCTCTGCCCAGGGAGTTTTGTGATGCTTTCTTGGTGGCGTAGAACTCTTTTTTGAAAAGGCAACTCAGGACTTAACTGACTTGATTCCCTGAAATTCAAACCACCTCCAACGGCAAGACAACCAAGAAAGCTGGCTAAAGACTGAAGTTTAGCACCACTGTATTTCTTTTAAAGTTTCTTGTAAAAAAATGTAGGCTATATTAAACCCAAATTTAACTTTGGCAAAGTAGACCATGACTTCCATGAGATACATGCTTTCCCCAGTCAGATTTTGAATAAAAAATTTTACAAGTTTACATGATAGCAGAGCCACTGAGACCTATGTGTGAGGGATTTCAACGGCACTAATTCAGGAATGAAAAAGAAGAATGCCTTGGGTCTCCAAGTGCTACATCCCACACAGCATCCAGTCAAGCAGCCTGTTTCTTCTGTGGCTGCAATATTTGCATATAAAATCAACCTGCCAGCTAATCAAACTCTAATTTTCAGTTTTAAGGAAGATGCCACTTAGTCTAAGAATGACTCCACAACTTATTTCTTCCAGCATTTTCCAAGAGCTGCAGGCCAGATACTTAAAAGCATAGCAAGTTTAAATGCAGCATTAACTCTGCCTTACTGTTACAAATAATCACAACTACCAAGTACTCTGATAAAGTCAATTTTAAGTCCCTCAGCACTTCTACGAGCTTGTTTACTACCCTTCTTCCTGATGCTCTCAATCTACTCTCCCTCCACATTGTGACAAGCAGAAAATAGATCAGAGGATTTCCAAGACAGTTACTCAGCTTCAAAAAGGCTGATGTACAGTAGATACCCTGCAAACTGTAATATAAAGCTCTACAAAGTGTCATTACTATGGAAACATGCAAGTTATCTGTAGTTAGGCCAGCTAACATTTTAGTGACATAGTCCTTGAGGAGAGAAGGGTTTTCCCTTTGGAGATACAGACGAAGACTTGGAAAGAAAGTGTAGGCTAGCTTCTCTGAAAAGAAAAAATCTCTACAATCATTAATTGCTCTCTGTAGTCTTACTCAATTTCTCAAACACTCTTCTCAACTTCTCTAACACTTTTCAGGCAAAGCCTCAAAATCTTTGCCTCCCTCGGGAGTCCTATACTTGTCCCTGCTGCACGAGAACTGCTCAAAGACAGCTGAGAAAAAAGCATGTGCTGAACAAAGGTTCTTTTTGCACGCCATCTCCATGAAACTGCACTGTGTGTGCCCACCAGGGCAGCGAGGCACGGCGCTTTCGGAGAGGTGTTCCAGCTGACAAAGGGGAGGGTCGTGCGCACCTGCTGACAGCAGCTCATTCCCCACCGCTGGCAGGTAAATTATCTTGGCAGCTCCACATCTCAGCTTGTCAGTTCTCTTGCCAAGACCCCTCTTGCAGAGCACTGAGCACCGATGCCCTTCGAGGCTGCCCTTCCTCAAAGGGCGGCTCACGCGCACGGAGAGCTCCGCCGGGGACGGAGGAGGAAGCTACTCGACCGTGTTACTGCTGGCCACAGAACCGCCAGCATGCTCACATTTTTTGCTCTCCTCCCCCAAAACAGGCGAGATGCCAAAGAGTAAGACATATTCAAAGAATCGAGGTCTTTCAATATCTCATTACAGAAAACAGCAGACAAGTTGGCGGAAAGCCAGACAGGCTTCCAATGAAAACACTCCCATTATAGCTTTGCTTGTGTTTCTGTGAACTTTCATAAAAAACAACACCTTTAAGAAATATTTCAGTTTTGATTAATTGGCTTTTTTGATAAAGATCTGTTTTGTTTGAAAACTCCCCAGCTATCCAGCCCTCTCCCACACCTCTCAATCACTGTTTCACCTCCTAAAGCCTGCCAGGCTTCTGCTGCACTCTGTTCCTCACAAGCATCCACAGCTACTGCACACGTTAAAAAATTATCTGCTGTGGGACACCTGCAGAATGGTGGACAACAACAGTGTGCAAGGAGGCTGGCTCAAATTCAGCATTCTTTTAGGCATTTCAAAAGCATCCCTTGCTGCTTTGCAAGGCCTGTTACTTTATTGGCAGAGACAGAAGTGGAAGGTGCTCACAGTCAGATGACAAGGGGATCTTTGACTTCTGCAGTATAAGACAGCTTCTCCACTTCATTCCAGCCTTCGCATGAAATTGCAAAGCCAAGAAACTTCAACTTTCCAATTATTTTCACTGCCCAATGAGAAATGGTTTTCCTTCCAACTCAGACCACAGTGTAATACCTGCAAAGCTACAGCAGTGTCAGAAGTTCCATGACCAACAGGGTTGAGGTGACTGTCCCAAAATTAGCATAAGAGGATAAAATTCATAAGCTCTCTTTTACCTACCAAGCATAATTAGCACATTCCTAATAAACTGCATAGCTTTTAGAACTTTTGCCATGTATCATCACTCAAAGATTGTTGCTACCCAGCATCACGTGCCCAGCTTACTTCAGGAAGGAACAGCTTTATCACGTGGACAGTAGGTCCAGGCTTTTACCAACTCTAGATGAAAGTCCATTACAGACATTTTATTGTCATGAAAATATGACATTCTATAAGAACATTGCACTTTACAGGTCTAGAAGACTGTATGACGAAAGTAAATATAAGGTGCAAAGAGCCAGTAGAATCTCCTTTTTGCTTATTAAAGCAGCTCCTCATCTGCCTTCACAGAAGAAATACCACAGTATGTTTTCTACCCTTCCACAGGCAGAGTCTTCAAACTCCTGTTTAGAAAGTACTCTTTGGTCAATACATGGGAATAGATTTTTGGATAAGAGCAAGGAAAACACAAAATTCAGAATAAGGAGAGAATTACAGTGATCAAGAACTAAGAACTGGCTGTTCACTGTGAAAGAAACAGACCCAAGCAGTGACAGGCTATGGCTAAGAGACAAACCAAAGCCAAAAGAAAAAGCCATTTTAAATAATAACTAATTTAAAATAATAAATAATTTAAATAAAAACAGCCCAGGGCTTTTTTAACCCCCAGATATTTCAAAAACTAACCATCCATCCAGATGTCAGGTACAAACCTCATAGGAAAACCAATTCATAGAAATAATTGGTGCTACTGAGAAGTTTGCTGCATAAGAGACTACTTAAAAATAATAATAATAATACAGCTGCAAATACAGATGATTCTTGCTGCTCTAAGCAGCATTTTATTTCAGCTTACCAGTAGCTCCAATCTTTCAGAGCAGTATGTAAAATTGTTCCTCATACAGTACCTGTCCTTGTGCTATGTGAAACCCTGTTCTAGTTACCGAAGTACAAATATTTCAACACTGCCTAAATTACTAACAGCGAGCCATCTAAATCAAGATCAAGAGGTGTGCTTTTAAATCAACACTCCAGAAGAAG
Organism: Scytalopus superciliaris; assembly: GCA_013400415.1. Lineage (NCBI taxonomy): Eukaryota > Metazoa > Chordata > Aves > Passeriformes > Rhinocryptidae > Scytalopus > Scytalopus superciliaris. The sequence goes on from VXBX01007482.1 coordinate 36,215, forward strand.
TTTGAAGGTGGAAAAGCATCCAGAGGAAATTAATTGTACATTTTGTCACGCATCATCTTTAAGAACAGTGATGTTGAAGGAAGCTCCACTGAGGCAGAAGTCCCAATGTGTGTGTTCCTACACAGTGCCCACAGCAGAAGGGGAGATACAGAGCACACATGAAGTAGTCAAGCCTGGCCATTGCTCATGCTCACATCTCAAGGTATATAACACAAGAGGATTCAATCTCCTTACTCAGTACACAGTGATCTTCAAAATATTTTAATGACATCCATTTCACAGCAGCAGCTTGACTTCTTTCACTGTTCGAATACTTATCAGTGAGGCTGCACTGTACCCTTCAAAATGGAAAAGATCTTAAACATTCATCTCACTGATTCAAGCTTCCTTGTATCCTTCAAGAGACACTTTTGGAGACAGGAGATGAATCGGAGTAAAGAGGCCACGAACACCAAAGACTTCTAATTTGACATTTGGGAGCAGTTCCTTGAGGGCCAACGATGCAGATTCCAACAATGTCCCCAAGTTGACTACACAGGGCAGTGCAGCAGGAATACTGACAGCTTGGGAAGTTCCACTGCAATGTACAAATTCAGGTTGTAACAGACAACAGAACTTTGCATACACTACACTGCCAATGAAGGTCTCATCCATGTCACCTCTAAAATCTTTTCCTGGGGCAGGTGTTGTGAGTTGAAAGCCCTACTGCCCAGACACAAAAAACCCCCACACCTCAACAGTGTAATGTTCCCTCATTACAGCAATTTTTCTAGAACTCCATTGCAGTAGCTTCAGTTTCAGGGATTTTGTTTGGGGTTTTTTGTGAGGGGAGGGATGCAAGGAAGGAAAGAATCCCTCCAAAAGAAAAGATGATTGTGTGCAGCATCAGATTTGAGGGATTACAGAGACTGAAAGTTAGGATAAGGCTAGAGAAGGTAAAAACCTGAAAAAATGGCTCCAGTGGATTTTCTTCTTTCAGTGGTTAGAGGAGGAAAGGAACAGAGAGTAAGGAGTAGGTAATAAGAGGAAACAGGCAGTTTATGTTTGGAAGGAGAAAAATGACCTGAATTAAAAGAGTCCCAAAGTGACACAACCAAAAGTCAAGTTTCTCTGTAGCAAAAGAACAAACAATATTAAGGGGATAAGGAATGGATTGATTTTTTTTAATTCTTCCAAACCCACAAATTTTTGTGCTGAGAAACATGATGGTTTACAAGCCTCTTCCAGATAGCCACGTGTCAGCTTCAGAGATACCCGATTTTAAAAGTAACATTCCTATAAACTATCACTAAAATAACATTTTTCCAGTTCACAAAAACTGGTAGAGTCTGGGCAAACGCTGGAAGCAGTCACAGGCTGAAGCAGTTGAAGTATTTCATCTCCTTTTTCAAAATGCTTTGGATGGAAGGTATCCATCTTGAGTGTGCTGCTGGACTCAAAGCCAGAGAAGAGCCTGGCTCCTGTTCAGCCACAGGAAAGCTTCAGAGCACATCGTGCTTCTGCATCAGGATTCACCAGGCAGCTGGTCAGTGTCCAGCAGGGCAGCTGGAGTCCTTTTAGGAAAGGGCTACAAGAGGCAGCACTTGCACTTTGCCTTTTTTGAACTGTATGAATCCTTACAAAACTCCCTCTCTACAGATGCTTCTCTTCCAAACTAGAAGAACTTAAGGTACTTAAATATATTCACAGAAACACTGCAAAAATCTTTGTCTATTGAGTGGAAGACACAGCAAAGATGAAGGACAATGAAAATATATTCTAAAGAAGTTACAGCCACTCACACCGGGGACTCAGCACCAGCTCATATACTGTAGTTTGTATTATGTGGAGAAGTGAATTCTTGCTTACTTAGCTTTTGTGCATACTTTAACCTGTCAGAAGAAATGAGATAAAAAAGCAGAAGAAAAAAAGACAATCTGACTCATTTCCATAGGGGTATTTAGTACATGAGCAGAGACTGTTCTTTAAGCATTACTCAGCAACCTACTTTACAAAAATGAGTTTCCAAAAAATCCAGCTAGAACACACCTCTTGCTTTAATGGGGCCAAAGTTTTACAGCAACCTGTTTCAACATAGTTAACAGTCTTTTTGACAATAATAAAGCCTAAGCTTTAAAACACACAGAGCATGCTGATAAAAGTATTCTTTATGCTTCTCTATTTCTCTGCCCAAAAGGTGACTCACTAAACAACCAAATGAGGTGATGTAAGGCACCCAACTGCTTTCAGTCGTGGGCGCAGATGTGTATGACCAGCTATGCCTCTGTTTTCCCAAGCTGTAGAGCAAAGATAAGCCCAAATAGCTTCAGTCTGGAATAAGATATCATGCAGGCAATGGCAAAGGCAGAAGTCAACGCTGCTGCTTGGGAAAGCAATAGTCTCCAGAGCAAACTCCAGGAAGAGTTTCCTCCTTTTAAAGGGGTGAGAAGAAGGAACCCCATGATTAGCTCCTGTTAGGCACAGGCATCATACAAGACACAAAACTGTTGGGAACAACACCTGCAGAAATAACATTTGCTGCAAGTTTTGCCTTCAAACATGTGTTAAAGGGCTTGGCTTCTTCTCAGAATGTACCCTTCTGTTTTAGTTTGCATAAGCCTACAGCTTTACAGAACACAGAACTGAACAACTCCCTTCAGCAAGCTTTCCCATCCCAACTATTTCCACATCCTCTGAAAGCTACTGATAAAGAGAAATGTCAGCCTTTTAAAGCAGGGTCTCTCATCCCAAGCAAGACGTCAATTCACTTTATATCAATGATGTTATTTTTTTGTGTTCATGTATTTAATTGAAAGTTGATGAGTGATATTCTTTAACAGTTAGAGCCATCAAAATGAAAATGAAATGCAAGGAATGCAAAACCAAGCCTGAAATGCAATCAGAAATAAAAAAACAGTTAGAGCACTCATTTAAGTGAAAAGGCCAGTAGAGAAATTTAGGTATTACAAGGGGAGAATATAAAAATTTCACATCACTGTCCTTATAGGAACTGAGACTCCAATTCAAACCATTTTCCAGGACATGCAGAATACAAGTGATTGAGCCTGATTTACTACTCCAAACCAGCCTGCACAAACTTCCCTTCTGTTATAAGCAAACTCTCAACCCTAAACACCTGCTTTTTTGGAAATGTGATTTTCAGCAAGACTTAAATTTGCAAAAAAGACAGTTGCAGCTACCGTGCTGTTGTCTTGATTACATGCACGAGTAGATCTACCTGTTTTTTTTTTCCAAGATGTGCAAGAGCAGAACTTTTCTTTGATAAGCTTCTGGAGTCAGCTCAGATAAGCTGAAGGACAATAGTGACAATGCTATTAAAATTTGCATCTGTTCTCCCACTGGAAAACTAGTCAGGCATAGACACGCAGTGTTCACCTACATCTGGCTACTGTGTACCACACACCCTAATTGAGAAGCCACATTCAGTTTCCACTATAACATTGATAATGATACAGCACGCCTGGTATCCCAGTAAACACTGCCCTTGAGCTCAGAACCCTGTGTTTTCTGAATTACAATTATAGTATCCTTCCCCTAAAATAAGGGTTGTCAAATTATATATGAGAAGAAAATAGAAACTATAATGAATAAATACAGTTTTCCCCTTGAATACTCATATCACTCATACATTGGCAGTGCTGCTTTTACAAAGTAGACTAAACTAAGCAGTCTCTAGAATATTGCTGCCCCCCCCCTCCCCTTTTAATTATCAAAAGACTTTGCAGCAACAGCATTGTTACAGCCAGTCTCAGCACATCAGGCAAGGCAAAGTAATATTCTTGAAAAAGACAGCTGGATCAAGGTATAAACATAGTTGGTCATATTTGGGCCTTACAGGCTTCAAAAAGGCAACTCTCCTATAGCTTTAGCTCAAACAGTTATTGCACTATCTAGTCATAGACAGAGCCCATTCTGCATTAGGAAGCCTACTTTAAACTTGTGGTTTTCTTCATAATCCACACAATTGAAACTAACCTCTAATTTGTAGTTGAGCCAAATATCTTTGCTGACATCTGTATCAGAAGTCCCAGTGGAGCATTCTTACTGATCTTCATCCAAGTGTGACAAAATGTATTCAGTGATTACACATTTTACCCTCAACAAAACTGATAATGTATCTCAGATCTACAGAGGGAAAGACATTACTTAGTCCTACTAATTAGAAGTGAGACAATACATAGGTAATGGTGCTTTAGGTGCTCTGGTAACTTCTGCAGTCAATTTGACATTCTCAGTTCAAAAACTTAACTTCTGGCAGTAACAACTTTTTGCAGAACCTGAAATAAAAACTAAATTCAACCCAGTAAGCTATTTTCTTGTCTTTTCAGACAGCAAGGTCCACAGGAAGGACAAACATGCAAGTGAACCCCTGACAGGCAGTTTCCTAATGCCAGAACCAGCACATGATGCTGCTGTGGCCATAATACTTAATCCATCATTAGAAAGCTGAGGAACTATGTTAGCTATATGCAACTGATGGTTCCAGTTGTGTCTTTGGATACTGGACATTATTTGTTGCACATAATTCTTTTTCCACAAAGAGGTCCTACCTCATGCCAGTAATGCATGTATAAATGTAAGCAGAAGGAAAAACCATTAGGTCACAGGAGTCATCCTGCTGGCTTTCATCACCATGGCTCCAGTGTTAGTTGTACTGCTTTAAATTTTGCTTTGTGAAGCTGGCAGAACTGAATCCCTAGTTCCACACAGTCTGGGAAAACTGTCCCACTCCTGTGTTTAGGATGGATTAAAGGCTAGCAGAAAGCTTGCAATCCCTCGTTGCCCTGGCCCTGCCTCTGGTAGAGTTGGGAAAAACTGGTGTGTGAGAGGCACTATTATTATTTTTGAACTTTCAAGCAAGCCTTCCAGCAGAGAGGCTTCAGGACCTGCTCTGAACATCCATTTACACCTCCAGCCCTGAACAGCAAACACAAGCACACTGATAAGCTGGTGCAGGTGCACTGAGGCCTGACAGAAGCTCCGGCTGCGCTGCAGGCTGCCTGCCATCACCAGATTTTATTTCTGCTTTATTATTGGGCAACGCTAAGGTGGGTATTAAGAGAGCCTGCCAAGATAAATTAAAGGTCTACTGGCCCTTAACGAGAAACAGTATCCCCACCCTTGACTCAGAGGTTACGGGTGACACCGCACATTATGTTCACCTTGCTTTTGTCTTCTGCCTGAAGTTTAGACGCAGTAAAATGTAATCACGAGCAGTCATGCGTGATCCCAGACACTTGGCTCCCGGAATTCGCCAGTGCCCGGTGCTGCGGCATAAAGCCCAACCAGGGATGTCTCCAAGGCAAGTTCTGGGAACAAAAGAGCTGTGCTGCAGATCGCTGGGCTGTGTGCTGCTGAGGGAACATCTCGCCACCGCTCGGGAGCTCCGGCCGCCGCGCGGGAGAACGCTACCCCGAAACCCTCCACACATTTTTGTTGGAAGCGGGCCAGATGGAGCTGTGGTTGTTACCGGGTGAAAACACAGCGACTTTATCCCAAGGCATGCCGAATGTGTAAGGCTTCCAAATAAATTCCTCCACGCTCCCCTTAGGGATGACCTATCATCCCAGACCAGAAAACGCTTTCCCATCCCAGCTCTGGACAAGGGAAAAGCAGACCCCCTCTGGCACACTCTCCCCTCCCTCGCCCTGCAATTTAAAAGTTGTAGTTCTGTGAAATCAGGACACACACATGGGGATTATCCCCTGCATCATTTCCAGCTCTGGCTCTTCCAGTTTAAAAATATGAAAGATAAAGTTACTGAACACTCCAGGGATCAGGCTGTAACATTAAGTCCCTTTTGCTAACTGGTGTTTGGACAGTGCAGAGCCTTGATCCCTGACAAGAGGGCTTCAATGATGGAAGTACTGGCATTATTAATGATAGAAGAGCTGTTTCATAATGTAAACTTTCTAAGGCTTCTTAAGAATCTTGCATGGCCAAATTTCTGCAGAAACACTGGAAAGTTGCTTTCTGACCAGTTCAGTTAAGCCAACCCTTTTTAGCAGCTTCTTTGCACTAAGCCATTCAAGGGGCTTTATGGTTTTTTTAATAAAAACCCCACACCAATTGCTTAACGTCACCTACAATGAGACATGGGTATTTGTTCTCTTGCTACAAGCACACAGGAGTCCTAACCTCAGAATCAAAAGCATTTACAAGAAAGATATCCTTTGAAACTCACAGAAGGAAACGTTTTGACTGAACTTTAGACTTTCAGGAGTAACATCTAAAAATAGGTAATGTCAGCTATGCAAGAATTTAATGAGTAGTGGCCAGTATTGTGTTTCTGAGCGATCTGTCCAATTTTTAAAGCATTAGAGTTACCAGAGGAAACAAGTCCTTGAGGTCCAAAAATCTCAGGATGATCACCTCCTCCTCTTTTTAATTAAAGTACCACATACCTCCAGAGAGAAAAATATAGTTCACTGTGCTAAAACAAAAGAGACTAAACCACACTTGCAGATACATGCCATGATTCAGGCACAGGTTGAAAAGAACATTTTGAAAGTACATGCCCCACAGAAGACACCACTTACAAGTACTTATTTGCTATCAATTTCTCTGCAGGCTAAGATTTTTGGTGCATATTTTACTGTACCTTCTGGCTGTACAGATCAGAGACCTGAGAAGATAAAGGCCCTTCAATTACCTTAGTGCTTTCAGTCTTTTTGACTCTTACAGGTATAGATACAGTTTCACCAGTACCCATTTATGCTTACTTTAATTCCTTACCAAAGTAAGACTCAACCTCTCCTCCTCCTCATAAGCCTTCCCTCACTCTTCAGACACAAAGAAACTTTCTGTCCCATATAAAAACTTCAGACAAGCGAGGGACAATGCATTTCCCCCTTTTCAGCACTGGCAATCCAGTGGAGGGGTGGGGGGTTGGGATGGAAAGTTGCATCAAGCCTCTTTGAACAAGGTTATTAAGTGTTATCAAAGTAACAGTGCCTCCAGGGATGGATTCCAGCCCTGTTCCCAAGTATTATCCCCCCAGCACCAAAACCCAGCGACAGCACACACCTCATCTGTCAATGCTGGAAGAGAGCTGGGGAGAAAAGGGTCTCGGAGAGTGTAAAAGCGATTAAACTAGAACTGAATGGAGGTGGGTAAATCACCATCATCAAAGTGTTACAGGCACATAAAGGCACACAGGTGAAGAGGATAATAAAAGCGCTCCTCTAGGAGCGAATACAGCCGAAATATACGCTTTTCAATAAAGGCTTTAAAAAAAGGAGACTCGGGAGAGGGGCTGCGAGCAGCTCTCCTCCTCCTGCCTCCCTCCACCTCCCGAAAGGCACCATAAATTGCTGTTATCCCCCCACCTCCCCCACATTAAAAAAAAGAAAAAGAAGAAAATTCTCAGTATTAAAATACTTTTGCCCAGGAGACAGCGAGCTCAAGTCCCTGGAAAGTTTACGCAAAGTTTAACTACCGATATTAATTTCCCCACCACCACGACCACCACCCACCCCCTTCTTCCTTTTATTTTAAAAGGGAGAAGCGTGCAGGAGGAGGGAGGGCAGGGACGGAGGGAGGGCAGGGATGGGGGGCAGCCCCCCAGCCCGGGGGCAGGGGTGCGGGGGCAGCACCCCAGGCGTGGGCTCCCTACCTGGAGGGTCCATTTCAATATAAAATATCAGCTCGGTGGAATAGGGCATCATCACTTCCCTCCAGTCCGAGTCATCGCGGTCCATATCCCACACCGTGTTGTACATCGCGACAGCCGAGTCCCGGCGGCGTTGGGAATAAGGGCTTGGAT
>VXBX01007482.1:44914-89696 GCA_013400415.1 Scytalopus superciliaris
TCCCCCATCACCCCCGGCATCCCCCACCACCCCCGGCACCGGCGGCCCCAGCGCTACCCCCGGGGAAGCGCCTCCTGCCCGCCCCCCGGGGGTGCTGCACCCCGCCGAGCCGCCCCCCGGGCCTGTGGGGCCGGGTGTGCGGGGCAAGGCCGCGGGCACAGGGGCGCTGTGCGGGGGGATGTGCCCGTCCCCAGCCGCGGCTGAGCGCTCCGCCACAGACAGGACTCTCCTCCCTGCCCGGCCTGACAGGGCCCTGCAGGGCCGCCTGTGTGACCCGCGGGATAACCCGGCCATGGCAGAGGGCACCGCAGCCAAGGGGGCTGCGACACCCGGGGGGAACCCGGCGCGCTTGCGAGTGAATAACCAGAACGGGGGCGGGGGAGGGGGGAGAGAAAAAGAGAAACAAAAACCAAAACAAAAGGCACCAAACTGCATGCCTGCCTCCCCATAAGCTCCGGGATAAATCTGAGCTGCGAACGCAGCCGAAAGGGAACCTCGGCCTGGCTGGCAGGCACCGGCGGGAGGCAGGAGCGCTGCCAAGCCCGGCAGCCAGCCTCGGGCTCAGCGCCGCAAAGCATCCTCAAAGAAAGGCTAAACGGGGCTGAGAAATTCAGGAAAAGCCCCTTTCCAGAGACCTCCAACCACGGTCGCAGGCATAGGATGGACAGTGCTTTGATCTGCAGAGATGTCAGGGAATGTTGGAAAAACCCAGCGCTGAAGTTGTCTGCTGTATTTGCACTTCAAAGTGTGGAAGAGCGAGTGACGAATGATTTCTCCTGCTCTAGCAGCTCCTGAGAACACTCCCCTGGCCCGGGTGAACCGGAGGGTGACCACAACACTGAATAACTGAAAGGTTGTACCCGATGTGAGAGCACGAGGGGAGATCTGAAGTTTGCTGATGTATCACAACTTCCACGGCAAGCAATCTGAGAGCAGGCTGCTCCAGGAACACAGCTCCTTGAGGGACAGACAGCTGCAGAGGAGCACAGGGCTTTGATTCAAATCACTCACTGTATATAAATTAATTTTATAGCCCCATCCACAAACTCTGATTAATCCACGATAGCCAGATATGATTCCTTTTTCTAATTTTTAAATTAAATTCCTTGGGCTGATACAATACATTGGCTCCTGCTTGTTCAAAGAGAAATGGAAGCACAGCCCACTCCCCCCAGAGAAATTTAAGTTGGTGCTGTGGGTACAAGCCATTGGCTGCCCAGTGACAGGGTGTGGGGCATCCCACCAGGGTCAGGCGTGGGTGCGAGTGGAGAGGTGGATGCTGCCTTGGAGACCCTGCAGAGCTAAAAAATGGGGCTGCAGTCCCTATGGCAGCCCCCAAACCTAGATTAGCAGCTCTGGCAGAGGTGGGGGAGGAGGCAGACTCGGGTTGAAATTCATTTTCCCCCTTCCTGCACCTCATTATAAGTTCCACCCACATAAGACCTAATTACTTGGCTTTTATGCTGGCAAAGTGGATTTCATCCTTGCTGTTTCCCATGGTGGTTCCCTTCATTTTCATGGCGGCACTGATGGTTACAGCTTATTGATGTTTTCACTTTAGTGATTTAAAGCAGAATACATTTTGTTATTAGTGCTGGTTTCTCTCATTGCTGCTTTAATCAAAGATGCAATTTAAGGCAAAGGATTGTGTGTAATGGTAAACAGTAGGATAATGCCTTGAGAGAACAGAATATTAATGTGTTTTTATTTCTCAAAACTGTACTTATAATATATCTAGGATTGCTTGGCTCCCAAAATGCACGTATGGGGTGCTCCCTTTCCTATCACACCACCTGCCTTGCACCAGGGGTGAGGATGGTGTGCATCTGAGGGGGGAGAGGGAGGCCCATGTGCTGCCTCACACACTGCTAAACCCCCCCCTGCCTGTGCCTCTCCTCCACAGGCATGAAGTCTGACCATTGAGCATCATGGTAATGCCCACTGAGAACAGAGACAAAACCTGGAGTGTGCTGAGTGCTCAGGGATGCTCAAGGTCTGGCTGAGCACTGGGTCACCCCAACTTGGGAGAAGCTATATTCAAACACTGAAATAAAATAATGTTGATTATGGCAGTGCTTGAGCAGGGGTCACAGTGCTGGAGGAGGGGACCTGGTGCCCCATGCTAAGGCTGAAAGGCAAGAAGAGAGCCCAGTGCCTGCTGCCTTCCTGACATACTGCATCGATGGCCATGCACTCACTTGCTTTCCTTTCCATGGGTCTGACAATTTGCATCTCAAGGCAAGATTAAATATTGAAGTTTTGAGCGCTTCCATGTGCTTCAGAAGAAGCCGAATGGACCCGCGCTGGAACAGGCTGAACACAGAAAAGCCATTTGTGCCAAACTGCTTGGTTTCCTCTTTGCCGAGCCATGATAATGTGATATCCGACAGCTGAATGTAGGCCACAACAGGCTTTTATAGTTGGAGGGGTGGAGGAGGGAGGGGGCTGAATCCACAGTGCTGCCAGCCAAACGCATGAAAATGATGAGAGATTTTTGGGGCAGGCTGGAGACTCCTGGCCACTCCCAAGATCCACATATTAACTTCACTGTTAGCACAAGCTCAGGGCCTGCTGGAGGGGAGCTTGGAGAAGGCAGAGCTGTGTTCCACATCAGAAAGGACAACTCCCTGGCTGTCAGTAAACGCTACATGAAATTGCTGGCCTTGTACTGCACAGACACTGGGATTTGCGAAGGATGGGCCATGACTGGTGGCCAGCTTCCCACAGAGGCAGCCACACCTTGCAAGGAACAACCAGTTGCAGCAGTTTGGTTTAGCTAATGGATTCTTTCTGCCTGTTTCTCAGCTCCTTGTGATGAAGAGGAAAGGCAAGAGGGTTGATCTGCTTTGGCTCAGGCATTGCCACTAGAGTCAGGAGAAGAGGTGTTGGGAAAGTCAGAGGGTTGTCCTGCCTTCATGAACCAGAGTGGTGTGGTGGCATGGGGACAGTGCAAGCACCATCTTCCCCTTCAGTTGTAGAGTCTGAGCCCCAAAAGTACCACAAAGCATTTGCCACCAGATTAAGAATATTAATCCCTGCTGGGATGAAGTAGCAGCAGTTTCCCTCCATGCATCCTTCAGCACCTTCATGTGAAAAATAATGGGGGTTTTTAAGAAGGACTATGCTTCCTCCTCTCTACTTTTTAGTCATTTTATGTCCTAATAGGCTGCAAAACAGTTGCCTCACTCCACCCGAGATGCGGCCACATTTCTGTGGTGAGGAAAAACTCTGGCAAGTGTGCCGAAGTCGGGTGCTTTGGTTTGAAAATTACACATTGCATTAAAAACCTGTATTAAAGAATAATATGCGGTCTGCAAAAACATTCAAACAAAACACTTCAGTGTTAGGAAGTGTCTTATTTACAGCGGTGGGAGCTGCTTGTGCCCTTTTCCCTCCCCTGTCCACAGGGTAAGGATAGAGGCTGAAACGGGCTCATGTATGTAAAGGTCGGAGCACAATGCGTGCATACAGAGCTGAGCTTGCAAGGAATCATACATTAGGCATTTCCTAACTTAAAAGCACTTGGCTTTGCATTGTAAACAACATTCTTTTAACATAGGAAATAACATTAAAAAAAATAAAGAAAAAGATCTTTTAAATAAATGTCTACAAGATAGGTTGTTGCAGCTGGACCAAGGTATTCCTCAGCAAGGTTTGGATTCGCCTTTCCTCTCTGCTCCCAAGGCTTCTGCCCAAGAAATTGCAGGAGTAACGGTCCAGGATGGAAGCAGAAAGCTGCTCTCCTGTGAGAGGAGAGGAAGTGTGTGTGGCTTTTGCAGCTGAACAGTGTATGCCAGCCCCAAGGTTTGCACACTGGTGTCCGGAGTGGACACATCTGCACCAGAGGGTGCCCAGGGATGGGTGTGGAGGGGGTGGGCACGGAGGGGGGGGTGAGGGAAAGGACACGCAGCACTGAGCTGTGCTGAATTGCTGCTTTGGCAGACAGCACCGGGCCAGCTCTTTAGAAAGTTCACGTTCAGTTATTGTTTTGACAGGCTGCCAAAGTTTTCCTGAGGAATGCAGGCAGCAGAAGGGAAATGGTGATTTTCAAACTTTTTTTTTTATAACTCAGCCAAACCAGAATGGAATTTCATGGGAAAAGTGAAAGGTACATCTCTAGCCTCGAGGCATCGTTGCTGCCAAGTTCCAGGTTCTGGCTGTGAACAATGGAGGTGTCGGAGCATCTCCAAAGCAGCGCACCCTTGCACACACTCACATGTGCTCTCGCACACTCACGCATAGGCTGGAAGCATCTTCTCTAACAGTGACTGCTTCCACCCTTCACACGGTGCTCCCAGACTGACATTAACCCACAGCGCCTTAAAACAGAGTATCCATGGTGTAAAAGCAGACGACAAAGGCAATTTGCTGCCGATGAAAGGTTTGCAACTTGCGAGGACACTTCGGTGCTCTCCCCACCCCAGTCCTGGCCTGCTGCCAGCTGTGCACGATGCTCCAGGGACACCCCAACGCCCCCCTTCTCCCCACATGCTCTTCGCTAAGTCAGTCCAAGAGCCACAGGGTATTTTTGCAGGTCTTCCTATCCCTAGGAAGGGTGAGAAGTTGCAAGCTCCCCTCCTCCTCCTCGTCCGAAGAGGCAGGAGAGCAGCCGGTGAGCCGGGCTCTGGCGCTGTGGCACCCCGGGGTCTGCGGGGCTGCGGAACCGGGCTGGGGAACTGCCAGTTACCTTATATTTTCCAGTACACTAATTTCTCTTGTCATCTTGCCAGTGACAAACAGAGAGAGTTAAACAGAGCAATCCATTAAAGAAGCAGCCTGACGGACCGATTGTTAAGGGTTTCAGCGATCCCCATTTACACTGGCTTGAAAAAAATTTTGCCTCGAGCAGCTCCAATTACAGAATTATCGGACCACACTCTGGTCCCTTTGTGCACTTCGCATCTCTGTCATCGTTCCAGGCCTCTCTCTATTTAGTTGCTTGGAAATGGTGAGCAAAATGGAAGGAAACTTGTAACAAGTTCAGAAAAATTAGAAGGGGAAAAAAAAGAGAGAGAAAAAAGCCACCTCCCCAGTTCTAATGTCCTAAACCAGAACACTTTTTAAATGTAACACTGTATAGGAATTTAAAATATTTTTCACTTCCTCTATTCATTGCTTTAATGCACTGGAACTACTTGCTTAGATTTTTTTTTTTCCCAAGGAATGTACAATAACCACTCTGTAAATTCCTCAAGTCTGATTTTAAGAGGAACTGTAGAACTTTATTCATGAAGGAAAGAAATAATCCCAATACTTCTCTGCAGTAACACCTTCTTTTTAATAAACATGGAAGTGCATGTTTTGATCCCAGCCAGTGATGCAAGGGACAGGAAGAGGAAATCAATGGCACCTCTAGGCAAAGTGAGGTCTCATTCCCACTCTGCTGCCATCCCACTTGGTGACCTTCAGGCTGGATTGCCAGCATGGGTTTGAAGGTGGCACCATTCCCAGTAGAAGGAATTCTGGAAAAGCCCAGAGGAATGGTCACTTCTGCAAATGCAAACTTCAAACTCTGCAGATTTGTTATTATTCTCATAAACCCCCCCAACATAGTTTTCCTACCCTAGGATGCAAAGCTGGAGGGTTCCCTAACCTTTCACCCATGGCTGAGCCAGGGACCGTCCCCCATAATGCAGCAGGTATGTGATGTGGACATTATGCCCCCAACTCAATGTGATCTCACCTATTTATCTTCAGCAAATTTTCCTGTTACTGGCTTTCTGAATGATTTTACTATCCCATAGCTAGTGTTATCCAAGTATTAGTACCCTCAAATATTCATAACATGTTACCCCATAGTAAGAAACCTCCCAATCCCACCTTTCCTTACAGCTGAGATTATCTCATTTCACAAGGAGGGAGAGTGAGCAAAGCCACTCCTGGGTACTGCTGGAGGAGGCTGAGATCAAACTTCAGTGTTAATGCACGAGGGAATGCTGGCTTCCCTCTGGCCCAAAACAGAAGTTTCTCGTGGTTGAGTCCCCAATCCTGCCATGCAACTCCCTTGGCCCCATCCCTTTTCCTGAGATGTGGTGGAGCTGACTGATCACTCTTTGTGTCCAGGGAACCTTGCTGCAAAGCATTCATACTCGGAGCCCTGCCCAGCCCCAGCAACGGAGACTCCCATCCCAGGTTTTGGGTGGAGATGGAAAGCAGGAGAAAAACCCCCGTAACAGCCCAGGGAGCTCTCGGGGGTATTGAAAAGTCCTCTCATTTTTTATTAATCACTTATGCCAAGAATTCAAACATCGGCAGTGTGTTGGCTGGGGTTGTTTTCCTTGCAGTTATCCACATGCAATTCATGCCTTGGAAAATGACCCATTTACCATCATGCATTGTTGCTTAGCTACACGCGCTTTCCCTCTAAGTTTTCCCAAATGGAAACATGGCTCTGTTTGCTTTGGAGATCATTTTCCCTGGCTTTCTCTGCTTTACAGTAAATAAGCACAAGAAGAACAGCCTCTGAACATTAAGCGGGGAAATAAAACAAACAGCACTGTGTAGGGTGATTGTTTAAAATCCAGCACATGAATGCGATGCCTTCCTTGTCCAGCCAAGGCAATGGGCAGGGAGGGTTTGAGCAAAGGCAACTCGCAGGTCAACTTCTTTAAGATCTTTTTTTGTCTGTCCTTTGCATTAAGGTTCTTTCCCTGTGGAAGATTTCTGAACTTGAACTGGGAATTTGGTTGAATAATGCTGGGTTCCCAAGAAAAGAATATTATTTCCATGGAAGACAAGTAGAACTTTAGGGCACCGAGAACTCACTCTGTGCCTCTGCTGCCTTGCTTGCCTTGTGGAGTTCTAGGTATCCTCTAGAAACATGCAGGAAAACACCTCCCTTATACCTGCAAACCACCAGACTACTTAGTGCCATTAGACAAGACTTTATCCATCAAACCCCAACATTTCACAGATTCACTAAGTCCTGGTTGCAGTGGCATAGCTGGAGGTGGGCACAAGTTGGCACATCAGCTGCTGCAGCCTGAAGTTCAGCTTCCCAGCACACCAGGTAAATCTTTTGGCTGCTTGCTGGAATCCTGAGCCCACCAGTGCCTGTGCTGCACAGATGTCCTCAAAACATGCAACAAATCCAGAGCATTTGGAAAGCATCAGCTTTATAGCCTGTGCACGGAGGGACTGCACAGCATGTGTGTGGCTGGTCCCCTGTGTCCTGGGAGCACTGGTCTTGCTAAGCATGTGCCTTCAGGCTGAGCTGTGCTTGCATCCAGGATTTCCAGATGTCCGGCAGTTCATCTGTTCCTCAAGGATCAGACAAAACTTGCAACATCTTCAGTTTTTACTGAGGACGAAGCTTTCAGGTAAAATGCAGCTGAGTCTCTCTCACAACACATAGGTTGGTAGAGAACACAGTGGAAAAACTCTTTTTTCCTGGTGCCGTGAACATGCACTGGACACGAGCGCTTTGTGGAGCGTAGACACAGCCGTCAGCTGCCGGAGCGCGGGGTGCCTGCAGCTCCCAGGAATGGGATGCCCCCAAGGGTGAGCTCTTACTGTGCATTCTGCTGACAAGGCATAAAATGTGTATTGTTTCCAAAAAGAAAAAGGGAAGAGATAGAGTAAATCGTGCGATGCTGATTGCCAGGCCAATACACTGGTCTAAGGTTTAATACAACAGTTTCCAGGCCAAGAACCTGCCAGAAAATCAAGAGGGATATTGTACCTATGCAAATCCCAGCCGGTGGGGTGACACATCCCAAACACTGCAGCTCTGTGAGAGCTGCCAGCACCTGAAGAAGCATCTTTACTGCCCTGCCACTTATCTTGCTTTGAGCTAAGGTACACAATACAGCTTTGTTTAGGGTGATACCTCCCAGGTGAATGGCCTTTTAAAAGTGCTTGGAGGAATTAAATGAGTGAAAACAGTATGAGAAGGAAAGGCAGGGTAAGGGAAGAAAAACTTGCTGCTGCACTACAGGAGACAAAGGCGGTGGATACTAAAACCACTAAATAAGGAGCTATGTCAGACTGAAATAAGCAAACGTGACCAAGCATCCTGCAACCAGAAGCACCCCAAGACAGTGGCTCAGTCCCAAAGTGAGAATCCACTTCATTGTCCCCTGTGTCCCTGCAGCAAGGACGGAAATGCTGTTGCTTGTGGATGCTGTCCAGCTCTGCAGTGTTCCAGCTAACATGCCCCCACCTTCCCACACACCAAGCTCAGGCCTATCCTCATGGCACACCACAGAGCCCCATTTCCCCGCAGTGGCATTTTGGGGAGCCCAGCAGATGATGGGATCAGCCAGTGTGTCCTCTCCTTCCCTTTGCTATTGCATTCCTGCAACTGAGGCCAAATCCTGCCTCTTGCATTTGTCTCTCGTCTCTGAGATTGATGGGAGATGCCAGGTCTCTCTTGTCCTGGGCAAGGGATCACTCTGGCTCAGTGCAGACTGGACACCTGCCTTAGGTCCTGGAGCTGAGTCAGGCCAAGGGCAGCTTTAAATGGAAATCTCCCTACTTTGTTTGGTTTTGGAAGCATGGAAACACCTGTGCATTGTGCAGAGAAACAAGGCAGGCAGGATAACTGTGTGGCAGCACCTCCCCTTTGCACCGTGTCCTTCCTGGGCAGTCTTTGGAGCCCAGCCCTGCCAGCACCCTGTGCCCCCCGTGACTGGTTTGGAATTGGCCCTGTGAAAAACGAACATCAAAAGGGCTCTTTCAGCAAGGGCTATTTCCACATCAAATGCCTACCTCCAGTCCTGAGCCATCGGGGAGGGAGCTCTTCATAAAAGGAGAGGGAAGATTAATATTATTTTTCAAAAGTATAATGGGAGGTTTCCACTCCCCAAGCACTTCATTGGTTTTTGCACAAAGCTGTAATAATTTCAACCCCAAAGGACAAAGAAAAATGCATTAGAGAAGGTTACAAATGCCTGAAAAAATAGTTGGTCTGAATAGAAATGTTCAGGTCACCATCACTTTAGGGGCTGGATGAGGCTGCTGCTGGGAGACCCTGCCTTTCCCATAGGAATGTGTGTCCTCCATCCTCCCTCAGAGCAGCAAGGTTGTTCCAGATGCCTGTTTGAGCATGGGGAGGTGGGCTGTTGGAATTGCAAAACTGGTGGGAAGGGGAAGGAGAGGACAAGGGGTGGAGAAGATGCTGGAAGCACCCTGTTGGGCAAGTGGAACAGGGAAAAAACCCTGTTGTCAAGCACAACCCTCCCGAGACTCTCCGAGAGAAAGGCAGCAGGAATCTGGCCCAGCAACTGGCTGGCAGCGTGCCTGGCCCATGACATGGCTCTGCCTTGGAAAGGCACCTGCGGCCTCAGCATCTTCCTCTTACAATCAGCATCACGGGGGAAACACAGTCCTGCAGCTTGACAGCAAGTTTCTGCTCTGTGAGCATGAGCCATTGGGCCAGACAAGTGTATGAACAATTATTTGATCACTTCCACTGCAGGAACCAACTTGACAAATACCTCCGATTCACAAGCTTGCAGTCTGCTTCTGAAAATCCAGACTAGGAGCAAGCCTGGAAAATCCCTTGCCTGTGTCTGCTCTGCATCCTTTCCCATGCTGGGAAAGGCTGGGGCAAATGCAGAAGATGCTCTGAGGTAAATATCCCCAGGCTGGTGGGTCAGGGGTAGCAGGGCACAGCACCAGGGAGCTGGTCTGTCCTTGGGTGACTTAGTGCCTTCCTTGCTTTCTGTTTCTTGGTCATTCAACAGAATGAATCTTTTGCTAGTGTGTACTTCACCTTCCTCTTGGGGTGCAGATGGGAAGTGTGGGACATTCCCTGCAGGACCAATCCTAACAGTCACTAGTGACATGAGCTCCTAAGTGATTTTCACTTAAAAAGTGGGTAGGGAGAAAATGGTTGTGGATAAGGAAATGCAAAATGCCATCCTGAGGACTTAGAGAAACTCTGCTGGCTAAGTCTCATCTTCCCTTTTCCCAATGCTTGGAGTTACCCATCTATGAAGAGGGCTGGAGCCCTCACCATATAAATCCCACTTAAGCCCTAAAGAAAATGCTTCACTGGTGCTTCAGGTTCATCCACTGACTGCCACAGGGACAAAGGTTTCACATTCTCCAAGAAAGCCAGAAAATTCCCCAGTCCCTCTGATGGAGGTTGGAGCTGATGGTCAGCGGGCAGTGATGGGAGAAAGCAGCAGCAAGAGGATGGTCAGAGAGCAGTCTGTGGTACCGAGCTGGCATCACTGGGTGCCTCAGTATCCTTCCTTGCCAGCTCTCCTGTGCACCTGGAGCCAAAGCAGGGGGGTGACAGCAGATGCTGCTCCTCTCCCTGAGGTATTGGCTGTCTCCAGGAAGGTGGGGGAACCCTGGGAAAGTGGCTTGGTGCCAGTGACGGGGTTTGACACGCGGCAGGTCAGTGCCGGGAAAGCCAAGGGGCGCGCTGGAAGCGGGAGACGCGCACGGCAGATGACGGTGCCAGTAGGACATGGCCGGTTTGCTGCCTGCGGGGCTGCAAACGCTCTGCCCAAAACAACTTACTCAAAGTTACTGTAAGCGGCAGCCAGGCCGTCCATAGCTTGTGGTGAACATACCGGCCCTGCCTGCAGAAAGGGCTGCGGAAGCCAAGCTGGCCCCTTGCCCGGCAGGCTGGAGGAGGGAGCGGGGGGGCTCTGCAGCCCTGCCCGCCTGTCCCAGCACAGCACCCTCAGCCCAGCACCCTCTGCCCGCCGCAGGTCCCAGCGCCAAGTTCAGGGACACATGAGGTGGATTTTCTCTTGCCAGCTGCTTCCCGTACCCAGTGCAAGGAGAGGGTGATACTGTGGATGGAACCCCCCATACCGATTCTGCTGTGCCAGCGGAGGAAAGGCAGGGAATTCCCCAGCTGTGGCAGAAGCAGCACCGCAGAGGGACTCAGAGGCCAGGCTGGGTGCTGCTGGCTGGCATCCAGCTCGTCCCTGGGGCACCCGGGGCCAGGGCTGAGCCGGGAAACCCCCCCGGCTGCGCCCAGTTTCCAGCCTTTGTGCAAGCAGGAGCCGGTGGCGGGTGGTGGCAGTGGGACGGTTGCCATCGTGTCACCCTGGCCTGGGCCATGCTGGAGGCTCATGTGTCCTCACGCCCTGAGAGGTGCTGCCGGATGGAGACAGACCACGCGAGGTCTGGCTGAGGGGACTCGCCGTCCCCTCCCACGCAGCAGTGCCAGGAGGGAAGTGTCCAATGCTGCTGGATTCCCAGAAGTCAAGGGGAAGTTTCATCCCTGGCTCTGCTGTCTCAGCTCACGCATCCTTCCTGGCTCAGCCTGTGAACCTGGCACGCGAGGCTTAGCTCCAGCAGCACGGGGTGAGGCAGAGGGTGGGCAGCCCGTCAGGCCAGGCTCTGCAGGGCTGAGCCAGGCTCACACCAGCACTGGCAGCCACTCCAGCCCTTCTCCTGGCCCCTGTCCAAGCCAGATCATCTTCACTGGCGGGTTGCACTGGTGGGCTGTGGGCTGCCACAGAGGCACGTGTACCAGCAGAGCCACCAGAACTGTGTGCTACCCCACACCAGCCAGCTCAGTGATATCAGCCTTAGCCATGACCCCATCCCCCTGCCCCAAAGCCTCACACTGAAATCCCTTACTGAGGCAGTGTTGATGTCACTGTGCTGTGGAGTGCCATAGGGATGTGCTGCAGGGCCAAGAGATGGGGGTTTTGTTTCTCCACTCCCTGGCATGGAGGCAAAGCATCCTACAAGGGAATGCTCATAAAGGGAGGGATTCTGCTGGCATGAGCCACAGCGCTGGTGCCCATCACTGGGCATCAGTGCCATGGGTTCTGAGGACTGATGCAGGTGATAGAGGATGTGGTTGCTCTGGGTTGGCATGGGGGAGTCAGGGGACACTGGCCACAGGTGTCAGGAGCACGGCCATATCCTACAGCAACCTGCCTTCCGCAGCCACCCAGCCCTGGCTACATGCGTTTTCTGTTCTTACAAGAAATCCACCTGAAAACAAGAGGGGCTGTGCTGGCCAGGTGGCTCCTCCAGAGCTTTTGCCTTTGCTCTGCATTGCTCAGAAATGTCCAGACTTTTGCCCTGCACAAGCTCTGATTCTGAAGCCAGCAGCACGGACCAACCAGGAACTGAGGGGCTCCTGGCACACACCCATCTCTTGCCTGTCCTGACTGCAGGACCTGTTAGCAGAAAAAAAGTGGAGTCTGGGACTCAAATGTCCAGCCCAAACCCGAAGTGCCCAAGGGGAGGAGCGCTGACCCTGACCTGTATAGCCCTCCAGCATCAACTCAGGCTTAACTCTCCTCTGCAGGGAGATTTGAAGCCTTCAAGTTAAATCCGGGAAGGAGTTAGCAAGTCTTTGTGGCAGGCGGATTAGAGGCAGAGGTAAATGCTCCTGCTAAGTGTAATCTGGCTGGTTAAAAGCTCAGCTCAGCCTCTATCCCAGCATTGTCCTTGCTTCTTATAAATATAAGAGACAATTCTGCAAGCACAGATTTTTCCTATTGCCTTCTTAGAGACACAAGAGACTGGGGAGAGTCCGTTGCCCTCCCCCTCTCCCCAGGGTATCATTAGGGTTTATTATCACCCCACTCAGTGCCCTCCTTTCTCTGGGATGGGTTTGACACTGGCAGCCTCTGATCCTGCCGGTGCAGCAGGAGGGGGATTACAGCTCATAGGGCCACAGGTCAGAGTAGGTGAAGGCAGCAGAAACTCCCAGTGTTGGGGAAATGGGACTGAGAGAAAGAGCCAGGACCCTCTTTCTGCCCAAAAGCCAGGGGTTGCTCCAAGCCCATGCCCTAGGGAGCCCTCTGGATGGGATGGGGTGGGAGTTGCAGGGGGACAGGGACCGAGGGGCTAGGGGTTCTGGTCACTGTGGAGCATAGAGTAACTCAAAACAGAAATGACGAATTATCCTAACTGTATAAAAATGGGTAACAGTTTTATGGTTCTCTCTGAAAGTGTCTATTCTGGAGCTGGTGGCACTAAGGGGGCACAGGAGGATGGCAGCTCCACTTGTCCTGCTCCTCCCTGCCCTGGCCATCCCACACTGTGGCAGAAGCATCTCTCTCTGCACTGTCCTCTGCAGGTGACAAGACCTCCTGGGCAGTGCTAACCGGAACCTGTGTGCTGACCCCAGGAGTTTGTGGATGCCCTGGAGAGGGTCTCTTGTTCCCACAACTGGAGGGTGCACAAATGAGCTCTCCTAGGGGATTATGGCTGTAATGGGGGGCTTTCACAGGGAGTATGAGCAGACAGGGATCAGGATCTTACTGGGATTAAGGTATTTTCCATGCATTTAAACTAGTCATCAGGAACCCAGAGCTACCTAGGAGTGGGTGATCCAGAGCACAGCACCAAAGGGACAGGGGACATGAGTGGGGAAAAGCAAATACCCACCCCGACCCCCACCCCAGGGCTTGCAGGAAGCAAGGGGAAGATGCTCACAGAGGCTTGGAAGCTCCCAAAGCCCCAGGGATGATCTGTGGGCCCCGATTCAAGGAGAGATGAATAGGTGCTGCACAATCCCAGTGAGATACCTGCTGATGGAAGAGAGCTTGGGGAGCTTAGAGGGGGCAGCAGCAAGTGCCCAGGGAGAGAGCAGAGCACCATATCCTCCCTGGGTTCAGGACAGAGGGGTCCATTCTGGGAGATGTGAGAGCTGGGTGGCTACAAGAGCTTGGTAACCTTAATCTTCCCTTGGATTAATGCTCAGGGGAACTGGGGACAGTGTTTAAACCTGCTGGGGTGAGCCCTCGCAGTGAGCGCAGCACGGTAGCAGGGTCGGAGGGGGACAGAGGGCACAGGTTAAGGACAAGAAGACGGCCATGCAGTCCCATGGCCTAATCTGATATGCAGCCTCAGATTTTGTGGCCATGTTGCTGGGCCCTGCCCTCCCTGGGACCAGCTGTATGCTGGGGTCACATCCAGTAATAGTGCCTGGCTCCAAGAGGTTGCTGCTGGTCTGATTCTGCAGGGCCACTGCAAGCTGAACCCCTTGAGCCAGCCCAAGGAAACTATCTGCCCTTGGAAGGGTGCTTTTCTGGGGAATGTTCTGCCCATGATGAAGTTTCTGGGATGAAATCCCTCTCTCAGGATGAACTGGCTTCCCTGGGGCTGAGCTTTCACCCAGGCTCAGAGGAGCATTGAGAGGATGCTCAGGAATGCCCAGACAGCCCATGTTTGTACCCACACAGACTCCAGACTGACCCCAGAACCTCAGCAGAGGACTGTCTAGATCAGGGCATTATGAGACACTCCCCTTTGCAGCCACTGACCATGCTGGGGGGCTTGCAAGCTTATGCAGGGGCAGAGAAGACTGGTTGGCAACCCTGCAGAGCAGCCTGAGTCCCAACTCCTCTCCCAAAGAAGGCACCAAGAGCCCCATGCAATCCCCTGTGACTCAGTCCCAGCCTACCAGGGAACCCATGCCATGTCCCCAGCCACAGCTGAGAAGGAAATGCCACATGGATGCCTTTAGAGGAGGTTCCCATTCCTTGGCAGTGTGAGTGCAGCTCTGTCCTGAGCATCCCCTGTTTTGCCAGGCAGCTGGCTTTGATGTGAAGGTGCCACCGAGATACACCAGTGTCCCCTGGACCCCAAGCACCATCTATACCTCCTTCACCCCTCCACAGCCTTGGGCCCTCAAGGGAATCTTCTGTCCTGTGCCTAATCCACACCATGACTCCATGCATCCCAACCCTGCCACCTGTTCCAGGAATGTGCCACATGGTATTGTCACCCATCCTGCCGTGATCAGTGTCACCTTGAGTGTCTCCCTGGTGGGATGGGAGTGGCCTTGCAGGGGCTGCAGGTGCTGTGTGCCTGTCCCCTGGGGCAGCAAGGCAGGATGGGATGTACTGTCCTAAGTGGCATCTTAACTAGATCTGATCCAGCCTTGCAAAGCCACAGCGCCTTCAATTCCCTTAGCACTCCAAATCTGCTACTGTGCATCTAAGCGGATTATTTTAAATACCCCATGATGGACTGCTCCTTTGTAATATAAACCAGCCTCGTGTGTCCCATTCCCCTCCTATTTGCTGTGATTTAGCAGCAGCTGTGACAGCTAGAAGTCTCCCCAGCTCCCTCTGCTCCCTAGGAAACATCCTTCGTACCAGCCCCTTCCCCAAATCCTCTCTCCCCTGTGTTGCCAGATCACAGGGATGCTCCCCTCCACACAGACTTTCACGTCTTGGGGTGAGTGATGGCTGTGGGATGTGCTGCCCCAGAGCTGTTTCATCTCTACCCAGAGCTGAGCCCCTGCACCAGCATCACCCCCACCTGCACCTCAGGGCCAGATCCTGCCTTGGCTGCTTTCACCCAGAGAGGGGCCACGAAGGAGCCCTTTTGGGTGAATTTTGCCAGTTTTCAGGTTTTTTCTTTAGCTGACTGGCTCTGACACCTCAGCCCTGCCATGAAGTCAGCCAAGCGAGAAAGCATCCAGCCTCTTGCTCCCACTGCAGGGGGGTTGGGGGAGCATGGGGGCCAGCGTGGAGCCCACCCAGCCTCGCTCTCGGCAACGGCAAAGAAGCCACCACTTTTCCAAGCGCTTCCCTTTGGGGCTTGTCTGATTAATGAGGGCTTGTTATTTCCAAACTGTTTGAAATCGTGTTTATTTTATCTGCCGCTGGATTCCTCTGACTCAGGGCTCATCGTTAACTGCCAAAGATGAGTGACAGATCCTGCTAATTACAGCTAATGATGGCCTTAAAGGATCTCTGTGTGCACACGTGTGTTTGTGTGCACACATGCCAAGGGCCATTTATAATTTAAAGTGGGGAGAGTCGTTAGCATAAACCATGCCCAGATTAATTGCAGAGGGCGGCCTCTCCAGGGAGGATGCTCACCAAGAGGTTGTGGTTTCAAGCACTGGATGCTGAAGGCGGCACAGGCTGCCTGGGCAAGGGCAGTGTGGTCCTGAGCTGGGTGTCAGCCTGGGGAACATGAAATCAAAGCTACCACATAGGAAATGTTTGGTGCAGAGCAGCTGGTAGGGACCAGGAGACCCCGCTATGTGGCCTGAACATGAATGGCTCAGAGCTGTGTGGGGCCATGGGAGCTGATGTCCAGCCCCTGGCAGAGCTCTGTGCAGTGTTCCAAGTGGGAGGAGCACCATGCCCAAGAGACCCAGTTCTTCCCCCATTTCTGTGGGAACAGGGAGCTGGAGGAATGGGAGACATTTTTTACAGCCTTCCTGAGGACAAAGTAGCTGCAGGAGCTTAGTAGACACCATATGCATCTCACCTGGGGGGCTGGGGATCACAGTGCTCCCCACCTTGGGGAGAGCTCTCCCCTCTTTAGTCCCTGGGTAATCCAGCCAAAAGACTTCCCAGGAAGGAAAGAGGAAGGATGGGGACGATAAGGCTTTCCCCACCCCTGTGCTGGAAGACATGGAATGAGAAGCAGCAGCTGCAGGAGGTCACAGCCACCACCCTGGCGAGGGGACAGGCAGGTGGCAGCTCAGACAGTGTAAGCACACGGACAGGCTGACTGGGGAACTTGCACGACCTTCCACAGCGAGGTTTGTTCCAAGGCCTTCCCTAAACCAGCTCTCCACTTGCCTGGGCTGACTTTGACCCACCCCTGCCAAGAGGGCACACAGGGACAGATTCATCTGTCCCCTGGCTTTGTCTCCTCACCCTTCCTCTCCATGGGAGTCCGAGTGATGCCCTTGCCCCTGTCCCAGTCCTGCCATCTCAGGTCATGGAAGAAGTATCCAGGAGGAAACCAAAAGCTGTTCCAGATGGCAGAAGGCTCAGCAGAGCAGAACAACTGTTCCCCAGCCCTTATCTTTCTGCAAACCAAATCGACCTTTCTTGGAAAAAAGTAATTCAAGCTCCTCGGTCTTCCTCAGAGCTGGCGAGTGGCAAGAGCGAAGCACCAGCACTGACTCCCCAGGGAGGGGAAGCACCATCCTGCAAAGTGCTTCTATATTGGTCTCTGCCATGAGAAGGTCTAAATTGGAAATGATGGCAGCATCAAGCGCCAGGATGCCGAGATGGACTCTGGGGCCTGCACAAAGTGATTTCAGGGGCTGGATGTGCTTGGCCCAGGTGATGCCTGCCAGCACAGGACACTGCAGTTCCAATCCACTGAAAGCTGGGTGGAAGTGACTTGGACGAGGGCTTTTGACTTCCTTGCTGTAAAGACCAGATTCAGGTCAAGACTGATGGCTCTTGAATTTGTCTTGGGTCTTTTGAATTGTTCTGGTCCCCCAAACAATCAGGTTTCTCTTTCTGAAACACTCCAAATGTTTCAATTTAAGGCTCTTACAGGAACAACTGTTGGAGGCTGTGGCACAGAGTTCCCCTTAGACATCTGCAGCCACTCAGTGGTTGTGACTGCTCCCAAAACAGCCCAGTGAGGCTGTTTGGGCAGGAGCAGCTCGAGCTGGTTCTTTTTGCATTACCCCCCTGTCACTGGGGGTTTCAGTCCTCCAAACCCTGTTCACACAGAGGTCCTGGGCGCACAGGCTGTCCTGACCCTACACCCACCCTGGTGTGGCTTCCTTTACCATGGTTCCCTACTGCCATCCCTAAAGCCTTCTCCAGGCCACCTTCCCCATAGCTTTAAATCCCACTGTAGCAGGGTCAGGAAGCAATAGGAGATATGTTCTGGAGAAGTCACAGACTGAGAGCAGGAAGGACTGTTGTTTAAAGTGAGAGCAGTACCAGCAATGCTGGGCATCCACTTCAGTGCGCTCAGCACTGTCATGCTGTGGACCAAGAGCTCTGGTGGCATTTGTGGCCTTGGGGACATCAGTCTGGGCAGTCTGTGTCTGTGATACATGGAGCTCTACAGCCCATGGGAAATGGGTGGCTTTGAGATCACAGGGCAACTTTAAGGTGTGCAAAACTGAGGATTCTCTCCCAAGTCTAGGCAATATGTTTTTCCCCCTGTGCCATGGCCAGGGAGGGTCAGAGCCATGCCAGGTATGGAGTGCATGACAGGGCAGGCCACCACAGGGTCCTGAATCTGGGCACCGTGCTGCAAGCTGCTTGCTCAGCAGCATGTTGAACCCTGCCCAAATAGCCCCTGAGATCACCATCACCCAGTGAAAAGAGCCCAATTGCAAAGAAAACAGGGAAGCAGCTGAAAAAATAAAGGCGCTGCCATGGCACTGTGCACTCCAGGTCGGAAATTTGGGATGGTGCCGAAGCACAGCCTGGGATGCTCCTCCCGCCCCAGGGCAAGAAGAGCCAACACAGAATGGAGAAATAAGAGGTGCCAAAGGCCAGAGAGAAGGCACCCTGCTGATGGCACAAGAGATGTGCAGTCAGGACTTGTGGGTCCTCCAGATACTTGGAAAAAGCCAAGGATGCTGCAGCCACATCTGTGTGGTGTGAGGTGGAATAATCTAACCCTAGCTCCATGTGTCCTGGGGACAACACAGTGCCAGGCTAGTCAGTGAGATGCCAGCCTCTGTGGGTACCTCAGCTCCTTCACTACCTGCAATCCTCCCCATATGCCAGAAGTATCCAAAAGATG
The DNA here is from genome assembly GCA_013400415.1 of Scytalopus superciliaris. NCBI lineage: Eukaryota > Metazoa > Chordata > Aves > Passeriformes > Rhinocryptidae > Scytalopus > Scytalopus superciliaris. Next base: position 63,323 of record VXBX01007482.1, read on the forward strand.
GAGAAATCATCCAAAGAACAGCCATAAGCTCCCAGAGACTTGGTGTAGCCCTGGCCATGAAGCAGTAACTTTTTGAGTTAAAGGATGAATAGAGATGAACTGGGCAGATGCAGCTTTGCTGGGAGAACTTGAAGGTCTCACAGCTTTGAGTTCAGGATAAAAGGCAATGCCAGTGCTTTCCTCACAACACTGCACATCGTACTGCCAGACTGAGGCCACCAAACTTATTGCACCTCTGCCCTAGGTCTCTGGTTATCTCCAGCATCAGCTGGCCTGGGGACAAGAAGCAGGTCATGGCACAACTCTGTGCCCCTGGCCCTGCCAGAGCCGGCAGGGTGTGGGTGGAGGTGGCGGTCCCTGCCCTATCTGCCAGCCTCTGGGATTAGCTGTGTGGCATCAGGAGCAGCTCTAGCAGTGACTGGGTAAGAACAGATAGACACAGATAAGGCAACCTGAATCCTGGGGACGGCGAGCCAGCTTCATTAATCCCCCTGCATCCAGGCGCTGACGAAGATGCTATCATCCCATTTCCCTTCCCAGCAGCTTGCGTGTGGCTGTCAGTCCTGGCTCATGCAAGGACAAAACCCAGGGCTTGCCTGGGTGGCCCCTCTCTCCTGGAGCTGCTAAGGGGCTCCAATGTCCCCCTGGGGACACTGCTGGTGCAGGGATGCAGCTAGTGCAGTGGTGCACAACCTGCACAGGGATAGAGCTGGTACAGGCATTCACAGCCAGTGTGGGCTCCACAGCTGGTACAGAGCCGTGGATGGGGCAGGGACATGCAGCCAGGATGGAGACCCCCAACAGGATGGGGACACACAGCCAGAATGGGGACCCAGGTGAGAGGGAGAACACACAACCAGGTTGTGGACCCTGTCAGTCCAGGGGCACAATGCAAAGGATGGAGACCCATGGACAATGTGGGGACATGCAGCCAGGATGGGGACCCAGCTGGCATGGGGACACATGCAGGAGGACCCTGTAAAGCCTTGGGGCATATTGATGCTGCAAGGCAGAGGATGACCAGTAGTATCACCCACCTTGTAATGGCCCAGGCCCCATCCATACGCCCCTCCCCAGGCTCTGGCTCTCCAGCTGCAATGAGTAAGAGGGTTCAGCACTGTGGGCACATGGAGGGAGGGAGGGAAGCACCACCAAGTCCCTGCTGTATCCCCATCATTGCCATGCCAGAGGCTGCTCAGAGGACGGGTGCAGCATGGCACTCCCCATCCCGTTACCTCTGGCATGAAAGTGCCCGCCGCTGCGGCAGCGGGGCCTGGCCATGATCCCCACTTCCAGGTAAACAGATGAAACAAGCAGCTCGCCTTCCCTCCCTGCCCGGCATTCCTGGCCGCACAGACCCACCATTCAGCCCCGCCACCCCACACAAACCCCCAGTGTTTGGGAGAGGGCTCTTGCTCCCGGCAGAGCCCCGGGAGGGGACACGCTGCGGCTGGGCAGCTGACACCCCGCCAGGCTGGAGCAGGGCCAGTGGGCGCAGAAAGAGACGCTGTGTTTTGGCCGGATTCTGCCGTGCTGGGGCAGGGGCAGAAAGGACCCCTTGTGTGCACAGGACCCAGCTGCAGCCAGGGTCCCACAAGGCTGTGGCAGTGGTCACCAGTGGCTCTGTGGGGTGGGAGCCTGAAGGGGCAAGGGCATCAGGGGTACAGAATGCCTTATTGCCATCGGAAAGATTTGCACCCCCATACTATGGGAGACAAGAGCACTGGAGGGGGCTGACCAGGGTGACAAGTGGTGGCAGAGGCAGGAGCGGGAAGCAGCTTTCCATGGACATCACCCTGCCATTTGCAAGGATGAAAGAAAAGAGTGTCAGCTCCTGCCCTTTGGGCTCTATTCCTTCTTCAACCTCCTGATCCTATCCTCAGGCTTTCCTTGGCACTGTTGTGAGTCTGTCCTGCAGCACAGCCTGGGATGCTCTGGCCACAGCAGGGCTCAGAGGATGGCCCATCCCTCTGGGGAGCTGAGCTTATCCCTGACTCAGCCATGAGCATCCCTGTGGGGTCAGGCTGAAACGGAGAGGGGAAAGCAGGAGGCAGAGCTTTGATGCTCCAGCATCCCAGCTGTTCCTTCTGCTGCCTCCATCATCCAAAAGCAGCCATCAATGCTGTTGCTGGGGACATTATACTCTCCTCCATGCCTGGCACCTTCCTCCCTTGCTCTCCATGAGAAGGTGGCTTTCCTCCCCAAGGAGTGAAGGGAAAGCATTTTCCACCACGGCAGATAAAAATGGATTCCAATCCAATTTTACCCTAGCACCACTTCAGTGATTTTGATGGAGCCGCTCTGGATGGGTGCCGGTTGGAGCCAGAGGACAGCTGTCGCGGCTCCACAGACCAGGGGTTTCTTATCTGTGTCACCTTTGATTACTGTAATTGAAATCCTGCTCTGATCTGAGCCGTGCCCGAGTGTTTCTGCTGCCTGTGCGGCTCTCGGCTCGAGCAGCAAAATGACGTTAATAGATTTTAAAGCCAGGCAAGGCCTGTAAGAGCATTTCTGCCTGACCTCCCGGATAGCAGCCGACAGCCACCACTTACCCCAGTCCCGCTCTCAGCTGCTGGCACAGCCCTGTCACACCTCCTATGACTCATTTTCCCTCCTGAAAGCACAAATCCTGTCTTTCCCGGCTCTCGGGCAGCCTGCCTCCTCTCACCCCTGCAGAGCAGAGCCGGCATGCTCCCAAGGGAGGCAGGTTCCAGGGGTGCCGGTGGGATCATAGCAGGATCGGCTTCCCTGCTCTGGCATGAAATTCCCCATGGGAAGCATTGCCCTTTTCTGGCATCTCCTGGCCAAAAGGGCAGCAGGGCGACATCCTGCTGCCAGGCAGGAGGCAGGGGATGTAAATGCCACCACACAGGAGAGGATGCTCCTGGCTTTGGTGCCAAGCTGGAAAATCAGCTGTAGCTGGTAGTGTGACAGGTACTTTGTCACCCTCCCCATATTCTTTTGTGAATCAGCCTGTGGTGTTTAGCCAGAGCCACTGCAGCAGAAAGAGTGACTCCAGCCCAGACGGTGTCTGAGGGCAGGAGCTGGGAGGACACATGCACTGGCACACACAGTCCCGCAGTTTGGCTCAGTGAGCAGCTGGCACGAGGAGTGAGTCAGCCCTGGATGGTGTGGGACAGCGAAGCCGGTAGCTCTGTCTGGGTTGGGGAGGTTTTGCTCAGCCAGTCTGGCCTCCAGGAGCTGCCCTCTGGAGCAGGCAGGAGTGCCCCGGGTTCAAAGCTCCATCCGGAAAGCCCTGCAAACCCCAAGGGCCAAACCCTGACTGCAGTAGACAGCCACCCTTAACCCCCAGGTTTTCCAGGCTGGCAGCCTCCATGACCATACAGCCAAGAGCCAGCCAGGGTGTGCTGGCACAAGAACCTGGACCAATGAGGATCTGACAGAGCCATTCCAAAACTTCATATGCTGGTGAAAAGAAAGGCAGGCTGGCCAGAGAGCAGGGCACTCCAGCAGCCTCCCACCAGCATGCACAGAACCTTCCCCTGAATCCCGGCTGGCTGAGCAGCAGCGTTTCCTCTCACACTGGCGGGTCATGGGCCGACGGCACACACAATGCTTGGGGTTATCCAGCCCTTATCAGCCCCAGCCATGCAGTGCAGGCAGGAAAAGGGTTTCAATCCCAGCCGAGCCCTGTTTCCGCCAGGAGCCATTCCCCCTGTCACAAGGGAGGGCTGGACCACACCATGGCTTTGACACCGGTACCGATGAAGTTGGGCTGTGGGGAGAGTGGGACCAAGGGACTGTCACCCTGTATTTCAAAAGCATTGCCAGGGTTCCTCACTGTGCCAGGGAAGCTGCCAGTCTCTGAGCAATGCAGCTGCTCCTGCCCCAACTTTGCCTGGCAGTGCTGGACATGGTCACCTGCAAAGCCTGGGAGCAGGAAAGGGCCAGAGCTGGTGAGTGCCAGGAAAGGGGCTGCCATCAGGGTGTGCAGTGGAGGTCTGGGCTGGCTGAAACATCCCTTGTGGGTGTCACTGCTCCCCACCCCAGGGAGGCATTCCAGAGCCCTAGCATGCCAGGAAAACTGCTCAGAGCTATACAGGCAATCCGAGAAATCCCACAGCAAAAGGTCACCGCTGCCAGTGATGTCAGGAAATTGAGGCATGAGGAGATACTGAGGGAGTCCTCCTTCCCTCTTGTCCTTAGGCTGCCATGGGACATTATTCCTGGGGCTGCACCAGCCTCTTAAAGCCGGCTGGACGAAGAGGATTGTGGCACAGGATCTCTCTCAGTTCCTCAGCCCAAAATCACAGGGTGGGTGTCTGCTCCTCCAAACGCTCCAGGCAGTGCTCATGGGGTAGAGAGAGGGAGCTGGTGGACACACTGGCAAAGGCTGGGCTTGCTGAGATCCCCTCCTGCTCCATGATTAATTGAACACAGGCTAAAATTAGCTGCGGAGGCAGCACCCCTGGGGTCTCCCAGCAGCATCCCACTGCCCGCCGGCTACGTGCAAGTGGGTCAGGCAGCAGCTGCGTCCCAGCTGGGCAGTCTGGGTGCTTGGGGGACCCCCATCCACTACTGAATGTGGGAACACCACTCCCTGCTCCATGGCTCAAGGGAAGAAGCCTCCCCACTGCTGCCCTTCTTGGAGGCTTTTCCCTCTCTGGACTCACTGGGCAGGGCTGCATTATGAGGAGCAGCTGGGAAGGCACAAGGCCGCCTTTTGGGATGGCAGGAGTGCAGATCCCTGTCATATTCTTCCTTGTGCCTTCAGGGATCTGTTATATTTAGCTACTCTCCCTACCTCATGTTGCTGGCTCGGCTCAGGCTCTTTTCCCTCCCCTTCCCCACTGTTAATTTGTTTTCTCTGTATTATTTGCAGATTCAGGGAGGCAGAATGAGGTGTTTCGGCACAGGGGACCACTCAGCCATGGCCTCCTCATGCTGCTTTCCCACCTGGGGGTTTTTGGTTGGATTTTCTCCTGGCTATTTTTAACCCACATCAGCAGCTCTGAGGGGATGAAACACCAAGGGGCAAATGGGAGGCACCCTGTAGCTGATGTGCCAAGCCAAGTGGGAGGATGCTCATGGCTGTACAGGGATGCTCCCATGGGGGCAGGGACACCCTGCCCAAACATTCCAGGCAGGCAAGGGGGCTGCCTCCCACCCCCCAGTTGGCTCCTCCTGGCAAGCCCTCTGCTCCTTCCTGACCCCCCGCACATCCAAGTCTGCAACCTCCACTCTAACATGCAAGCTCGGGAGATCAGGAGGCTGGGCTTTTCCCTTGGATCCAGAAGAAAGCAAACAAGGGAAAAGTTAATTAAAAACTTCAAAGCCAGATCATTCTAATTTGGTTTAACACGGCAGTCCTGCTCAGCGGCAATGCTGTCCCAGAGGTGCCTGCATGGGGCTCGGGCTGGGAAGTGCCCAGCGAGTCACATCACGAGATGTTCATGGGATGTCACCCCCAACCTCCATCCCTGCTGAGCACTGGGGTGTGGGGGTGTAATTGAACTGGGCTCCGGGCTGGGTATCTGGTGACCAACCCTTCCAGGGACAGGATTTTGGAGCCACTGGGAGGGTGACTCGATGGGGAGGCTGTGCCTTATTTTCCCCATGACCCACGCATGCCAAACCTGCTTTCTGGGAAGGTGTTTTCAAGGCACTGATCCCCATCTCCCAGCATGATACCACTGCCCCACATAAAGCAGGGCAGGGCTGAAGGTCCTGGGGGAGAAGCAGGGGGTGCCTGCCTCAGCAGGGTCCAGCAAAACAGGGGATCTCATCCTGGGGTGAGGAGGGAACCCTGGCACCACTGATCCTGTCCCCTCCAGCCACTGCTCTGAAGGAGAAAGGCAACATCTTCCTTGCCCAATTCTCACTCTTTTCTCCAAAAGGAGCCAAAAATCCTCTCATTTTCTCCGGAAAGTTACATCACAGGACACTGATGCTCCTGCCTAAGCACTCTGCCACCTTACCCTGCCTCCTCCCTCTGCTTTTGGGGTTTTTTGGTGGTGGGTTGTGTGTTTTTTTTTTCAGAACTTTGGGCTGCATGGTGACTAAAGACATCCTGCTGTCTGAGGGCTAACGGCTTGTTGGAGAGATAATAAAGCAAAGGGGAGTAAATTAAAGTGACTATAAATAGCACCAGGAGAGGAAAAGGAGATGAAGTCATCTTCCTTCAGCTGAGCTGGTATTTGCATCACTTCTTCCCTTTGCCTTCCCCTGCCCCCTCACCCTGCTCGGGAAACAGCCCTCTCCAGGCTCCAGGGTCCTGCTGTGGGCTCTATGTGTCCCTTTGGGTCCCCGTGGGGCTGAGGAATGTCCCCCTGGGGTGTCTGTCCAGTGCTGGGGGCTTGCTGGAGAGCACAGCAAGGTGGCCTGGATGCGGTCACTGAGCCCCAGCCTCAGCTTTGCCACCAATCTGTGGCATTGCCCCATGCAAACCAGTGGATGGCCCTATGCAAACCAATGCCTCCAGTATGACCCTAATGCTGCAACCCATGGCCACCAAAAAGACCTTTCAGGAGCCCTCACAGACCCATTTTTCCCTTTGCAGCCTCCACAGGTGGCTAAAGAGACCCTGCAGGAGCAGTGCCTTTGGGAGGGCCTTCTGCAAACTCAACAACAGCAAATCCACCCAGAGAAGCCCCTCCAGGAACCAAATCCCATAATTTACATTTTTATTCTTGATGAGTTTAACATCCGAGACTCCACCATCGGTTCCAGGACACATGGAGCAGGAAGGATCCTGACCCTGCAGGAGCCTCCCTGGAGTTAGCAGATCTCACTCAAAACATGACCCTCGCTGCCAAGGAGGCCACTGGCCTTGCAGCCCCCAAGCAGCCCCAGAGCCCCACAGATGCCCCGTTGCACGAGGTATATTTATTTACATCTGAGTCAGAATGAGGTCACACCGCGGTTTCCTTATGTCAGCTACCGACTCCTATTCCTGTGCTATGCGCACACACCCGCCGTGTTATTGCAGGGTATTTATAGCTATTTTACATGTATAATTATAAAACCACAACTCCACACACACACGAAAATAATCACAGTGCCGGGAGGCAGGGGAGCGGGGCCAGGGTGATGGGAACGGGGCCGGGGCACGGACCCACCGCTAATAATAATTCTTTACACTTTATATATAGCCCCTTTCATCCGCAGCTCTCAAAATCGCTTTGCAGACATTTAATTAAGCTTCCCAACATCCTAATGTGATGACAGCCAAGTAATAATATCCTTGCTTTAGGTACAAAGAGAGGGGAGGTGGCAGGACTTTTTCTGAAGTCCCACAGTGAGCCCAGGTGTCCCATGTCCTGCCCCACACTTGTGGGGTGCCCACAGGGGAGATTTTGACACAGAAAGGGCAAGAGGACCCCAGGATCCTGACCAAGCCCTCTGCTCAGTTTAGGGTTGGGACAACTGATGACACCACAAGGTCTGGGGAAGGCAGTGGTGACTCTGCTGGGTTACAGCTGGCCAACATCTGGATCAGCAGGTGGAAGAGAGACATATGTATCTCAACAAACTCATGGGCAAGAGCTTAGGGGGAGAGCAATAAATAAGATGACAAGTCTGAAAGGGCTGATTTATGAGGAATATTAAGAGTCGCAATACTGCCTGGCCCAGCCGTCCCCCAGGGAAGCATGGTGGTGACAAGGACCCAGAGACATCACAGAGAGACAAGGTTCACTGGGGCCAGTGCCAACATATCTCCAAGCAGAAGGCCTGGAAGCAGTTAGGTCTCCCAGGCATCTGGGCAGCTCGGTGTGGGTGAACAGATGGGTCTCAGTGGCAGCCTGGGGATGGGGCCCCCCAAGGATGTGTCTCTGTGGTCCTCAAGGTTTGCGGTTTGTGCATCCCTGAGCACCCTCTCTCCCTCCCATGCACCTCCCTACCTGGATGGGCCACTTGCCTCCCATCCTTGGAGTGCTGCAGAGGGCACAAGGGACATGTGCTTCAGTTTTGGACACCGATGGGACATGAGATGCCACCCAGCATCTCATGCAAGAGAAGGTAGCCAGTAGAGCAAAAGAGCAAAGAGGTACTGTAGGCAAACACTGGTGTTTGGTAATGAAAGAGGCAGGACTGCAGACCCAGGGGGTCAGGCTGGGTGGGCTCATTAACATCTGTAGAAAAATCCACACTCCTGGCTCTTTTCCCATTCACAGAGAGGCGGGGGACAAGTACCCAGCCCTGTCCTCACCCATGGGGGAAGCAGATGCAGTGCAATTCTGCACACATGGGAACTAAATGCAAGTCAAAAATCATAAACCCCGATTTGATCCTTTAGTAAGCACCATCCTGTCATTTTATGGTCATGCTGGTATTTTTTTCCTCACAGACTGTATCCAGATCCCTGCTCACCAAAACAAGCTGCACAACAGCCCTTCACAGAGAGCCCCCATGCATACCAAGCCCCTAAAATGGGGGAGCAGAACCACTTGCACCACGCTAGGACCAAATAGCAGTGACACAGACATTAAGCAAAAAACCAGCTGCAAACCTTCTGAGGGGCTGCAAAGAAATGCCCCCAAATCACTATCTGTGAAGACAAAGGAGGGAGGGAAATGGGGACAGCTTGCCTCTCCAGGCATTCGTTCTATGGCACTGGCCACCAAAGCTGCCCCGTGACCTGCTGCTATCAGTTCCCTGAATTTCACACCCGTTGTTCCCCCTCCACCACCAGCCAGACATCTCTTACCAGGAGCTGCCGGCAGCTCTGCCATCTCACTGGCCATGATGAAGGACTCGAGGATCCTTGCACGGAGCTCAGGGCTTGCCTCAGTGCTGTGGGGAAAAGGAGGGGGTCTGTGAGGATGCCAGCACCTCAGCCTTCCTGGAGACCCCCAACCCCCCTGGGACAGCAGCCTGCTGCCCCAATGGATATCCTGTGGGACTGAGGCAATGCTGTCTATCCAAGTCCCATGTGTGCATCACACATGGTCACTTTGGGAATGGGTGTGATGTCTGAGCATCACAGCTGGAATGGGAGCTTGCAAATCCGGGCCCCCCCTTGGAGAACCCTGGGGCTGAGCCACTGGTGGGCTGGACCAGCATGTCCATAGCTGGCTAAGGGCACCCTCCCCTCCCCTCACCCGCCCTGCCCCATGCATGGCAGGGGCACCTCACCTGGCTGCCGCAGGGCGGAGAAGCAGTTCCCCGAAGAGCTCCCCGAGGAGCCGGGGCGAGAAGCGGCTGCGGGGAGTTCCCTGGCAGAGGTGGCTGAAGTGATGGGCAAGCTGGCGCAGGAGCAGTGCCTGGGGCTGTGGCAGGGCTGGGGGGGCCAGAAGGGCTCTGGCCCGCTGGCCACATTCCTCCAGGCCTGGGGTCTCTGCAGCAGAGAAGCAGAGGAGAAAACCAGTCAGTTTGGGAGGTTAGGGCATTGCCTTGCCTGTCATGGGAGTCCTGCACCCCCCAGCACCCATGGCATGAGGTGCCAGTTCTCTACTCCCCCCAGAGACTCAAGAAAACCTGACTTTAACTTCTCCCACAAAACTCATGCAGCCCATCTCTTCCCAGCCAGGCTGTGGGACACATGGATATCCCAGGACATGCAGAGGTGTCTTTAGGGTCCTGGCCTCCTCTTACTGGGGGCTGCCAGCCCCATTTACCCACCCACCACCAGACCAGGTTGTCAGGTGCCTTTAGCACATCCCCCCTCTCAGTACAGCCAGAGAGTGAGCATGGGGGGGCTGAGCTGCTCACTTGTCAGGGGCTGCACCTGAACACCCTCCCTGCTGCTCCAACAGTCAGAGCCCTGCCCTGGTGCACAGCAAAGGCAGAGCAAAGCAGAGGTGGAGAAATGGGCACTACATGGAAGATCTGCAGAATTTAAAGGCTCAGCCCTCCCTTGTAGAAAAAACTAGACTGTAGACATGGCTGTAGTGAGGCCCCTGCAGCCCCCATGTCATGGTCTCACACCACATGAAAGGGCTGACTGGGGTACAGCTACTTCCAGCCAAACTTGAATTGCCCACATTAATAAAATCAGGCACCTAGTGGTGTCGTACATCATAGAAGTCCTGCCAGAACCCCCACCACTGCTGCCCCAAACAGCCCACAGCCCATGGCAATCCCACCAGTGTCCTATTCTATGTGCTCACTGCCCTCTGGCACCCTTGGCTGGGGCTCCCTGGTCTTGTGAGCTGTGAGATCAGTGCCCTGGGACTGCAGTCCTGCCCCAGGCACAGGAAACGCTCACTGTCCAGCCATCATCCATCTCTGCTTTGTCCCAGGCCTTTTATCTGCGGGGGACAGGGAGGTCCCCAGGGCTGGGTTGCTCTTAGCCAGTTTCAAAGCCTGGCTCAGCCAGGGGCTGACTCAGCTCCCTGCGGCTCTTTGCTCCAGGACTGAGGGTTGGCCAGTGCCCAGATAGCTCCCAGCATCTATCCTTGGGGCCAGGGTCCACCAGAGCTGGAGGGACAGGGGTCTGGGATCCCCTCCAATCCCAGCTGGGATGGTGATGGGGTGTTCCTGAGTTCTTGTATCCAGTAAGATACTCCTGAGGGATGTTTGGCTTTGCTCCAGGGCTCCCCTATCCCAATCTCTGCTTCTTTTTGCACCTTTTTGCACCCAGAGAAGCCTGCAGGAGAAACCCCACAGCCAAAGGGGGAATTTGGGGATGTTTCCCCCTTCCTGTTGCAGGTGGTCATCTTGTCATTTTTCCAGCCTCAAGCAGGGCAGAAGGAGCCTTGCAGGGCAGGCTGCCAGAACCCAGCACCATCTCCTCAAAGACTTATATTTTCAATTTTTCTTTGAAGCCCCAGAGAAATCCCCCTTCCATTGGTTTCTCCTCTGTTCCTGCCCCCTCCTCCTCCTCCTGCCCCTGTTGTGCCAGGAGCAGAGCCCGCTGCAGCACAGGCTGCAGGGAAAGGCGCTTCCCTTTGAAGTTGCTTAACGAGGCAACCCAGCTAATTGCTTCCTAATTGCGTTTTTATCCTTGGAAGGGAGGCAGCCTTTGATTTCTTCTCTGACGGGTGAGGGGAAGGCAGCTTCTCTGTGCCACCAGCCCCAGGGGTATTTCTTCTGGCTCTGTGTCTCAGCGCAGGGCAGGGAGGATGGGCTGTGAGTTATCCCTCACCTTGTCCATGTGTCCCCCCTGCCTTGCTGGAGGCCACAAAGAGCCTGTGGCCTTTTTCCACCAGAACATGGTAGAAAAAGACCACTCTGGTCTGGCCATGGGTGATCTTTTAGTGCCTCTTAAGGCAGCCAAGAAAATGATCTGCCCAAGCACTAATCTGGCTTAGGATGGGGGGGTGATGCTCAGGGATAGAGGATACTGCAGCAAGTGGCAGAGAGAGGAGAGCTGCTGTGAAAGGGGGAAATCCTGGTTTCACAGTCAGCAAGGGATTCAGGTCCTGTCCAGCACGGTGGGAAAGGGCTTCCTTCATGTGTGCCTGGTGATGCCCACAGGGCCTCAGGCTGGGAGGGGCTGAGCAGCTCTGTGAGGACTCACTTGAAGTGGATTTTGGTTCGGGCTCACTGCTGAAATCTGCTGGCCTGGGTATGAGCCCTGCTCTGTTTATTTGAAAATAAAATCAAATAAAACCAAAACCTTGATGGCCTCATACATTTGCCCAGAGGTGGAAAAGCTTGCAGGGATCTAAGGGCACTTCCTAATGGCACTAAGCTGAAAAAGCAGAGAATTTTCTGTGCCCATATAAAGCCAAGAGTTAATGAGATTACAGGAAAAAACTCCCAGGCAGTGGAGCCAAAATATTATAATAACGCTTTCTTCTGGGGCCAGCATCACCCAGCCTTGGCAGCCACCCATCCTGGCAGACAGCACCTCCTCCTCCGGGCACTGCAGCAGGAGAAGGCCATGCTGTGGTGGGGGAAAAGCAGCCCACTGGGTCTCCCCTTGCTTTCCCAGATCATCTCCCAAATGCTGAGGTGCTGCCCTGACACAGGTGATGTTGCCAGTGGTTTTTCTCAGAATCTGCCCTTACTGCAGCATCAGTCAGGGGATGGGGTCAGAGCTACCCTGGAGATGCTGGGGAGCATTTCTAGAGTCTACCCAAAGCTTTTCCAGCCCCACAAAGGCCCCAGGTGTGGAGGGAGCCCAGGTGTGCTTACCTTGAGCCATGTGGACCAAGTCACTGTAGAGAGCTGGAGGGATGAGGGGCGATGGAAGCTCCTGGAGGTACCATTTCAGGGCATCTGCCAGTGTTTGGGCCTCATACAGGTCCATGTCCACAGCTGAGGCATCTGCAGGGAGAGAGAGCCAGCAGGAACCTTTAGCCCATGGTTCTGCCCTTCTGGCACAGAGCTTGGAGCTCTTCCATCCCTGTGAGTCTTCCTCCAGACACGGGGGCTGATTTCTTTGCTCTTGCCCCCATCTCCCCAGTATGGCAGCCCCTGATTTCACTGCCACCTCCCCTCTCCAGCAAATATTCCTGTCCCAGTTTCCACTGACCCTGAGTTCCACGTGTCTATGGAGAGCATGAGGCAGCATGTCTGCTTTGTGTGAACTGTGCATCCAGTGCATGGGGCAGGGAATGTCACCATTCCACCAGGGTCCCACTGCAGGATAGTACCCATGGGAAGGACTGAGCAGCTGCCCCAAGCATCCTCTGGTCATCAGGGCCAGGTACCATGTGCTGACCCCAGCCCAGGAGGGACTGCTTGGAAAATGCCTTCATGGAATAGGGTTATGGTCCCCAGGCAATTCGTGTTGCTAAAGGCCCATGCCACCCTCAGTGATCCTGAAACACTGTGAATGTGCCCCAGCTGGCATAACTTCGCCCAGCCCTGAAAGGCAGCTGCCCTGGGGAGGTGGTGAAAGATGCTCCAGGAATGGAGGAAAGCACAGAGAGGGGCTGAGGTCACACAGCCTGGGCTCAGGACAGGGGTAGTGCTACAAGCAGAAATGTCCCACGGTCGTGGCAGGAGACAAAGGGTGGTCAAATGTGTGTGTCTGAGCCTCATGGCTGGGCCAGCATGGGGACATTGCTTCACCAGGGTCCAGGGGGAAGAGCCCTTTCAGCATCCTTTGGTATTGCCTCATGCGTTTGTCTTGGAGGTCTCTCAGCCTGGCTGGGTGGGGGCTGCCCAGAGGATGAGGGTGCCTTTTGCAGAGATCTGGAGGTTTCAAAATCTGGCTTTGATTCGAACTGGAACCAAATGCAGTGTTTTGAAATTCTCCTTATAGGAGAAATTGGAGGATGTCTGAGGTGGTCTGGAATAATAAAAAATCCCAAGATATTTGGGATGGTTTGAAATGGTTAATTTTTTTTGAACAAAAAGGCAAACTTGGCACTTTCTTAAAGATGCTGCGTTAGGACCCAAATGGCCTAGTGTGACTGAGAAGACAGGGTGCTTTCCCTGCTCTGAGCCCCCTTCCCTTCCCACCTCTGGGTCTTTATCCCTAGATGCAGCTTTATTGAAACTGTGCCATTTTGGGAGATGCTCCATCTCCCAGCCAAGCATTTTCCAGCAGAAAATGTTGTGAGCCGTTTCAGCAGCACTTCCTTCTGGGGCAATAAACCCAAAGGAGAGGAGAAATGCTATTTCCTAGGACAGGACTTTAGAAGCACATGGTCAGCAGGGCTGGGATGGGGAGCAGCTGGGAAAAGCTGGTTTTGGGCACCTTGACCTTGATCTCCCCTCGTGGGAGTGTCCCCAGTGTGGGCCAAGGCAGTGTGGGAGCCTGTCTGCCTGCTCAGGGTCAAGGATCTGTAGTGGGTCCCTTATGGCCAGTGCCTTCCATTTGGCTTCCAGACCAGAGAGAAAACAGATTGACCAATGCCTGAAGTGAAGCCTTTAACCCAGCCGTGGGAGACGCTACCTCATTCTCAGGAGCAAGCACAGAGCCGCCTGGGAACTGTGCCCTGGGGCAGTGTGTGGACAGCTGGGAGAGATGCCACCACATCAGGGTGGGTAACCATCCAGCGTGGCCAGGCATGACCCGGGGCAAAGGTTGGTCCTGCCTCACCCCATGAACTCACAGCATCATCCCATGGACCACTCTGCCCTCAGCATCTTTGAGGTGGGCAGGGCTGTGCCAGCTGCACCCTGGCCCCACTCTGCTCTGTGCTCATGCTGCCATCTCCCAGCCACACTTCTGAACCTTCTTGGCTGGCCAAAAGAGTTATTTCTGCCAGGGTTTGTGGGGGGAGAGTCAATTCCCCATTTTTGCTAGCACTTGCCCTGGAGAAGTGAGCTGGCAGGTTTTCTTGAGCTGGGCAGGTGGAGAAGAGTGGGGTCAGGGATGGAACATCTGTTTTGGGCTGAATCCTTGCAGTGCATGGCTAAAACCCAGGGATACTGTTGGTGGGTCTCAGAGTCTCGTTGCATTGCAAAGAGCTTCTCCCATCAATGGAATGCACTGGACAAACCCCAAAGCCCTTCTCACCCGCCACAGAGATTTTTGCAGGGACCTGTCACTCGCCTTAAGGATAATGGTGAGAATTGAGAAGAGCAGCCACAAGCTGTTCCTATGCAGGGAAGGGGCTGCTGCTGGGCGCTGGCCCCAGGCGACCAGCCCCAGGCTCCACCGTGGCCTAATTAGCTTGTTTGCCTCGTTAGGCATGGGCCTGGGGGGTTGTTCAAAGAGAAGGCTCAGCCGGTTTCAAAGCAAGACTTAAAAACATCTTTACACCCAGAGATGTGGCGTGATGGGGAGACCAGGGGGATTCACACCCTGCTGACAGGGACTGATTGCTGGTGGCACCATTCTCTGTGGCAGGTTGACTAGAAATATCCATTAAGCCTGTTGCCCCCATCCTCCTGAAGAGGCAGTGGCATTTTCCTGCCCCAGCTCCTCTTCTTCCCCAGGAGCTGCCACTGAGCTGGGCTCCCCATTAGGCTGAGAACACAACCAGGGGCTGCTCTGAGCTGCTCCCCGGCACCAGCTGTGCCCTGGAAGCTGAGGGAGGCTCAGCCGGCAGCTGGGGAAGGGTTAACCCTGGAGCCTTCCCAGACAATTACCACAGGCCTGACCCCACGGATGCTGCTCTCTTCTTATCAGAGGGAGATGATAACCAGCTATAAGAAGTTAATGAAGCTGCAGGATGAGTCAATGCTCTCCCGCTGCTCTCCAGATGTTCCCTTCCTTTCCCCAGGGGAATGACGGAGGAATGACGGAGGGATTCCATCTGCCTGCCATAAATAGAAGGAAAACACCCCAAAACCCCAACCTTAACCCCATACCAGCCCCCTCCAGCACACAACCTATTTGGTGACCTGTTGTCAGAGCAAGCATCCAGGGACCAGTGGAGAGCATGTCTTGCCCATGGAGGGTTGAAAAGCAGCAATAAATTTGGGACTGGGGAAAGGGTGCACAGGATGACCACTGGCCCAGAGGGAAAGACAATGGGTGCTCCCAGCCTCCTTCCATTAGGATGCCAGAGCCCACATCCCAGCAGAGTTGAAAGGATGCCGGGGTTTTGGGCTGAGTCAGGCTGGGCAGGAAACTCCAGGGTCTCTCCCGCAGCTGCAGCCAGCTGGGGTGGTGTGAGTAAGCCCCGAGTTTCAGTAAACGTGGAGGATGTTTAGCCAAGAGGTGTTGTGGAGGAGGTGGGGGGTTGTTTTGAGGAGAGGCTTGAGCAGGTCCTGGTAACCAGCTGTCTCCTGCATGTGGCCACAGGTGATGGCTGCACCAATGTCCCTGGCTATCAAATGGGTGACAGGGTGCAGTCTCTGCCCAGCACCCATGGCCCCTCTCCCAGTTGGATGCAGCAAGGAGTCCAACAGGCTAAGCTGGACCATGTTCACCAAGTGCTGCTGCAGGTGGGATGCTCTTGGGTTCATGTTCCCTGTCACAGAGGCACCAAAACCACCTGTACCTGGGGCTGACTGATACACTGCCTTTGGAATTTCCCTACCCCTTTCAGACCTTTTGATTTTGATTGTCAGTGGGTGTTGGAGGGATGTCCTTGCTGTGTGGTCCTGGGGGATATGACTTCTCATCCACACGTATACTGCCTGTCCAAGGACCTGTACAACTTCCAGACCTTACCAGGCATTTTAGTCTCCTGGGCATCCCACAGTGGAGGTTTACTGGGGAACTGTTCACTGAATCAGGTAAGATTTCCCAGCTTTGATTCAGCATCATTGTAATATCTCCCAGCCAGCTTGCTGCTACCTTGTGCTGGGGACTTGGCAGCTGCCAGAGCACCCCATGCACAGGAGCTCCTGTCATCCCAAACTCCCTCCCAAATGGATTTCATCTCAGCATACCCCTGGCTTGCATTCAGCCAGAGCAGGGGTGCTGGAATCCCCTTTGAGAGTGCCCAGTGAGGCTTCCTTCTCCCACCTCAGCTTCCCAAGGGCAGTTTCCTTCCTCAGTTTCCCCAGCAGTTATGAGAGGGCATGATAAAAACTCACACCCAATTCTCCCTGATGGGTCTGGCAGGGACGTCTCTGCTGCTGCCGTCTATTTACCCTTCTTTCATCACCACCAAATATAAGAGATGAGCTCATGCCTCTCGCCAGGCTCTGACGACACGGGGTTTATTTCCACTGCAGGTATAAATAAAAAGCAGTGCGGCAGGCACCGGGGCGCCTCGTGTTCAGGAGGGAAGTCATCGTGGGGGAGTTTAGAGCTCGGCCAGGGGAAACCAGAGCCCTTGGGGGCCTCGAACTCTCTCTGGCATCCCAGGGATAAGGACGGGGATGCGCTCCCTCCCTGGGCACTCACGCTGCGATGATGTGGGGAGCTGTGTGAGGCCCCCCAAGCCGCTCCTCACTCCCCAAGCCTCTCTGCCTAGCAGCAGCTCCTGGCAGCCCCAGTGAAGCTCCGGGACCCACCATTGCTCGCTAATCCCCACCGAGACCTGACCTAATTCCCGGGCACGTGAGCGTGTCTCCAGGCAGACTGCTCTGCGCCAGGGCCCCAGATCAAAGCGCGCAGGATGGCAGCGCAGCCACGGCACGCCTGGAGACACCAGCTCCAATCCGCCTCGCGCTGCCGCCAGATTCTCCCTGGCACCCCGAGTTGCAGGCAGCTCCTGCCTGGCCCTGACAACAGCAGAAGCTTCTCCCAGTGCTGCCCTTGTATCCGGGGAAGGGTCTCGGTATTTACATCTGCAGCCCAGAGCACAGATCAGGGTAGAGGTTATCCAAAGTGTGGGGGAGGCTTCGGTGTTTTGTCACCGTCCCCGGATTGGCTCAGCCCCATCTGAGCTATATAGGGCACCCAGGGACCTATGGCGTGGGGGGCCCTGCAGGATGTCTGTGTGCTGTCCCCCACCAGGCAGGAGGAATGAGGATGCAGACCATCCCTACTCAGTGGTGGCAAAGCACTCCCTGGCCTTTACAAACAGGACTTTGCAGCCATCCCCAAGCCAAATGTCCCCCAGCTCGGGTCCCTCAGCTCCAAAGGTCTCCAGCACCCACCAGCCCACCCACAGATCTGCTGCCACTGGCCAGAGAAGGTCCCAAGTTCCCAGGTTCAGCAGCAGCTGTAAGAAGGCTGCCTGGCACATCCCACAGGGAGAGGGATGCAGACAGGACCCTGAGCAAACATGGGGGGAGAAGACATCTGCCTCTGTGCACCTCATGTTCCCAGGCACTGGGGACTTAGCAGGTGATTTGCCCCATCCCTTGTGCTTCAAAGAGCCCCTGAGGTGCACACAGAGGATAGCAGGAGTGCTGGTGGCTTAAAACCCTCAGGGTCAGGATGTGGCCCTGGTTACAACAGCCCCACAGCCGGGCATTGCAGGGAGTGCTGGGTGCCAGGTGCCGGGGTGATTGCTGCCCCCTGATGCTGCTGTTTAAAGCTCTGCCTTATTCCTCTTTTTCTGCCTGTGCTCTTTCCCTGTCTCTGCAGTGGGGCTCCTGGCTGGCTGATCACCTACCACCCTTTGGTGAGTCCCCCATGGAACTGCAGCTTTTCTTTAAGTCCCTTTTTGTGCCACCATGTTACTCTGAGTCCCGTGTTCAGGGTTGTTGCATGGTCCCTCTTGCCTCTCTTAAGGGGCGTAAGGGTCTGAATTGAGCACTGAGTGTCCTAAAACAATTCATTCTCCTCTGGAGTCAGGATAAGATGATGTGAGCCCAATCACCTTTTGGGTCTGTGCTTCACTCACCAGCCCTGGTGTCACCTGAGCTGGGTGGCAGTGAAGGCACTCAGTTCACTGACCTCCTTTCATCAATGAGTTCTGTCTTTGATTAATTCTTATTTTTTTTTAACCTATAAATAATTTTTCTTGTACCATCCAACATGAAACTACCGATTTTGGTGCCCAGTCTCTAGCCAGCAGTCAGATGCCTCTGACCTGCTGTATGTCACAAGTGCCAGGATGGGGACAGGCTGAGCCCAGACTGCAGAGCCGTGTTGAGCCATCTGCATCCAAATCTGCTCTCAGCAACACTGCTGCAGCCCCACAAGGATGGGAAACCTCCATCCCAAAGCCTGGGTGATTTTTGGCTCCAGGGGCTGGAGGTCCCTGAAGAGTAAGGGCTCCAAAAGGGCCTGTGACATGAAGAGGGTTTGATCAACACAACTCAGAAGAGTGCCTCTGCTGCCAGGCCCAGCCACACAATGCCCATGGGCTCCCTGGGACAGCCAGAGCTGCTCTGACCTACATGACATCTTCTTCCCAGAGAACCACCCTCCTCCTCCCCACTGGAAATTCAGATGCCCTTTCAAGTGTAGAAAACACTCTGTCTTCTCTGACACATTAAGATTTGGGGGTTAGAAAATCAACACCTGAACTTTTCCAGCCCCTACTCCATTTTTCTTGCACTCTCTAGCAGTTTTCCTGCCACCACTGCCAAACACCAGCATGATTTGAGTATTTGCAGGGAAGCTGAAACTCCCAGTGGGAACCCAGTTTTCTTCCCAGCTGACATGTGGTTTGGTTCGAGCCACTGCCAACCCCGGCTTCAATTTCTCCCCATTCTCCAAGATGAAGCTTGACTTTTGCAGGTGAGCTACTGGCAGAGATGGGACACTGGAGGGACAAACCATCAGGAGTGCAGGAGGCAGAGAAATGTGACACTTGCCTCTGGCTTCTCATGTGTGGGGCAAGGAAACTCCACTCTTTTGACAGGGATGTTTTACTCCACCAAATGCAATGAAAGGGCTTTTCTGGGAGACAAAGCAGAGATGCTCTCCTGCCCTCCCCAGCCCAGTTTGAATTCCAGCAGTGTTCTGGGGAAACACCACTGGGTCTCTCCTCTGCAGGAGGCTGCAGGGAGAGCAGGCTGCCAAGCCTGGCCTCTGCTGGGATCTTTGACCCTGCAGGAACATCATTCCCATCCTGTTTGCAGAGCCTTTAGCAGGGCTGAGCAGCAGCCCCTTCAGCTGAGAGCTAGCAAGTGTAAGACGTTCCTACCCCATCCAGCTCTGGGGAGCTCTGGCTTTGCCCAGCTCTGTGATGCTGAGCACACAGGGCAGCCCCCTGAAGTGCCAAATAAAAGATTTATCTCCCAGAGGAGAGGGGGGCTTGGGAGTATCAAGTCTCCCAGGGTTGTTGGTGATTTTTGAGGACTTTCAAATGGTTTGAAAACCACAATGGCATTTCTCTGCCTGGTGCTGGGTCCTGCAGCGGGAGATGGACAGACCTGGACAGACCCAGCAGCTGCTCAGAGCTCCAACCCAGGCTCTTGCTCCTGGGGTTTCTTGCTCCCCTGGGCTGGGGGAGTCTCCTAAAGCTGGGCAGGATTTTGGCAGTGACTGCTGTGGTGCAGTGGCTCCCTGTGGGTAGTGCTGGGCCTGCCTGGGATGCTGCACCGGCTGTATGGGAAGAACAGAGGACCCGTAACTCCTGCGTGCTCAGAAAGCAAAGCATCCTTCTCATGCCGCCCCCGTCCAGCCTAGGCACCAGTGCCCAGGGCAGCCGAGGGGATTGCTCCCGAATGCCTTCACCTCCTCCAGAGCTCGGCCGGGAAACCTGGGACAGGGGACAAGGCTGTCAAGAGGAGCACTCGCTGCTTTGGGCTTCCATCTGGCAGAGCGTAGTGGGGTGGTGGGGTGCCCCGTACCCCCATGGCCCCGGGGGATGCTCTCCTCGGGCGGCGGGGATGCAGCAGCCCCGGGAGCTCCAGCATCTCCTCTCCTGCACCACTCCTTCCCCGCCCGGCGGGACTCGGCTCCCGGTGCGCGGGAAGCGATGAGGTCATGGTGCTTAATATAGCGATTTCATCACAACCCTTCTCCCCAGCAACACGGCCCGGCTCCCGCCGCCCCCCGGCCGGCAGCGCCCGGGATGCGGAGGGATGCGGGGCCAGCCCGGGGCTGTGCGGGGCCGCCCGTGCCTGGTGTCACAGTGCCGCCCTCTGGGCACCGCGGCCGGACCATGGGGATGCTCGACGCGGCCCCCCCGGTCCCCAAATATACCCACATTTGAGCGGCATACTGGATCCACCGCGCGTCCCCCTCCCCTTCATCCCCTCGCCGCTCCGTGCCATCCTATCTCAGCCGTGGATTTAGAAGCAGGGGTGGGGAAGACGGTTTTTCTCTCCTCCCCATCCTGCTCATGCCCCACAGTCCTGCAAACCGCTTCCCATTCTCCTAAATAACAAGCTTTTCCTTTCCTCTTTTTTTTTTCCCTATCGCACCCACGAGGGGCTTTCTCCCTGCCCTGCTTCTGAGATATAAACCCTACAGATCTGAAAAACAAAGTATTTTTCTCCCTAAAATCCCCCCAGAGCTTCTAGTGAAGTGTCCCAGCCCTGCACCTGAACCCTCCTGGCTGCATCATATGGTGTATTGGGAGAGTGGAGAGGGGTCCCTGTGCAGGCAGGGCCTCACAGAGATGGGATTAGGGTCGTAATGATGTTGAGCCATAACCTCTCCCTGCTGTGTCAGGGCAGCATCACCTCCACAGCCCCCTTCCCCCCTGGGAATACAGGGAAAGATGTGGCTCTGGGACTTACCAGCCAGAAGGGCCTGCTTCAGCTCAGCATCCCCCAGGGTACTGGGGCCAGATCTGTAGAGCACCTCGCTGTCAAGACCTGGGGGACAGGCAGGAGAGAGGGGTTAATGCTGAGCTCCACATCCTCCTCTCCGACATAATGAAAGCAGGCAGGGACTGAGAACACCAAGCTCCCATGCTGCGTGGGTACTGGGGTGAGTGGGGAGAGGTTTGGCTCTAGTGATGCTCTCAGGGCCTCTCTGAGCACGGCAGAGCCAGTGGCTGTGTGTGTGCACCCGGGTGTGCCCTGTGCACTGATGGGCACCGCGGGTCTCCCTCCGTACCTTGCTTTTCCAGCGCCTCGATGAGCCTGGCCACGGTCTGCAGCGCCTGCTCGGGGAGGGTGGGATGCTCGGCGAGCTCTGCCTGCCCAGGGAGTCCTGTGATGGAAAGAAGGGGAGATGAGGTTTGGAAATTCCTGCCTGCAGGAATTCCAGGCTCTTTCCTCAGCTGAGCCAGGACAGGATCAAGCTGCTGCTTTGGCAGGGGCACAACCAATACTTTGGCTCACACATATCCAGTTTTGGAGCATTTCGCCCTTATTTTATCCTCTTTTTGCAGTAAGAGTCACCACTGGGGGCTCAGCTGCTTGCTGAGATGCAAAAACCTGCTCAGGCATGTGCCCTGCCCATACAGAGTATCCCATCCTGGGCATGGGGACCCTTCAGGCCAAAACCCCTTCCCCACCTCTCCTCCCACGGCACTGGGACTGCCTCCTCTCATTACCCACATCCCACCAGGCAGGACACCAGGCAGGAGCTGGGAAGCCAAATCCATACCCACCAGTGACATGGCTCTCTGCAGCTCTCACTCACTTGGATTCTCTGGTGTCTACAACAGGATTGAGCAGAGGCCCAGGGAGGACTCAATCCTGCATTGGCTGGCAGAAACTTCCCTCAACCCTTGAAGAGCCCCTCAGCCGAATATTGGCCAGGCTTCCCACAGCCCAAATCCCCATATACTGCTGACTCCTGGGTTTTCTACCCAGGACACCTCACCCTAGACCATGACAGAGAGGAGCAAACCCCTCAGCAGGCAGGAGCACAGCTGTCCTTACCCCCGGGGATGTTGTATCCTCCCATCCCTTTTTATTACCCCAAGTGATAAAAAGGGGACTTTGGTCAGGGCCATGCTGCCTTCAATCTTTGGCAAAAAGACAACTTGGACGCAATAGGTTGGATCCAGGTTCTGATCCTCACCAGAGTGATGCCCTGGTGCTCCCTGGAGAACAGGGCAGGATGCAAACTTCCCGCTCATGGGTGGCTGATCCAGTCCCCAGGCATGGCTGCAACCCCCAAGCCCAGCAAGAGGCTCTCCTCTACCACCCAAAGAGGATGTGTGGGTGCCTTGGATGGGAATACGGAAGATTTCAGGGATTAAAGCAAAGCACATCATTGGGAGCTCATGTAAAAATGTCCTCACTGCATGAGTGTTTTTGTAATTAGGGAAAACTGGGCTTTTCCTCCAAACCAATGGCTTAGGGATAAGGTGGTGGCTGCAAAATATAACTGTCTGTTACTCCTTGCTGGGAACAGCAGGAATGGCCCCAAGCTGTGCCAAGCTGGACCCAGCATTCTGATACTCTGCTCAGCTCCAGCCCCAGATGAAGTGAAGGTGATGCCTCTCAGGTGATGTCCTGGCAGTGGTGCCACCCAGGACAACTAGTCAGGGGCAAAACAGCCACCAAGCTCCTGGGAAATCCCATGGGACTTGGATTTGCTGCAGAGCCTTCTTCAGGATGTTATTTAATTTTTAAAAAAAAGACCCTTTCTCCCTGCAGAGTCAGCCCTGACTCAAATGAATGGCTGGAACTTGCACTGTCTCTGTCATTTAGGGCTTCCCCCATGGTTTCAGCCAGCTCAGGGTCCCCATGTGGCACTGGGGCTCGGTGGGCACTGAGGGCACTCAGGATGGTACGCTGCTGTCTCAGAAAAATAAACTAAGGCTCGCCAAAAAAATGGTCCCTCTAATCTCCATCTGGAAATGGAAACAGTATGGGAAGAATTAAAAAAAATAAAAAAAATAGAAAAACAAAAGCACTTTCTCTTCCAAGAGGATGTTGGAGATTTTTACTCTAAGGGAATTCTCGCCAGCCAGAAGGTTTGGGTTTAAACTGACGTAAAATGGCACAGAGTGCTCCCCTGCTGCAGAAATACATGGCTGTGGGACATGAATGTCCCCTGCTGAGGTGCCTGCACATCCTGGAATTGCCCCAGCAAAGGCACCTCACAGACAGGCACCCCACAGCACAGCACTGAGGGGGTTGGGTACCTGTCCAGGGCCAGAGCATGTCCTGCAGATAGTAGCACCCTCCCCGACCTATCCCCAAAACCTGCTTGTAGGGTTTTTTCCCCTATTAAAAAAATATGAATTTTACATTTTAAAAAATTTTATTATCCTCTTGCACAAGCACATGCATGGCTGGGGCCCCTGCACTGAGACCTTCCACATGGGCCAGGGTCTCCAGGCAGATGAGCTTCTTTGACTTATGGGGCATCAACACATGCTCAGCACCTGTGGGCAGGGGTCCCTGGGCACATCTCCCAGTCCCTTGGAGAGGAGCCCATGCCACCCTGTGCATGAGGCAGGCACAAGGCAATGCTGATGGGCAGCAAGAGCAGAAACAAGAAGGTGGCTTCACACTTTTTCCTGGTGAATGAGGCTGGAGACCCCCAGGGTCCACTCCTGTCTGACCTGAGCTGTCTATTCTACAGGCTATGCCTGCTGAACAGCCAGGGCAGAGGGCTCCTCATGCATCACTGAGCTTGGCTGGGAAGGAGGCTCAAACCCCTCATCTGGTAGGGTAAGCACCCCAAAAAAGTGGCCTCCACCCTCCTGCAAAGCCAGCACGTAGCTGCTCATGGAGCCTCCCCAGTGCTGCCGGGACTGCGGCTGCCTTGGCGCACTCAGAGCACTGGTCAGGGAGGAGCATTCTGGTCAGGGGAGGCAGAGGGGGGCCCAGGAGCCTTTTGAAATGGTGTGGGGGGCTGTGTATCAGGAACTGCATGGACACGGACAGTGCTGTGCTCAGCCTGGGAGTCAGCTGGTCCCCACCTCTCAAATTATTGTGGCAAGGGGCTCCTGAACCATATTTTGAAGGGAGATGGACTCCTCATCAGCAGATGCCCCTCTAAACCTGGGACCAAGGTACCTCCAATGCCCCGCCAGCCCAGAGGGGAAGCAGGCGCTCTGATTATCACACCATGGTCCCAGACTGGGAAAGGAGGATGGCCAGGGTGCTAGACCAGCAACTAGGCAGGTTTTAGGCAGCCATAGCTGAAGGTGATGCCTCTCTCCCAGACCCACACAGCCAGCCATTTTCCCTTCATCACATCCTGGAGCAGGAGAGCACCATGGCTTTGGTTGGGGCTGGCAGGACATGCCTGGCTGGAAGAGGGGATTCTTACTTTGCTTTTATTTTTTTCATCTTGTGTACATTATGCAACTGCTGTGAAATCCCTCCCAGCCCCAAGGCCCTTGGCCATGGTGAGTGGCGAGGGCAGAGCTGGCTGCACAAGCTCGGCAGAGAAATGGCCGGAGGCCCCCGTGCCAGGAAGGGTCCTGCCGAATATTCCCCCAGCTCTGTGCTGCAGCCCCAGGGATAGAGGAGTCCCCCAAGGACCAGTTCCACCGCCTGCCAAGATTGTTCCCTGTCCCAGCTTGCACAAAGTGACAATGAAGCTGGGATCTGGCCGAGGGCCAGAGCTTGCCCGGGCACTGAGAGCAGCCTGAATCAGGTGCCGCAGTGGTGGGAAGAGCACTTGGAAAAAATGTCTCCGAGGACCACCATGGGGTTTTCTGCTCCTCTCAGGGGGTCTGCATCTTCTCCTGTGCTTTCACAGACATGGATCCCCTCAGACACCCCATGTCAGCAGAGCAGCCAGCCTGGGATGCTGGTGAGGAGCAATCCCTGCAGCATGTTTGCCTGGGGGGTAGTGACACTCTGGGCACCCTCTGCCTCTCCTGAGGCTGCCTTGATGCACCAGGGCAGATAATTCCTGGGACAGCTCTCCTCCCGTGTCTGGATCCCCATCCTGAGAGCGGATTCCCACCAAGTCACCTAAATTGCAACCATCCACCCCGGGCTCCATGCCACCCTCGCCATCTTGCAGGGGACACCCACCCGTGTGTTCCCACCTTCCTGCTCCCCTAGCACTCACCCCAGGGTGTGGGGGTCCCAGCGGGTGGCAGGGGCAAGGGCCGTGGCCTGGCCTTGGTGGCGGTGGTGGAGATGCGTGTGGGACCCAGGTACTCCACGTAGGTGCCGGGGAAGTCTCCGCGCTCCTTGGTGCGCTCGTTGATGCCGTGCAGCCAACCCTGGGGGTTGCGCTCGTCCCCGTCCTTGTAGTTGGGGCTGCTGAGCAGCCCGGCCCTGCTGACCGTCAGCACGTCCCCGGGGCACAGAGCCAGGTCCTCCTCCCGGTCCTTCTGGTACTCGTAGAGAGCCCGGTACTGCAGCCCGTCCGAGGAGGCCATAGCGACAGCGTGGTGTGGGTCACACTGCCCCGATCCGGCTGGGCATGGGGGGCCCAGCGTGCCCACACAGGGCAGGGATGGCCGGGCTTTTGGGCTGTGGGGTGGGGTGGAGAGCGCTCCCTTCCCTGCACACGCAGAATGAAAATCTCAGTGTTGGAAAATGTCCGAGATGGAGAGCAGCTCCTTGCCCTCCAACCCCCAAATTGCTGTGGAGCCACACCAATGCCTGGGACTCATCAGGGCTGGCTCAGCTGTGGAGAAGGAGCTGTTTCTTCACCAGGGCAAATGGAGGGGAGCGAATGAGGCTATTTGGGGTAGGGTGTACAAATGTGAGTCCTCTTCTCAGCCTGGCCTCATCCGCACAATGCTGGGGACCTCCCTCTCTCTGCCGGAGAGAAAGGCGGCGTGTTAGTGACCAAACCACTGTCTTGACCTCAACCTCGTGCTCTGCTCCCCCATCCCAGCCTCCCAACACCAGGGAGAGCCCAGCAGCTCTCTCAGCTCCTGCTTCCCAGGGAGCTCCCGCCAGCAGGGCTCGGCCACTGCACGCGAGGAAAGTACCGGCAAGAGTCTGGAAAGTAGGGCAAGAGATCACGCCATGGGTTTTTAAAATAGACATATGTGCTGAGAAACCTCCTGCTGCACGCAGCTCCCCTCCGGCAGCTCCAGCCTGGCATTGCTGCACGGAGCTGGCAGATGAAGATGTAGGATTTTCATGTGGGTTTGGGATTTTTTTTTCTTTCTTTCTTTTTTTTTTTTAATTTTTTTTTTATGCGTTTTTATATATTCCTCCAAGAGTGACATCATCCCTAGGGGGGAAAGACTGTGCTGCCGCCGACCCACTGGCCCCCAAGCTTCCCGCAGGACCCCGTGGACGAGGGATGGAGGGACGATGAGCACCAGCCGTCCGTCTGTCCATCCCATCCACCTGCCTCCCAGAGCCCTCCCGCTGCCCCTCCAGCCTTACCGGGCGCGGTGGCTCCACCGGCGGGAGCGGCGAACGGGAGCGGAGCGGAGCCGGCTCCCGGCCCCGCCGAGCCGCGCTCCGGCGGTGATGTCAGCGTCCCTCC